>MU846019.1:0-205510 GCA_030867225.1 Colletotrichum caudatum | reverse complement strand
CCCCCCCTTTGACGAGCTTCTTTTTTGAACACTGCTTGATTGTGAACACAACCAGTGGTTATACTTGGTTAACAGAGTAAGCCGTTTCCTTGCCCGTCGATCGTTCCCCAGAAGCCTCTGCGTTGGCCAGAGCATCGTCAGCGTAAGGATCCGCGCTGTCGTCACCGTTCGATGCTTTGTTTTGGCCAAAGAGCCGAGCAGCTTCCTCGCTCGTGATTAATGAAGTGTGGTCCAGGTCAGATTGCGTCGGGGAGATTTCGGTCTTGCTTTTTTGCTCTTCTTCCGCCGCCTTCTGCTCTTCCTCTAGTTGCTTCTTCGCTGCCGCTTCAGCTTCTTTCTTGGCTTCTTCGACCGCCTTCTTGGCTGCTTCCTCAGCTGCCTTCTTGGCCGCTTCCTCGGCCGCTGCCTTTTCTGCGTCCGTTGGACCAAGGCCGCCCTCTCCGTTGTCGTCATTGCAGCGTTCGCGCTCCAACTTCATGTCCATGATCATACTGAGCTCTGGGCAGTAGTTGAAAATCTTCTTTCGTTGTTCCGGATCCTTCCAGACCGCGTCCGAGAGGCTGTTGCCGCCGTCCCTGACGTGGTAACCCATAGGCTTTTCCATGTATACGTCTTCCACAGCCAACACGCCCTTATTTCCGTGGGCGACTTTCTCGTCTTTCATTACCCAAAGCCGCTTGCCGAACCATTCATCTTCTGCTTCCGTGTCGTTGTATCGCTCCTGGAATTGCAGTACCTTCTTGATGGAGGATACTCGTCGGAGAGAAAGGCCGCCGTTGCCCGAGAAGCGGTCGTCAGGGGATCTGAACGCAGGGTTAGCAAGAAAGGCCGGCATCAATCAACACATCGTCGTGGCCTACCTGGGAGCGCCGGCCCAGCTCCATCCCAGCCATTCGTTGAGGCTTTTGGGTGAGTTGGAGCAGAGAATGCTATCCGACTCGAACTTTAGAATCCATTCCACCCCAGGGAGGAATTCGTCATAGAATCGCATGTCGGTCAACAGACGAAAGACATGTTCCTTGGTGTCGATCCGCCAGGGCTCGGGAAGGACCATCAGATCAAGTTTTCCAATGACTTGTTGGTGCTTGATGCCGTAACTTCGAGAGACGCTGACCACACTTTTTTTGGAGCCGATAAATAGAAACCTCCAGTCCGGAGGCACAACAGAAGTCATGTGGAGAAGTTGAGGCACAAGATGAGGGATAGGGCGCGGTTCAATGATCAACGCCAGCTTGGAGGCGTTGTATTTGGCACGCGGGTCGGCGCTGGGCTCCCAGTCGACCTTGATCTTTGGGATTTTCTGTCTTGCCTCGTCTAACCTTGATTTGAACTCGGCCTTGATCATGGGTTTATAGTTGGGGAGAAGATGAGCAAACCACCAACTGTGCTTAATGTTAGCAACTTTCTCTCCTCCCCCACGAAAAGCGCCTGACATGACATGATGGGGAGACCAACGTGATGGCAAGCGACGCAAAAAGCATAAGTCGGAGTTTAGTGATGGCGAACACGCCTGCGGAGCCGTTCGTGGCTGCCATGGTGCTAGAGATTTATGTCCAGGGACGGCGCAGGAGAGCCGCAGCGCGAACGAGAGGACCGGACGGCGACAGAGACGTTGTTGCAAACGAGGTCGATAACAAGGACCTTGAGATGAATCGATTCGCAGAAAGAAAACGAAAGTGTCCGAGTCGGCAAATGTTAACGGCGCGTCATGTCGGCCATGTGTCGAAACCGCAGAGCGTATGCCAACGTGAACTTGGGCAATGAATGTCCAGGGAGGGATTCGGCTTTCCAAGGGCTTCGAAGCACAGATCACCCGGGGCGGGAAGCGGCACTGAGATAGGATTGGTTGCAGTGCGCTCTAATTAATGCAGTCGGCCAGGCGAGAACCAGTTGTCATTCAAGGGAGGGGGAAGGGGAGGGGAGGTAAAAGACAAGAGGGTATGCCTGTTAGATGACGAACTGTCAGTAGGCACGGCCGAATGCTGAGATGAAAAGCCACCGAGGTCCGACTTGTTCTGCTGGGTTGTAGGGTCTTGGAGAGGAATCCGGAGAACGAGGGGGAAACCATGGCGTGTCGGGTGTGGCCACTGCGGGCTGTTCAACATCAGCCAATGTCATCCTCGGGCCGTTATTAGCCAGAGCAAAGGATCCAGTAGTGACTACGTGTAGGTACTTACAGGCGAGAAAGCGGATGCCTGAATGATGGAAGGTGGGGGGGTGACACGAATGGGAACATGGATCACCTTGATGCAGGGAGGCAGGTTGATACACAGAAGATGACGACGCCGGTCTTTCGGGGAAGGCGCAAGTGGCAGGAAAGTATGTACTCGCAGGTACCTTTTCCCCGGTGTGGTGTTGTCGCGGCATGCAGGGAAATAGGCTACTGCCGCGTGTCCCACCTGCACTGGTTCCTCCCTTCTTGGAAATATTTGTACATCCATCGTAGGCTGCCTCAGGCACGTAACACCTACCCATCCCGAGTAACAATATACCAAGGTTAGATGCCTAGCAACATCATAAATCTCAGACTAAAAGGCACTATTACTGGTATCAAGGTTCAACAGCGTTGCCCTTGGTGACAATTGTCATTAAACTTTCTCGTTGTCGCCCTTCTCGGTCCATAAACCCCGCCCCCCCCGGTATTTAATTGCTCATACCACCCAGGGGATGTTCGTCCATCCCGGGTCGCAGCGTTCGTCGATCACGTCGTCGCCCCAATGTATGATGCCGGGGACTTTCGTGACTCGATGCGGAGCTCGGAATTGCTTGCGCATGGCTGTGTAACACGTCAAATCCGTATGATTTACGTACGCGCGACTCATTGGCCGACTACAGACGAGCGCGATGCGGCCTTACTCGCGTCGTGCCTGTTGGTGGCCTAGCCCCGCGCAATCACAGAAACGTCGCCAGACGGTCTGGCTCGAGCTCCAGCCTCAGTATTGACAAGAAGGGCTGTTTCCGGAGAGGCAATGTCCAGACGGCAGAGCCCTGCCGCTAAAAACTTGGGGCTTTTGGGAAACCCTCCGCCTTGGTTGTCAATCCATGCCAATCCATGCCGACATGGGCCGGCTCTAGATAGATGCGGCGAAGCATTGTATGGACTGATGCCGACTGCCGGTTGCGGCGAGGTATTCGGTCAACTCATGTCTCTGGAACAGATCGTTAATGGCCGAGCTGACTGTCATCGGTGCCACGGTGCATCCGTTCTGTACATCGTCTCCCCATGTAGCGCACTTTTCGTCTCAAAGTCGAAGCCGAGGGTTGTCCCGTTAGTTTTGAGCGACATGAGACACAAATATCCCTTGCACATGCACTGCACCTGCAGCGTGTGCCCGCCCGTTCAGCCGGCCGGTGGACGATGTTACCTGTACAGTACTCTGGTTGCCAAAAAAGGTACGGCTCTCTGCAGAATCGAATGAGTGGTGGACGCCCTGGCTTATCCCCTGCGCGTTAACGTACCTGTAGTCGGGCGAATGGGTCCCAAGGCCGGCAATACCGAGAGAATGGCTCAGGGGTGGATGGTTTGGTTGTTGGTTGGCTGGCAGAGAGAAGCTCTGCAGGGATGAGGCTGGAGACGAGCCTCGACTTCATTTTTCTTCTTTTTGGATCGGGCTGCGATCTGATCTCTCTGTCCCACATCAGCGAATGCGTTCCCGCCCCCAGCACACTGACGACTTTGGTCTTGAATTGACTTGTGGGAAGCAGGCTGGATATGGGTGATGGAGGTTTAGGATCCACACGTACGAAGCCGTCAAAATCGTATCACACACCAATTACTCGATGACGGACAGACGGGGAACCAACGATACATACAGGTACTCGGCACTTGACCAAATTAGACACTCGCTCCACCGGGTTGCATTGCGTGTTGTGATACTCCGTACACCTGCACAGCGTGGGCGGTAAGGGCGGTCTCACTGTTCTGGAACAGATTCGCATACTAAAAAACCAAGGTACTAACTAAGCCAAGACACAGCAATACAGCTGCCTACTCTAACACAGTTGAAAACACAGTATAAGCATCATGCCCTATCTATACCCAGCGCAATACTCTGTAGAAAGATTCTGGACAGCGGAATGCCTAAAGTATACGTGAAACTCCAGCGAACTAGGGCTAGGCCTGTTGATGATTGGTGGTTGTTGCTAACAACCCATTACAGCTTTCTCTCTCCTGCTTTTCTCTCTTTCCCCCATCTCCCTCCTCTCGCCTCGTAAGAGATGCAAGAGGCACCCTGTCTCACCTGACTACCTATGTACCTTCGGATCCTTCCTTCCTGTTCTGTCCCTTGCTGGACCAGAAGGGGGTGGTGTGGTGTCAAGGGAGGAGCTGTCAGGGGAAAAGCACGCAGTCAGCCTATTGTGACTTTAGGTAGGTAGTAGTGCATGAGCCGATCGTACTTTCTCAGCTTCTCCGGCTACCACTCGCCCTTCCATTTTCCTTCCTGTTTTTTTTTTCTCTCTCTTTCCGCTTGCCTTTCCTCTGTCGACTTCACCTTCCTTCAACCCAACCAACCCCCATACCATCACCCGGGTTATGAGCTGTCGGCTGCGCGAGTAGCTCTTCTGTTTTACAGCAACCTGTTGTTGTCGACCTCACCGCCCGAAGGACCGACATGTATTGATTTCGTTGTAAAGTTACCGAAACCCATCTGCGCCATCCATCTTGCGTAATTTCGCCGTGGACCGGCCCGGCCTGCGAACGCCAGCACGCCCGCTCCCTGGGCCGCTCTGGGTTCGAGTCGTCGCATTTGCCAACCTAACCCTCCCCAGAGGTTGAATCTTGTTTTACACCGCGCACCCATTAGTTTCGTTCTTGGAGAGGCTGCTTGCTCTTTCCCCTCCCTGTTTTCAACATGTCCTCGCCCTCAGAGCTTGCTCACAATGGCGAGCCGACCATGGCAGAGGTGTGGGAGAAACTCAAGCTTGTCATTTTCAAGGTCTGGCGCCAGACGAGCCGCCGCATGAGGGTTACGGGCGCTTTTGTCCTCTTTCTGTAAGCTAAAAATCCCATAAACCCCGGACCCAATAAGCCGTGGACCGGTCGAGTGCTGAACTTGTCGTGTTAGTATTGCCTCAATATGCCTCTCTCTGCCTACGATCAAGACAATCACCGTGCCGCAAATCTCTCTCGAATATGCACATTCGCCATATAACCACTCCAAGGTCGCTCTCCTCATAGAGAACCGACCTAACCCCATTCTCGCGCCCTTGATGCTGCACTTCATCTCCGTGGTACCACCCGATTGGCGCTTCCGCTTCATGGGCTCTATTGAGTCCGTCAAGTCCATCAACGAGTCTGTCGCTATTCGCGAACAAGTCGCCGCCGGCAAACTCGACCTGACCTACATTCCCACCAACATGAGCACAGCGGGCCAGGAGATGATCAGTCGTTACTTGACAAACCTCTGGCTCTATGAGACGGTCCTGCAGCCTGCCGAGTGGCTCCTCGTCTTCCAGACCGACAGCATCCTATGCGCCAACAGTAAGAGAAACATCAACGAATATCTCGAGTATGACTGGATCGGTGCCCCCTGGAACCCTGGCGGCCGCTGGGGTGGCAATGGTGGCCTGTCCATCCGTCGTGTCAGCGCCATGATAGACATTCTGAGACACCAGCAGCGCGTCGACAACTCCGAGCCCGAGGACGTTTGGCTTGCCGAGCGCCTTGCTCACCGCCCGGGAAGCAAAGTGGCCAACGGTACCGTGTCGCTGTACTTTAGTGGGGAGATGCACTCGGGGGAAGGAGCCACAGTCAAGGCAGGAGACGACGCCACACTCGAGGCTGCCGCTGAAGGAGAGTTGATATCGGGTATCGACGACTATCGCGAAGGCTTCTACGAGCCCATGGGCTACCACACGGGAGGCAGCGGCATTTGGCTTCATGGTCCTATATGGGGCACTCCTGCCCTGCGCAAGCATATTTGGGACTATTGCCCCGAGGTCAAACTCACACTGGCCATGGACGCCGCCAAGTATGTGCCCGGCCACTGCAAAGCAACCTGGAAGAGAGATCTTGGGGGCGCGCTCGAGGCAGAAGGCGATGGTCAACCCGAAGCTGATGAGGAAGCGGAGGATCCCCAGTACCCCTTTGGAACAGAGGTCATTGAGGGGAGGGAGTACCCAAAACTGCCACCCTCTCTGGTGGCGTGGTGATGACCGACCACCTGACAAGAACCCGTTCTTTCTGGACCTGCACCATGCGATGGGCCCGGGACGGGATAGACGTGGCGGGCGGGATTTGCTACATATATTACGATTTGGCGTTTAGGGGTCACACTGGTGTTTGAGTGGATTCGAACGAGATAGATAGTCCTGGTAGCGACTCAATTGGGCCATGTATGAATTTGATTCTTGTTGAGACATCCGCAACTGACATATAAAGCAGTAGCTTGAACGTCCGGAACAGCTCAGGTGACCGTGTTCACAGTAAGACATCAAGCTTCGTAGAAAACTTGACCTGCATACGTGGAGTTTAACTCATTTGGCGCAAACTGCATGACACGCAGCCTGCCACTGCCTGTGTGGAACATGAGGACTAGGTAAAGAAAGCAAAGTGTCAGCTGGGTAACAATAAAAACCGATTCTCTGAAGACGGGGAGAAAGAACAAGATGATTATTATGAGGGAAAACCCATGGGGGGAAAAAGAAGAAGAAAAGAAACCACCCAGCGTACATTCCCCTTGTCATCAAGTAGGGTTCCCATGCGTCCGGTGCCCCCCTTTCCCTTCTGTGACAGAGTTTGCAGGCACAGCTCACAAGACAAACCGTCCCATTCTCATGAGATGTGGCGCGGCTTGCGATAAGACAGACAGATAGACCCATTGCGAGAAGCACTGCGGGGGGGGGGGGGGGGATAGTCCGCAGCACTCTAGACCAATAAGACCTTGGTCAACACGTGAGGCCTCGAGCACGGCGACCAAGGCTCTCTCTGCTAGCCGTCACCCTCTGGATGAACAGGCGCACACTCGCATGAATAATTGGATAAAAGGAAACGCAATCGGATGTAGGATATTGCTACAAAACTCTGGTCGCCTCAAAACCTCGGCGAGTAGGCTGATGAGCCAACAGCAAAGCAAGCCCAAGCGGGGCAACGACAACGGGGACCCAAAGCTGAACCAAGGGTCCAAAGTTATTACAAGATCACTCTTAAAGCACGTAGCCACCACTCCCGAGACATTGCCACTCCCTCACACCGGTGCCCTCCTCCAGCTCCACGCACCACCAGAGCACCTCCTTGGCCTTGTCGATCTGGCCGCTCTCCTCATGGGCCCGAGCCAGGGCAAACCAGGCCTCCGCGTTGTTCCACGCGCTGCCAAGCTTCGTCAGCGACGACAGGAGCCCGTAGGCACGGTCGCGTGCGGCGAGGCGGTCGATCTTGGGAACCGAGGTCGCCTTGTACGGGGCCGGCAGCTTCTCCTCCGACCCCGCCTTTTTCGGCGAATTGTCCGACGACGCGGCGGTGGCGGATTGTTGGGCGTTGTTGGTCTTGCTGGACCCCGAGCCTGGTGCGTGGGAGCCCAGGCCGAGAGGCTCCGACGGCAGGCCGGATTGAGGGATGGCCGATTTGGGTAGGTCTGAGGTCGTGAGGGAGAGGTTCGCGACGTCCTCGGGCACACTGAGGGTGGGAATCGCCGGGGGCGGGAGCAATTTCTGGGTGTAGATGTCGAGCAGGATGTCGGACAATCCCACAATGGCTGCTGGGTGGTCGGGGTAGTGAGTCAGTGCCATCTCGAAGTCTGACCGTGCCAAGTACGGTGACCCCTTGGCCAGAGAGAGATAGCCTAGCTGTTGAAGCCGTCAGTCACCTCAGCCCACAATCGGTACAGAAGTAGAGCTTACCTCGGCCCACACATCTCCCAGCAATTGGTCCACGCCCTTCCTTTCCGCCCAGGTGTTACCTCTCATGGACAAGGAGCCTGTCGGGTCTTTTGCGACCTCGGCCTCGAGGATACCCACGAGCTTCTGCGCCTCCGAGATGGCGCCTTTGGCATCCTCAAACAAGTGCGCACGTCTGTAGAACCCCGCGATCATTAACCATACTTTGACGAGGAGAACCGCCCTCTGCCTCCGCTGGGTATCCGAGGGGAAGTGGATCAGGGGCAATGGGTTAGAGATGGTGTAGGTGCCGGTGGCAGATATTTCCGAGAAGTTTGTCGACCTCGACTTCTGGGACGTGTACGATTCTAGATGGTGAAGAGAGCGACCTCGGGAAACAGAAGACGCTGCCGAGGCTTGCCGGTTGCCCGAAAGAGGGAAGAACTCGGATTGCTGCAACTCGTCCGCAGGAGTGAAGAAAACTTCGCCATCCACAACAGTCGCGTGGGTGTTGGTGCCAGCGCTACTGACGCTCGACGTCCTCTTGCGAGCGCCGCTGCTGTCTCGCTTGCGAAGGCTGGACCTCTTGCCCGACTCGCTCCTGGCCCGGCGTGTCACATTGGAAAGTCGCCGTGTCTTCTTGTCTGTGGGCGATTCATTCTCCTGCGTGACTTGTATTGTTGGCGCGGTGCTGGTTGCGCTCGTTTGAGGGCGTGATGGGGTGGTCGTCTTCTCACTGTCGGCGATGCTGGCTTGCCGTGCTCGCGTAGATCCAAAAAAGCTCCCCCTTTTACTTTTCAGTGTGCCAGCCGAGCTCCTTGGCACCATGGTGTCGGCCGTCTTGGGCGGTTGCATGGTTGGCTTGGTTTCAAGGTTGCCGAACAAGCGCATAAATAGCGACATCAACTCAGAACCTGCGTTGACAGCGACATCGGGCCCTTCGAGCAGCTCGAGAAGTGCAAGTTGGGTCATCTTCACCTCGAGAATGCTCTCCCTTTCGGTATCGTCCATGTCGTCTACGGCCCCCCTTCGCTCATTGGCGATCTTCTCATCTTGAGCTTCAGCCTCATTCAGGTGCTCGCTCTTGAAGTGGAGATCCTGTCTTCCGAACAAGACAGAGGGGTCGCCGAACTGGTCGAAAGCGCCCTCACAAGCCTTGGCCGCCATGTTGTAGTCCTGCCTCGCGCTCAGTAACAGGGCCAGCAGGTGCCAGAGAGGTATCAGTGAGCGTTGCTGCCAGTATGGACCGAGGTAAAGATCTTGGTCGTCGTCTGCCGATTTGTTGGAGATCAGCGCCGTCTTGACAATGTCGATTGCCGGGGTCAATTCTCGTCTCTCGGCGAGGAGCAGGCCGAGAGCAAACAGACTGCGAACATCCCGGGTGCGGCCCAACTCCGGGGACAGTGATTTCCTCAGGCACCTGATGGCCTTGGTCTGAATCTCAGTCCGCGACGCCGCGTCGTACGTGGTTCTGGACCAGTGAGCCTGGGACAGGCCTATCGCCTGCCAAGACAGTGCAATCAGGTGAGGTCGAATTGCGGGGTGAAGGGCGGTCCTGTCATCCTCTTCCGGCACCGTGTTCTCGTTTTCGAGGCCATTCCTCAACTGCGGAAGTCTTGCCAGCCAATCCTCAAGCTCGTTTCCAATAACACGGGCCTTCTCAATAGCTTCTGGTCCGCCATAGCGGCATAGCGCCAGAATGCATTGCGACATCGTCTCGAGGACGGTACCATCATCATCAAGGTTGGGCTCCAGATGGCCCGTCTTGTCGACTCTAGCCTTGCCGTGTCTGACGAGGTCGAGGTACGAGTCGAAGGCTTTGAAGGCCAGGTCGAACTCCGCCACAGCCAGATGGACGGTGAAGAGACAGCGAAGAATAGCCGTCGAGTGGTACGTCTTGGTCGCCGTGGCATAAAGAGTGTCGAGAACGCCTCTACTCAGGCTCTCGCGGCCCCCTTGCCCGAGATCCTGCTCTTTCCATCCGCGACCGCAGAGGATAGACCAGTTCCTCACGACAACCCTGATAAACGACTCGACCTCTTCTCTCGTCTCGTCCGCCCGTGGGAAAGCGGTCTCGCTGATAAGGAGGGCCTCGTACGCGGCCTCCGTCTTCTTCAGCTCAATTCTTAGTTGACTACTCGCAGAAGCCTCATTCGTGGGTTTACCGAGGAAACCGGTAGGATACGGTATGTCCAGTTCGAGTATGGTCGACAATGCCAAGTAGTACTCCAGCCAGACTTGTCGTCTTGGCACGGAGCCCCTGTATCCGTAGCCTCCCGTGACCGGCCCTGACATGGATTCCCAGTACTTGGCCCAGGCTCGGAAGCAGGCAAGTGAGTCGGGATCCGCGAGTGGCCGGTCGTTCGCTCGGAGCGCCTCGCTATGGAGCATGCAGTACTCGGTGAGAAACAGCTCGGACCAGACCTTGGACTGCCTGCGAGCGCTGCGGCCAGTCCAGGCCAGGGAGACCGAGGGCAACGCAGAGTCAAAGACGACGAGCGCTTCTGCCGTCTTATTGTTACGCGCTAGACAATCCGCCTTAATGAAGGCAGCCTTCAGGGCGCTGATGGTGGTCCATTCCGACACCTTGTCGGCCGCACCGAGTTGCGCAAGCTCCTGTTCGATATCCTTGGGCAAGCTGGCGACGGCCTGATCGAACTCCTCAGCGACCCAGTGCAGCAAGCCTGCGCAGACCTGGGCCTGGAATCTGTCCTCGGGAAATTTTGTCTCGGCTTCTATGGCGGCTTGCAACTTGGATTGCACGTTGGCGACATCGAGGTCCTTGGAGGCGGCAGTCGAAGGTCGGCCGGTCCCAGAGGGGTCGGTGGCTTGGGCGATGGCGCATTCCGTTTCGGCGGCCAGGGTCAGACCTATGTAAGGGGCACTTGGAGTCAGTAACGGGGGCATCGCGGGGTTCGTGTGCTGGTTTCGAGGTCACCGACAGGTTCGATCAGGCGCATGTTTCCTGATTTTGCGGACAAACTCGGGGACGGCGCTCCAATTGCCCTCGCATCTCGCATCGTCGAGGGCCTTGATGTAATGGGCGGCCTTGTTTGGGTCGGGCTGCAAGAAACAAACAGATAAGCACAGTGTCCAGCTCGACGTCATGGGGGTTCAAGGACCAGGGGCGGTCTGACGGCCATGGAATGGAACACTCACAGCCATTGCGCGATGCTTGAGCCTATGCCGATGATGAAACAGAGATTCAAACCAATCCTACTAGCAGCGCATCTGGATCCACGTCATGGTATTGCTGAAGACGCCTGACTATTGTGGGGAAGGGGGGAGGGAAAAAGGAGGTGGAGGGAGGTTGGCGATGTTTATGTCCCAAGGACTGGCTTGATTAGCTAGGGAAGACGGGTACGTTGCTCAACCGATTGGATTGACGCGGTTGGCATGCGCGCTTGGTTGTTGGCAGTCGACAGACTAGGGTAATTAGGTTACTAAGGAGGTTGTCCAGTCGGTGTAGCTGTACGGACCTCACCAGCATAGGTACACTGTCATTGGGTGGTTATGAGAAGCACAAGCTTGTGCAGCCAGCAGCAGGGTTCCTCGATAGGTAAGGGGGTCAAACCTCTGAAGATTAGATTGGCATGTGGGTGCAGCCTAGACTTCCTTACATAACCAGATGGTGGGCATCGCAACAGCCAATAATGTCTCAGAGAACCAGTCGGTCAAAGGTACATTCAAGATGTACCTTTTCACTTACAGGGAAAAAAGTTTCATTCAGCATCAACAGCTTGTGAAGACTCTGGCTGGGACCCAAGATACTACCCATTTTCTTTCAATCCTGGGCTCCAATCACGACTCGAGAGTCTCAATTGGCCTTTTTCAATCCAGCCATTCTCGACACTCCAGAAATATGTCTCTTCCGCCGGATCTGAAGGTCCTTTGCCGTCGGTTGACTTCTACACCACCGGCCCAGCTCCCTCACTCAATCCCGGCCTTCATCAACCATGTCCTCCGCTGCAAAGACGTCCTGTCTGCGCCGCAAGACCCCAAGTCCACGTCCGGCTCGTCCGAAGCTTCGACCCTCGTCCATAAGCTGAGAACCATCATCACGACCCTGTTGAACGGCAAGAGTGCCATGGGTCGCTTCACTGGCGCAACCCTCGTCAAGGCCGTCATCGACGTGGGCGGCTGGGAATGCCTCAAGGAGTCAGGCAACTGGGTTCGCGGGCTCCTGGCTATGCTCCAGGTAAGTCCAAGGCGGCCCGAATTTCATTCACTAGCTCCGTTCGCTGATATGTTATAGAAAAACGACCCCTTCCCGGTTAAGGAGATTGCCATTGTCACCCTTGTCCGGATTTACACTCTCATCCAAGGTTACCAGACCCTCACCAGAGAGATCGCAACGCCCACCATTCCAACCTTCTTCAATGCGTGTCTGCAGCTGATCAAGCTCCCGGCAGCGGGCCAGCGCCTCAAGACGCCACTGGCCGTCGTCGAGACCGTCCTCGACGCATTCTCTGTCCTGATACCCGCCTACCCGACTACCTGCCGCCCTTTCAACGGCCAGATCAGGACGGCCATCCGCCCCTACTTGGCACCTACGTCGTCTGACGGCACAACAGTGCCCCAGTCTCTTCGTCGGGCCAGCAGACACCTGGCCATCTCGCTTCCTCTTACCACGGCGGGCAAGACGGGACCGAGTGACGACTGGGCCAAGCTGATTGGCGAGCTGAGGAAAGACTTCCACTCGAACGCAGACCAGGTCTTCCGCGCCGTTCAGGAGTCCTGGGAGGCCTCGGCACCCTACTCCCGTTCCAAGGTAGACTTTGACGCGCAGCCGCAGGGTCCGGAGGCGCCCGACCAGCTGCCCCAATGGACCGGAATATCCGCCGGCCGTGACAGACTCGTCGGCCTGCTCCATTACCTGGCCGACGCGCTCCGCTACTCGACGAAGACGCCTGTGACGATACCCGTCGCCGCCATCATGGATGTCGTCTCTCGCGTCTCGCTCATCAGCCGCAACTCCAAGTCCCAGTCTTGGGACCAGACGCTCGAGACCCAAGCCGCCGTGGGCAGGGAGGAGAAGGAGGAGCTCTGGGCCGCGATGCCCGACATCCACGTTGCCGCCCTCGGCCTCCTCCTGATCCTGGTGCAGAGGCTAGAGCGCAACGCGCTATCGACCGTCCCCGAAATATACGATAACATGATCCTCATCTTCCGCTCCGGCATCAGCATCCCCGCCATCCGCGCCGCCACCTATAGGCTGCTCGATGAGACCCTCCCGATTGCCGGCCCCGGCCTGCAGAAGCTCACCGTCGAGACTCTCGGCATCGTCTCGTTGGCTTGCTGCCGCGACATCCAACAAGAGTCAGGCTACGTCAAGGAAGCGAAAACCGCCACCAAGACTGCCGCCGAGACCAAGAAGAACAATATCGCCGCCAACGCTGATCTCTTCCTCCCCTCGCAGACCGCTGCGGAGTCCGCGCCCGCGTCCAGACCCACTCTCGACCCCTCCCACCTAGCCGCCGCCGGGTCCCTCCTTACCGGCCTTCTCACTCACCTGCCCCAGCAGCACCTCAAGCCGGGTCTGCGCGGCCTCCTGGACCAGACGGCTATCCTCTCGCTCAACCGCGACGCCATGATCGCCAGCGTGCTGAACCCCTACGTCAACCAGGGCGGTGCCATGTTCCCGAGCATCATGCCGTACCTCGTACAGCAGTTCCCGCACGACCGCGGCGTCGAGATCCTGCGCTCCAACATCCGTACCTCGACGCAGGGGTCTCCCGATGTCCTCGAGGGCGTCAACGCCACCCTTGAGGAGCTCGAGGCCGACGAGGCCGACGAGGAGATCGCTTCGGAGATTGAGGTCAAGGGGGACGCCGAGGACCAGGAGATGAAGGAGGCCGAGGCCGCGGCCCAGGCGTCGGCCGGAGAGACAATTGTCGTGGCCAATGATGACGTCGAAGACAGCAGCAACCCGTTCCGCCCATCCAAAGACGCGGCGGGGGGCTCGATCCAGGTCGCGAACCCCTTCGCCGTGACGTCCGCGCAGAAGCGCAAGCTCGACGACGAGGGCGCGAGCCCTCCCAAGAGGCAGAGCGTAGAGGGGAGAGGTGAGCGGGCAACGGCAGCGGCAGCGGTCCCGACGCCAGCTGCCGAACCGGCCGTGGACGGGAACGACGACGATGACGACAGCGACGATGAGAGCGTTCATCTAAATATGGACCTAGACGAGGACGAGGATGGGGATGAGGATGAGTAGTAGTGAAAGAAGCAAGAGAGGAAATGAAGAAAAAATGTAGGATATCTGGCTTCGTGTCACGTAGCTGCGGATGGACGCAAATGATACCCCATGGGGAAAAGGAGCTTTTCTCATCTTCAAAACGGGTGATTGCGGATATGAAGAAGACGAAGTCTGGTTTTTTTTATATGAAGCTCATGACCGTTCTTGGTCTCTCCTATGTTTTGTACACAATCATGCGATGCCCAGTATTCAAGGCCGTCGCGGCCGACCCAGTTCGGTGAATTTGTGTAGAGTGTAAAGTGTATGTGTCTGCGATGCGACGTGGCGCGCAGATTTTTGTACGGCGAATTCCAAACCGTTCCACCCCTACCCCAAGAACCAAATAGCAAGCCTCCCTCTCAACGCCGCTCGTATGAGGAGGTGTAGTGTCTGACCTCCGCGATCCAACGGAGTAGCCATTTTCAGTGTGAAAGATGTCGCAAAGCCCAAACGATGTCAAGGAAGAGAAGAAAAAAGAGAAAGAGTGGCAATCCTCTATACCCAAATATCTCAATCCCTGAGCCAAGCCCTACGTTTCTCCTCCTTCCTCGCCCGGCGTTTCTCCTTAAACTGCTTGAGCTCGGCCTTGCTAGGTTTCTTGCCGCTGCGTTCGGCCTTGAGGCTGCGCCCGTCGTGAGAGTTGGCCGCCGCGTCGACGTCGAAGAAGGCGTTCATCTGGCGCCTGCTCTTGGCCTCGTCCGTGTGGCGGTCGGGGCCGTCGTCGAGGGTTTGGAACTGGCCGGTAAAGCGGTTGAACTGCGCGACAGCGCCGTACTCGGCTGCGTAGGCCGCTGACGATGCGTGGTTCGCCTCGTTCTCCTCGGCCGTGTTGCCCTTGGCGTACCACGCGTTCGGGTCGTAGTCGCCGTGGATGGCGGGGTTGTAGCCGCCCGCGGGGGGACGGTCGTTCGTCGGCAGGGGAGGGGGGCCGGAGATTGTGTTTGCCGCCGCCGCCGCCGCCGCCGCCCCCGGGGTCGTACCCGGGGCTACCGCTATCGCTGCTGCTGTACTCGTCGACGCGGCGGCTACGGGAACGCGGGGGTTCTCCCATTGAGTAGCGCCGGTGAAGCGGTTGTAGAAAAAGTATGCCTGGGAGGCCGGGTCCCACTGGAAATCCCAGCCATCGTCTTCAGTCGCAGGCGCAGGTTCGGAGGGGAGAGGCGGGGCCTCGTTAGGTAGGGGCGGCGCATTGGAGGAAGATGCGGGTTTCTTGTTGATGGCGTTGGCGGGTGTGGGAGACGCGGTTGAGCTGGCCTCACCAGACTCGGGAGAGCTGGAGTCTCTGTTGGAGTTGGCACTGTTGCCGTCGCCGTCGTCGTCGCCCTCGGGAGGAGCAGCTGGGTCTTGTTCGGTTAGTTGCTCGTCATTTGCATGACCATCAGCCGGTCGGCTCTGTTCTGGCTCGACCTCGCGTGGGGAGGAGGCCGATCGCGTTGAGTCAGGCGCCATGGTGTCCAAGACAGGAATGTAGGGATAGATAAAGCGGTGTCTTGTGTCTGTCTATGTGAGGGTATGAGATCGAAGCAAGTCGCGTGATGGTGAAATTCTGAAGCGTCAAATGCCTGTCACCGGATAACGATTGTCTGCCGGCCTAGCAGGAGCTTCATTGCTTGAAAGAAGGTTCGCGAACTCGAAGCGCACTGTGGTGAACGGACACGTTATGCGCAGGGTAAGAGCGAGGCGAAAGAGGGTTCCAGTGTTGTTGTGTCGGCAGCGCTCGGGTCAGTGCAAGTATTCATTCACCTGAAATCTGAAGACAAGGAAGTCGCCAATAGATGCTGCGCAGAGGCAGGAAGAGTGACGGCAATTTGACAGGTGAGAAAGACGGGGGGTAGTCAGTGTGGTTTGCACCGCTCTGCAGCCCTGTGCAAATCGTAGATGAAGCTTAGTCAGCCATACAGGGGGGGCTTGCTGCAATTCATCAGAGCCTGGTCTGCGAGGAGTCCAGGCCCTCCTGGATTGAGGCTTAGGTAACAATTAAACTCGAGGACTCGTCTTGAGTTCCTCGGAGGCAGATCCGGACCATGATAGACCCCACGGTACCTAGCCCACACTGAGCACGAAGACGGTAGCTCAATCCATTTCCAAAACACTACGGATACTTCCTTCTCCCCCATCCTCCTCCCACCCTTTTCTCCGGGTTGCCCACGCATGTCACCTATCATCTCCCTGCAACTTTGCCACGGCTCTATCCAAGCCCGTCTTGCAATCAACTGCTCAGTCCCTGTCGGTATCTCACCGCATGATTATCCGTCCATCGTTACCCTACATTGCTCTACCAGCTGGGGCCCATGTCACCAAACCCACCAGTCAATGAGCTCGCAGATGGAATAGTATGCCCCTCATATTGCGCCGAATGTCCTTCAGTTTCCCACCATCACAAACTCTGCAGTTCAGAACAGCCCCCCTGAGCGAAGCGGTTTTCTCTAGGCGCCTGTGCTCCCGCAGTCCAGAAAAAGGCCGTCTTGAGAAAGACATCTTCGAGTTCAGAGTGTTCTTCAACGTGATAAGCACCAGGGCGCACTAGCTGCGCCTCTCAGTGACCGTCATGACTGATCAGAACAGGCCGTTGCAACCGTTGCAACCGTTGCGGACGTTGCTCCCGGCCCCTAAAGCATCACGGCCTGTTCCTGCACGCCCACTCCCGGCATCATCGAGGAAACGACCACCAACAAGCACCAAAGTTGCTTGCAACGCTTGTCGGTCCAAGAAGAAGGCTGTAAGTATATTGCAGCCGGGTTTCCAGTGATGCCAGCTCTGTGGTAGCCAGAAACTGACAGGTTGGAATCTTAGTGCGATGGCAAAAGACCCGCCTGCACACCTTGCACAGAGCTCGAGGTTCAATGCGTCTATATCAGTGTCAACGAAACCGAGACATCGGCAATGGCCCTTAAACGAGAAAACCAGATGCTCCGGGACATGTTGACTCAGCTCACGGCGATGCCTGAAGATGTTGCTCGCGAGACGCTCCAGAAGCTAAAATTCGCTGTCGATCCGCTCGCCCCCCTCCGCTTCGTCAGACCATCCGGGCCAAAAGATCCCCGGGAAGTTCTGCCCCATATCCATTCCAACATCGAGTTTGAACTCACAAGGAGACATCCTTTCGCGTACCCCCAAACTCGGAGATTATCACGCCTCATGATGTCCGGGAGCATGGGACCTAGGCCAGCCAAGGTGGCGCGGATCGCACACTCGGCCGAGGGGGGACAGCCAGTCCTAGGGGACAACAACCACCTCGCCACCGCCGAAACAGCGGAACATATTCCTTCAGGCGCGTCCGAGGCATATTCTTGGCCATACGATACAGCTTTCTTCGTCCCGCCAATGGGACCTATCCCTCCGCCTCCTCCGCCTGTCTACAGAGACCCCCGCTTGAAGAACCTCAGCATTGGTTTCTGGACCGTGGTGCCCATCACCGACCAAGACGCAGCAGATGTTATCTCACTATACCTGGAAACAGACCATCCCATCTTGGGGTTGTTTGACGCCGAGCTGTTTCTGGATGACTTGGTTAGTGGACAAGTGCGTTATTGCTCTGCTCTCCTCGTCAATGCCCTGCTTGCATTCGCTTGCGTAAGTCTCCCCCAGATCCCGTCCATGATATTCCATGGTTGACTCTCTTGCCCAGCAAGCATACGCCGCAAAGCAGCCAGAGGCGTCTCGCTGGAGTCAAGATTTTGAAGATGAGGCAAGCAGGCTCTGGCTCGCGCATGGCGATGACGATCTGCCCACCATCACTGCCTTGGCCTTCATGACCCAGTCTTGCGGATGTAACGGCAAAGGCGAGTTGGACGTTCGATATATTATGGAAGCGGCCGCCATGTCCAAACGGCTGAAGCTCTTTGGTTGCCCTGATACCTTCACACCCTTGGACCTTGCTCATATGTCAGGAGCCGGGGCCCGAGCGACAGCTCAGGTCGCCTGGGGGGTCTTCAACGTTCTAAGGTGCGCATATGGTGAATCAGCTTTTGTCGCGAAGGAAACTGCTTAACAGGGGCACAGCATGACATCCCAATTCTACCTACCGGCCACCACTGAATATCCACCGACTCTCCCGATTCCGGGCAGAGGCGGTCTTGCGAACTCGGTGGTCAAGGCTGAGACGGTGCCAAGCACCAGAGAAAGCAGCGAAACTTCTTCATCAGGCTCGGAATCGATGTCCGGATCACGTGCCTCTTTGAAGAGAAGTCGATCACTGCCATCGTCATCATCTGCCTCCGAGGTTTTTACCTTCTTTTGCGAGTTGTGGGTGATATCGTCTCAGATAACATGGATGTATCAACACGATGGAAGCCCCGGGTACTCATCACAGGCCTTCGCCCTAGAGAAGTACATGAAACTTCTGACCTGGGCCGATAACTTATCTGAGGGTATGGAACGTGGCGAGTACAGCCCGCCCCAAGTCCTTGTGTGTCAGTAAGTCTCCCCATAGTCCCGGGCGGTGAGTGTCGCGAAGCTCACGATGCACGCAGCATGTGGTTCCACGGCACAATTCTTTACCTTTTGCGGCCGTTTATCCCCAGCGGTCGGCAGCACGGCTTCAAGACATGGTCGCCGTCGGCCGGCCAGATGCATGCCTTCTTCGCAGCTTCTGTTGAGCAACTGAAAGAGCTGGTTGAGGTATACGCATCCTATCCGCAGTCCACGTTCAGCATCTTCGGCCACTCGGCGCTCCTCCACGTGGCCAACGCCGTGGCAAGCGACACGAGTAACCCGGAGTGGCGGCCCTACTTCCTGAGCTGTATTCGCGGCTACCAGGGCCTCTACAGCTCGTTCACCGTTGCCGAGGTGATTGCGGGGGGTCTGTTGTCGATGGTGGTCAGGAAGGGTGCCATGGACATGGCGGAAGCCTCCGGGCTGCTTCAGGAGCTGAGGGCAAAGAAGAACCAGCAGCTCGTCGGCCGGGCGACGGGGCTGTTTGTGACGGACCTCGATCTGGCCGTGACAGACCGCGAGGCGGCAAGGGTTGATCGGATGATGGAGAAGTTTGAGGAGATGACGGTATTGGACGAATTCACCCAAGGCATCGTCTGATGTGGCATGGACATGATTGTTTGTTCACCGGCTTGGGTCCGGTTTACGCAACTTCTCGGATGGTTGGTTTTGTACGAGAGTTCAGATGACAGTTTCGACGAGCTAGATACCCACGTGACACTCATTGTAGCGGTAAACCTAAAAGCTCTGCACTGCTAACGACGATTGCTTTCGAATGATGAGTGTAACACTTCAAGCTGTGAATGACACAGACGGTCTGTCGCGTGCGTGCGTGGACAGGTACTTCTAGCAAAAGGAACGTGGACGAAGACTTGGAATAGGTCCACCAGCTTGGGCCTCGAAGGAAGACCGTATTAGTGGGTTGGAATCTTTACCGGGGTCGGCCTGGCAGGCATAATAGTTTCCTGGGATCTGGAGCGTTGATGATGGGCGAAGCATACAGCCGAGAACGCATCGAGGCGGGTGCCGGCTGCGTGATCGGCGCGGATCCGAAAGCTGGTGTAGGCCCCGGTACAAGCCGAGACCGAGGAACCAAATTGTCCTCAAAGTCTACATGCTTTCTCTCTCTCTCTCACGTATTCAGAGAGCAAGAAAACATGGCCACCTCTGCCACCGGCGCCTCGATGCCTAGGTCGACGGCCACTTCGACGAGGAGGTGGGCTTCCTCCAGATACGACGCAAGATACTCAAAGATTGCTTCAATTCCATACCGCATATTCACCTTGCCCCAGGCTCAACCTTTAGTTTGGATGGGCCAAGGAGCATCTTCAGCCCCGTAGGTCCGCAGTTGGTGTGAGTCGTTGTTGTTATACATGAGCGATGAGTGGCAGCACGTGATTTGACGGCCAGGCCCAGCTCCGCATTGTTCCTGTTTACCTATGTATGGTAGCTACATAGTTATTTGCAATTCCAAGATGTTGGGTTTTTATTGTTTTGCACTGACCTCGTCGTCACCGCGAGACGTAGCGCTAGCTCCTCTCTCTTCCATTTGGTCTTAAATTCGCTTCTACAAGATGCCATCGACTTTTCACCACCAAGCTGGGCAAACGCCGAATCCTGCAGCCCGCAGGCCTGCCCTCCCTGGGGCTACAGATAGCTATGCAAAAGCAGCCGCGCTTGTCGCTAGTATCCATTCTCTACCCGTCGTTCAGTCCACAAGTCTGATAGACCAGCTCGGGAAGCTCCATCCACGAAAGCCGCTAGCAGAACATGAGCCCAGGTGACGCATGCGGGTGCCTATGATCCGAGTGGCACTGCTCATCTCACGGCGCATCGTGGGCCAAGCCCCCATTCGCCTCCCTCTACTGTCTGCACTGTCTGCCAAGCCCTCCCGCTCGTTCTTTACTGGGCGCGGATCGCCTTTCGCTCGGCGACACTGAGCGGACGGGGTCGCCTTTGGCCCCTGCGCCCAGCCCCTTGCGGTCGCCGCCGGCCTGCTGTGACCAAGTATGGCCGCTAGCAGAAGGATTGTCCGTTGCCGGTTTCGCTGGCCCCCTTCACGCAACGATGTGTGATGTAGGCTTGGTGGGCAGGGCATCTCCCGAGATCCTGATGGCCGGGGCCGTCTTTCCCATCGGGTGAGACGAAGGCCTCGGCCTAGCTAACTAGTCCTTTGATAGCATCCCAAAGGCAGCATCGCACACGCTCGATCACGTCTCGCATTCCGGTGCGGCGTCGAGAGGAAGCTCCATAGCAGCGTGCTCTTTGTGCGTGAGGTGAGGATACACATTTTCGCGCGTGACATGACCCCTTTGCCTCTTAAAGTCGTCCTATGCCCCCCCCCCCCCTTTCATCTATACTCAAGTCTCGATTTCATTCCTGTCAAAGCCGAGCCGCATCCCTCGGCGCCAAGCCCACGCAGACGAACAGGAATCATGTCCTTCAGACGGTCGCCTCTCCTGAGCCTCGCTCTTGCACTTGCCCCACTGGTCGTGGCTGATGATCACCCCTACATCGCCGACTCGGCGTGCGATTGCTACTTAACAAACACATCAGAACGTTACTTCACCAACCACATCTTCTTCGACTTCCGCAGCCTCGGGCAGTATGCGGGGGTCCCCGACGTCCTCTCAGACTGGAATGCGAGTGCCAATGCGCCGGTGACCTCCGACTACTTCAACTCGGACGCGTGGACCTCGATATGGAGCATCCAGAACTGGAACAACACAGACAAGAAGGGCAAGGATGGCAACGACGCAACAGTCGACATGGTCAACTCAGCCAACAACTTCTACATTGAGAAGAACAACGACCAGGACGCGTCGTCGGACACCTTCATGAGCATGCGCACCGCGCGTCTCGAGGGTTTTCAGTCGTCTGCCGAGATAGAGTCCATCTCCATGGGCTACCACTTCGTCTCCGTCCGGATGCTCGCCCGCACCCTCGGCGGCCCGGGGGCGTGCACGGCGCTGTTCACCTACCGCGAGGCCGACAACTACGCCGACGTCCAGGAGGCCGACATCGAGGTCCTGACCAGGGACCCCGACAACCGCATCCAGTACACGAACCAGCCGTCCTTCAACGCCCAGGGCGACACCATCGACAAGTCGACGCGCAACGGCACGATGCCCCGCGGCACCTCGTGGCGCGACTGGGCCGTCCACCGCCTCGACTGGGACGAGAAGGACAGCACCTGGCTCGTCGACGGCTCCAAGGTCTCGAAAATCGCCTTCCAGGTGCCCCGCGACCCCAGCCGCGTCATGCTCAATTCGTGGAGCGACGGCGGGTCGTGGTCGGGCATCATGAACGTCGGCGACTCGGCCGTCATGCAGATCCAGTGGATCGACATGGTCTTCAACACCACCGAAGAGTCCCCGCCCGGCCCCTCCGAGTCCTCCACCTCGTCCTTCACCTCATCCTTCACCTCGTCCTTCACCTCGGCGAAGCGTGACATCGGCCTCCACCGGCACGGCCACGGGCCCATGGGCCGGCTCGAGCGCCGCAGCGGCGACGGCAAGTGCCAGGTCGTCTGCAGCATCGACTCGTCCGACACCATCGGCCAGCCCGTGATGCTGCACAACGGGACGGCCCCCGGCCAGCTTCTTGGGCAGTCCAGCGCCATGGCCTTCTGGCTGCCCGTGGCGCTCATGTCCGCCACGTTCCTCCACCTCTGGGCGTGATCGAGGGCTTTTCTTGTTTTCGCATGTGATTACGACGGGCGCATGGCAGAGGCGGGGGGGCATTGGGTTTCAAAATGTAGCATAATCTGTAGCGTTCATCCATTCATGAAAGATACGACACGGGAAACAATTCGCCCAATCCTGATCTGTGCCACAAACCCCATACCTTGTTGGATTTTAGAGATGTCCGGGCCTGAGATCCGCAGTTCGTCGGACATTGTGTAAACTTACCTAGGTAGGTGGGTAGGTATCTAGGTGGCCAGAGCTCACCGCTGCAGCTCCAGCTCCAGCTTCAGTTCCATCGCGCTGTGACATACAGGTACCTCTACAGTGGACACAGGAGCCCTGTCCCCTCCCTCCCCCCCCGCCATTCACAGGCCGAGGACCTCGGAGGCAATTGGATTGACCTATGGTATCTAAGAAGTTCCAAGAGCACCCACCCCCTGGCTGCAGCTCAACCCTCCACTTCCCCAACAAACTTGCCTTCTCTGCACGCGCCTTGCATCTGCCCAAAGAAGAAGAAGAAAAGAAAGAAAGAAAAAAAAGGCTTTTAGGGTCCGACACCTCCATCGACGAGCCTCTTTTCGAACCTCTTCTTACAGGTTTCGATCAATCACCAGCCAGGTGACGCAACCCGCCCACCAAGAACGAAGCAAGCAAAGCGACGATGGCCGACACAGCAGCCGGCCCGACGCGGCCGCAGCGCCGCTCCTCGCCGCTCAAGAACGGCTACCTGATCCTCTACAACTTCGTCTCCGCCGTCGCCTGGGCCACCGTTCTCGGCCGCACCGTCGCCCTGTTCGCCCTCCGCGGCCCGCACTCTGTGCACCTCAGCGTCGGCGACTGGACGCGCTGGACGCAGACCATGGCCGCCATGGAGATCCTCCACGCGCTTCTCGGTGAGGACAAGGCCGCACCCCTCCCTCCCTCCCCCAGTTCCTCTTTACGGAGGGCCCCAAGAAACGTGCCGCTAACCAGGGTCCGCTCGCAGGCGTCGTCCGCGCCCCCGTCTTCACGACCGTCATGCAGGTCCTCAGCCGCTTCGTCCTCGTCTGGGGCGTCGTCTACCCCTTCCCCTGGCTCGCGCGCAGCACCTGGTACTCGTCGATGCTGCTCGCCTGGAGCGTCACCGAGGTCATCCGCTACTCGTACTTCGCCCTCAACCTCAGCGGCTTCCAGCCCAAGCCCCTGACCTGGCTGCGCTACAACACCTTCTTCGTCCTGTACCCCATCGGCATCACGAGCGAGTGCGTGCTCATCTACTACGCCGCCGAGCCCGCCAAGCAGTTCGGCGAGCTGTTCCCCTACGTCTCGTACGCCATCCTGGCCGTTTACGTTCCCGGTAGGCTTCGCTGTCCCTTGCCCACCTATTTCGGCGAAAGGGGGATGATGCTAATGTGGACAGGCTCGTACATTCTGTACACCTATATGATGAAGCAGAGGAGCAAGGTCATGCGCAACATGAAGGCCGAAGAGGCGGGCCGCTCAAAGACTCGGTGAAACATTCAGAGAGGAGGGAAAAGGAGGAGTGAAGCCAAAAAAAAAAAAAAAGGGGGGGGGGGGGGGGGGGGGTTGTTAGTTGGGTGGGTATTCCGGAACTACACTAGGAATGGGTATGGATATAGACAAAAAATAAGAAAATATTTATCTAGGGCGCATGGCATCGTTTCCTCAGTGGTAGCAAGCTGTTCGTCCGTTACGGTTAGGGAGAGAAAAGAGAGATTTGTCGTGTCGCCTTTCAAGCAGCAGCACTCTCGCCCGCCTCCTTGATGGCAGGCTTGTCCTCCTCGCTCGTCTCGTACCACTCGTTCCGCGTCCACTGCACAATCAGGTTCGCCGCGTCCCTTTTGAGCTTGTCGTACCCCGGGTTCATCTTTGCTTCAAACATATCTGTCGCCCAGTCAGTCAGCCGTGCAAGCTCGCAAACTTATGGTTTTTTTTCTTGGGGGGGGGGGGGGGGGGGGGGTTTCCCCCGCGCCGTTTCGCTCACTCACTCATATGGGCCTGTGTCTCCTCCGTGGCGGCGTCGTTCACGGCGGCCTCCCACACCCCGGCGGCCCCCTTCTTGGGCAGGTTGCAGAACGTCCGGTCCCCGCCCAGCACGGTCCCGACGACGCTGACCTCCTTGGAACCCGCGGCCTTGCCGAGCCGCGTGTACAGGTTCGCGAACCCGACATCGAGCTCCCGGTTGAGCCGCGCCATGTACTGCACCCGCTTCTGCAGCTCGGCGCCCTTGGCCAGGCACCCGACGAACTCGAGGTGCGACGTCGCCCACGACAGGCCCTGGGTGATGTGCTCGCGGTTGTAGTACGCCGCGCCCGCGCTCGCCGCCACGGCGGCCGCGCTGCCGGCCACCATGGCGATCTTGCCCCACCTCCCCCACGCGCTCTGCTGCTGCTGGGAGGCGTTGTTCGTGGGCGGGGCGGGCAGCGCGGCGACGGGGGCCTTGGGCGCGGCGGCCTGCCGCTGCTGCTGCTGCTGCTTGGCGCCCCAGAGGGCCGTCCCCAGCCCGCTGAGCTGCGTCATGGCGGCGTTGGCGGCGTTGTAGTGGCCCTCGGCGCCGTGGGCGACGACGCCGGGCGAGATGCCGAGGTAGGGCGTGTCGAAGGCGATGACGCCCTGCACGTACGGGAACATGAGGGTGTTGAAGGCGGGCATCGACGGGTCGTCGGCCTCCTTCTTCTCGACCCCGTCCTCCGAGTAGATGGGCTTGTCCGAGGTGAGCCCGATGACGGTTTCGGCGGCGACGATGCCGCCCATGGAGTGGCCTGCCAACACGATGCGTACCGATGGGTCCACGGTGGGCGAGGGCGTGCCGTTGGCGACCTCGAGGTCGATGACCTTCTCCAAGAGCCTGTGGGCGAAGCGTCAGCTATCCAAGGGAGAGGCGGTTTCCGCCGGATGTGCGCGCAATATGGGGGGGGGGGGAGGGGCACGGAATGGTCTTTACCAGTCGCGGAACCGGCTCACGCAATTTCCCAAGTCGCCGCGCGTCTCGTACTTGGGGTACACGATGACATTCACATTGATCTTGGGCAGCGCGGCGGCGAGGTCCGCGCGGAGCTGCTCCGTGAAGCCGTCCTTGTCGCCAAAGGTGTCGTCACCCCCCTGTTCGAGAAAGTCAGAGAGAACGAAGGCAGCAGACCATCAGATGTACAACAACAAGACGAAAAACACACACCTTGAACCCGTGGATGAAAACCAAGAGTAACGTCTTCTTCATCATGCATCTGCGTGTAAGTTGGGTGTGAGATGGACGTTTGGAGGGGGGGGGGGGAGCATCTGGCCCTAGCTTGGAGCTCAACGTCCGTCCCCCCTAGTGCAGTTTGCGCTGCGGATGTGCACAAGGTGCCCCCCGCCTCGCCACCCATGTGACTGACTGACTGTCTCTCGCTTGGATCTCCAAAAAAGCAGTAAAAACTCGCCAAACCTTGTAAACCCCCAAGAGACCTGACGACGTCGGACGTCGTATTCCCTCAGTATATGACGACTGCGCTACAAACAACTTCCATTCAAGCCTCATTCACGACATATCGTCTTCGCTGCCATCATGTCGGTAGGTTTCGAAACGTGATCAGAGCGAACCGCAGACTGAACCGCCTCAGCTCATCCCAGCCAGGCATTTTCTTACCGTCTGGTCAATGAAAGAGTGGTTTGCGGGAGGGTCACCAGGCCTCTGCAGTAGTTGATGGCAAAAAATTACAATTAAAAGGCTTCGAGGTCCCAGCTCCAGTTCTGCCAAGAGGCTCCGCCGGCTCCTCCGTTTGGATCACGAAACAGTCCATGAGGAATGTATGAAAGCGCAGTGTTTTATTAAATGACAGCTGCCTGGTTTTACAATTTTAGATCAAGCCGGTATGCACCCGAATTGCCTTGACCCTTTTACGGTACATGTGCAAATTAATAAGTAGCCGTGAGTCTCTGCACAAGATACGTCCCGCTGTCAATGCCCTCGTACTTCTTCTCCGCTTCGGTGGCGTATGTGCCGGGGATCGCCTCAATATGGCTCTTGAAGTTGGGGTTGCAGAAGTAGCTGTTCGGCGTCAGCGCGTTTATTCCGCAACGCGAACAAGTGAAAAAAGAACTCACGCAATGCTGTACCGTGGAGGGTACTCGGCGCCGTCCTCGGGCTTCCTCGGAGGCTCCACGACTCGGTGGATAGTGCTCTTGATGGTGTCGTTGCTCCATCTCGCCAGCAAGTCGCCCGCGTTGACGACAACCGTCCCGGGGATCGGCGTGGCGTCTACGAACTGCCCGTTGGGGCTCTTGACCTGCAGACCACCGCGGTCGTCCTGGAACAGGAGCGTGATGGAGCCGTAGTCGCTGTGCTCACCGGCGCGGACCTGGCCGGGGTTGATCTTGAAGACGTTGGGGTCGACGGAGGGGTAATGCAGGAGACGCAGCGTGTTGTCGCCGGCGTCGGTGAAGCTGTCGAAGAAGTGCTCGTCGAGGCCCATGCCGACGGCGATGGCGCGCATGACCTCGATGTGCAACGCCTTGCACCGGTCATGGAACTCGAGCATCTGCGACTTGAAGCCGGCGACGCGCGTGCCCTCCTCCTCGACGGGCCACTGGTTGGGGTGGTCGGGCTCGCCCTCGCGGCCGATCTCGTAGCTCTCCTTCAGGTCGGGGTTCCCCGCACGCACCTTTTCGATCTCGGCGGTGGTCTTGAGGCTGCTGACCTTCTCGCGGCCGGGCGCCGAGTACCCGCGGTTCGCCTCGGGGGTGGTCCAGCCCAGGGCGAGTTTTGCCTCGTCATCCTGGGCGAAGAAATCGGCCGACTTGGCGAAGGTGGCGGCGCGGAGCTCCTCGCTGATGGGCACGTTCTGGAGGTAGATGAAGCCGGCGTTCTGGAAGCCGCTGAGAATCTGCTTGGCCGTCGCGGTGCGCTTGGCGGCGTCACCGTTCAGGAAGTCGGAGAAGTTGATGAGCTGGGGGTGGTGGGTGAGAAGCGGCACGTGAGGTATTGCAAATGTGTGTCACTCACGGGGATGAAGAGGCCCTCCTTGTCTACTGCCGTGGCTGCCATGGTGGTTTCAATATGGTTTCTCTTTGGACTCAAAGCCGCTGTGGATACTCTAGGCCAAATGCGTTGAATAAACGAGCATCACTTGGATCAGGGACGAGGGCATTAATAAGGAGTCGCGATAAGGTTTACATGGACGGTATTATGCCTGACTAGTCCTGTGTGCGATGGGGACCGAGCATTTATGTCTGACTAGCCAAGTAAGTAAAGTACAGTAGTTCTCGGGTACCACCTGCGACCACATCGCATCGGCCAACCACAGCCCGAGCATTAACTTCGTATCATACCAGCCAACCACCGACGCCATCTAAGTGATCCGGCTCGGCCCAGTGCTCCCGCTCCCTTGCTATCCCGGCCACCCGGGCGATAAAGGGTCAGATACACCCTTGAAGGATTCGGGGGGGAGGGGAGGGGAGGGGGCAGCAACAAGTCCGGCCAGGCCCGTAGTCGAACGAGAGGGGCCGGAGACCTCCTACACGTTATACATAGCCGTAAGACGAAAAGGCGGCGTTGAGCCGCGGAAAAGGGGAGGTTGAGATAACGGCGGGGTAATAGATAGTGGGAAATGGAGGAGGGGTCGCGGGCCCGTGGGTGGGGTGGGGTTCTGAAGAGGAACGTGTTGTGGGCGACTGTGAGCGATGTGAGGGGAATACCTACCTACCTACTATGTATACTGATATCACTACACTACGACGTACATACACACATACATACATATCTACATACAGGTATGGAATGGAGCGTGCGGGTCAAGGCGACCTCGTCACCTTCCTGGACGGACGCAGCACGTCGGGTAACTGGTACTTGGACACGGGGAAGATGAAAGGCTGGTTGCCGTTGCCCTACACTACCTACCTACCTACCTACCTACCTACTTACCTAGGTCCTGTAATTGTGGATATATAACCTGCACGACTCGCCATTGAGCCTCAACCACTCCTGCCCATATATAGCGTCGTGGTTGAAACAAACTCTCCGAAACATCAGGCACACACACATCCTGGTGGTTTCGGCATCACGGACAGACACACCACTGAGAGCAAAGACAAAATGGCCTCATCGACGACGACGACGCCCATGAAGGTGGTGGACATCCACACCCACATGTACCCCCCCTCATACATCAAGATCCTCGAATCTCGAACCACCATTCCCGTCGTGCGCAGCTTCCCGCAAACGCCGGACCCGCGCCTCATCCTCCTCGCCTCCGAGCAGCAAGCCCTCGATGAAGCCACCAGGGACCCCTCGGCGAAGCCTCCCGGCCGCCCGCTGACCTCGCACTACGCCTCCCTCGACCAGAAGCTGCACTTCATGGACACGCACAAGATAGACATCTCGGTCGTCTCCCTGGCGAACCCCTGGCTCGACTTCATCGACGGCTCCGAGTCGGGCGCCATGGCCAAAGGCGTCAACGACGAGTTTGATGCCATGTGCGCCGCACACCCGGGCCGTCTCTTCTTCTTCGCTACTCTGCCCTTGACCGCCCCGCTCGAGGCCATCCTCGTCGCCATCAACCACGTCAAGGACCTCAAGTACTGTCGCGGCATCATCCTCGGCACCTCGGGACTGGGCAAGGGCCTCGACGACCCGAACCTGCTGCCCATCTTCAAGGCCGTAGCCGCTGCCCACCTGACCATCTTCCTGCATCCGCATTACGGGCTGCCCAACGACGTCTGGGGCCCCAGAGCGAGCGACGAGTACGGCCACGTGCTGCCTCTGGCCTTGGGTTTCCCCATGGAGACCACCATCGCCGTTGCCCGCATGTACTTGGCTGGCGTCTTCGACGCAGTGCCCCAACTGCGCATGCTCCTGGCGCACAGCGGTGGTACGCTGCCCTTCCTCGCCGGGCGCATCGAGAGCTGCATCATGCACGATGGGCAGTGGGTGCGCGAGGGCAAGGTCACCAAGGCACGCAGGACGGTGTGGGATGTGCTCAAGGAGCAGATCTACCTCGACGCCGTCATCTACTCTGAAGTCGGGTTGAAGGCGGCCATCGATGCGAGTGGAGCGGATAGGCTCATGTTCGGCACAGACCACCCCTTCTTCCCGCCGCTAACTACCGACGAGCAGGGTGAGTGGGAGAGTGTCAGCATGAACGCCGATGCCGTGGCTGCGGCGGTGGGTGAGGGCAGTGACCAAGCGAAGGCCATCATGGGCGGCAACGCCATCAAGATTCTGAACTTGAAGGTGGATTGAACAATAAAGCATGACACAATAAGGAATTGAAACCTCTCACGGACGAGTCTCGTTGCAATGAAAAGCCGCAGAAGCTCACATGAAAAGGCGCAGGAGTGAGTGAAGTGAGCAACTCTGACCGCTTTTCGGGTTTAGACGGATACAGTGGGTCTGGTAGATACCGCCTACCCTTTCCACCCATCACTACTCGGTTTCTGCCGGCAGTAGCAGAAAATATGGCTGCTGGCCCCGCCATGTACCTTCGTCCCCCCCCTCGTCTTAACCAACACGACCAGTTTTATCAGTCAGTTACTTTGCATACAACTATTTTAAATCAAGAGAAAGCCGTGAGGGAACTCATATCATATCGAATCATTGCATAATGACGGCTGAGGTCCGCCGCTCCAATGGCACGCGCCTTGATGCGTCCCTCGGTATCACTGAGCGCATCGCACCGAGCATGACAGCTTGGACTGGAGATATGCGCAAGAGGTAAGCCACCCCCTGACATTGATTCCATTGGATTTCCGCGTTGATGAAACCGTCAGATATACCGACTTCCAAGTTTACGAAATTAACAAAGATGGCTCCGTGCTTCATCTCAAAGAGACTCGTCTCCCCCCGCCCCCTAAGGAGCCCGCCCCTCCTGCCCCTCCCGTAGTCGAGAAGAAGGAGAAGGGAGAAGCCACGGAGGAACATGTGGCAAAAACCGGAGATGGTGCCGCCGCCGCCGCCGCCGAGAAGCCTGCTGTTCCCGAGATCCCAGCCGAAGACTTGGCCGCAATCGCCTCCCTCACAAACGAAGACTTCGCGAACCAACTGCTGGCCATGTACCAGGCAGTATCCGTCGACAAGAACGCCAAGACCGAGCCCGCGACCTCGCCCGTCATGGACGAAAAGGACAATCGCTCCCAACTCCACCAGAGCGTCCGCCGCATCTTCAACTCGACAATCGATACGACCACCGACCCGACGGGCGCCATCGTCGCTCGGGTCGTCCCCCCTCGCGGCAAAGGGAAGGGTATGCGTGGCGGTCGCGACAACAACAACAACAACAACAAACAGAAGAAGCCCAAGGCGCACGCCCCCGGCCAAGGAGAGTACCTCCACTTCACGCTGTACAAGGAGAACCGCGACACCATGGACGCTCTGCACCAGATCTCCAAGGCCCTGCGCATTAAGCCCCAGGCCATCGGCACCGCGGGCACCAAGGACCGCCGCGCCGCCACCACCCAGCGGTGCTCCCTCCGCGGCCAGCGCGCCGACGCTCTCGCCCGCGCGCGCCTCAACGGCGTCACCGTCGGCGACTACCTCTACGCGCCCACCCCGATCCACCTCGGCGCCCACGCCGGCAATGAGTTCGTCATCGCCCTCAAGGACTGCCTCGTCGCCGGCGCCCCCGACTTGTCCCCCGCGGACCGCCACGCCCGGATCCACGCCTCGGTCGAGGCCGCCATGGCGAGCATGCACAGCCTCGGCTGGATCAATTACTTTGGCCACCAGCGCTTCGGCACACACGCCGTCGGCACGCACGAGGTCGGCCGCCTGATCCTGCAGGAGGACTTTGAGGGTGCCGTCAACGCCATCCTCGCCTACGACGAGGCCATCGCCAAGCGTGCCGCCGGGGGCGAGGTCCCCGAGCAGGCCCACGCGCGGGACGACTTCAGCCGCCACCGCGCGTGCATGCTCTTCCGGGAGGGCGGGTCCGCCGACGACGCCCTCCAGCACCTGCCGCGCCGCTTCTCCGCCGAGTCGAGCCTCATCCGCCACCTCGGCAGGTCGAGCGGCCCCTCCCGCCGGGACTTCATCGGGGCCCTGACGAGCATCACCCGCGGCCTGCGCAGCATGTATCTGCACGCCTACCAGTCCTACGTCTGGAACCACGCCGCGAGCCACCGCTGGCGGCTGTACGGCGAGAGGGTCGTCGAGGGCGACCTCGTCCTCGTCGGCGAGCCGAAGCCGCAGACGGGCGACGCCGCCGCCGCCGCCGAGGCAGCGATCCACGACGACACCGACGACGCCGAGTTCGCCGACGCTCGCCCCCTAACCGCCGAGGAGGCCGCCTCGGGCAAGTACACGATCCACGACGTCGTCCTCCCCTCGCCCGGCCACGCCGTCGTCTACCCCGCGAACGCCGTCGGCGAGTTCTACACGGCCTTCATGCGCGACAACGGCGGCCTCGACCCGGCCAAGATGATCCGCCGCCACCGCGAGTTCAGCCTCCGCGGCGACTACCGCAAGGTCGTCGTGCGCTTCCTCGCCGAGCCCGGGTTCGAGGTGCGCGCGTACGAGGACGATAACGAGCAGATGCACCCCACCGACATGGACCGTATCCGCGCCGCGAAGATCGGCGGCGGCGGCGCGGGGCGGAAGCGTGGCCGCGAGGAGGGCGGCGAGACGGCGGACGGCGAGGGCAAGAAGGCCAAGACCGAGGCGGCGCCGGAGACGGAGACGAAAGAGGGGGCCAACGGCGACGAGATCATGGCGGAGGCGCCGCGGGCCGCGGAGGAGACGAAGCCCGAGGAGGAGGCGGCGGCGGCGGCGGCAGCAGCAGCAGCAGCAGAGGAAACAGGCAAAGGGGCTGCCGCGGCCGACTCGGAACCGGCCGCTGGGCTTACCAAGACGGCCGTCGTGGTCAGGTTCCAGCTTCCCAAGAGCGCCTACGCGACCGTCGCCCTGCGGGAACTGATGGGCGTCGACGAGTCCGAGGTCGCTGCTGGACCCGCTGCCGCCGAGGGTGCCGGAGCCACAAGGCCTTCCGATGCCGAGCCGGTAGCAGCGGAGGCATGATTGGGCTTTCCTTCTTCCATCTTTCTTTCTCTTCAAAGGCTTCATCACAAAGGGAGCAAGCAAGAATTAGAGCAAACGGCCCTTTGGCGGACATTGATGAGATCTACTTGGCATGTAAATGGTGTAGACTAGATACCCCCCTCCGTTTAGAGAGAACCGCCGGTAAAGAAATATGTACAATCCCTCCCTTGAAACCCAAAATCCCCGATACGTCGGCCCCAGAAAAGAAACCCCGTGAATATGGTAGACTTTTTTTTCTTCTTTTTTTTCTTTTCTTTTTGAATTGCTGCAGACATCAAGCAATGACTCGAACCATGAGCTATGCCGACAATCTTGTCCGACCCGTGTCGGCCGCCATTCGCTTGCCCCGGGACAGGTCTGCTGCTGCCACTCCCAGAAAGGGAATTCAACCCCCTCGCACCAAAGTGTGTGTGTGTGTGTGACGGACGTTGGCAATCCCGCGCCAAAGTGTGCCCATCGTCTTGGTTCATGAAACATTGCCTTGTTCCGCTTGGTCGCTTTCCCGCTGGCTTGGGCTGAACATTGCGCTCTGTTCGAGTTGTCGAATTTTGACGCTTTCACTCTAGAAATTCCATCGCTTTTATGGCAGTTCCTCCCAAAGAAAAAGAACGCAATGCGCTTCTTCTCCCTTTCCATGTCCGATCATCCACCAAGCTGGTGCTGTACGAGACAATATCATGATTGGATGCCTCGAAAGGGCATTGTCGTACTCTGGCGTCCGCTATTTGGTGTCCCAGCCCCAAACTTGGGCCAGGTATTTCGCCATGTTGACACGCTTCGATCGCATCTCGACCATCCAAGGGTGCTCAAGCATTCTCCAGGGGCTTGCTCTTCGAGTAGGCTCCTTCTCCAGGCTTCCCGTCTGTCAGCAAAAGTCTCCACGAACCATGCAGAGGCAGCCACTTACCAGCACTCGATAAAGTATTTGAAGTTATCACTCCAGAAGATGTTGGCGTCAGGCTCATCCTTGAGCTTTGGTATCGGTTGCCGCACAATGTAAGTGAGGAGGTCGATGAGTCCGGCCCGTGGTTGCATTTCAGTGCCGTCGGCAGGGAAGGGAAAGCGGTGTTGGGCAACCTCCAGCAGAGTGACGCCCGTGGACCAGACGTCGGAAGTGATGGTGTATGATTGGCCGGTAATGCGCTCAGGGGCCATGTAGTAGCTGGTGCCGATAAAGGTGTTTGCCTCTCCCTTGGTACCAAAGTCTCCGGAAACACCAAAATCGCAAAGCTTCACGTCTCCGTTCCTGCAAAGAAGAATGTTGGACGGCTTGATATCTCGATGAATGATGCGCATGCCGTGCAGGTACGTCAGTCCGCGAAGAACGCCCTCCGAGATCTTGCCGAGAACCTTCTCGCCCGTACGACCGCCGAGCTTCTTGACCTCTTTGTAGATGCTGTCCAGGGAGCCGCCCTCGCAGAATTCCATCGCGATGGAGATGGTGCCCGTCGTCGAGTCCTCAAAGGCGCCATAGTAACGGCAGATGTGTTCCGAGGCACACTCCTTGTTGAATCCTAGTTCACGCACAATCTGCTTCTTGACGTCGGGATCGGGGTTTGTGGTGATGACCTGATTTTGTCAGTCAGTCTTGGTCATCAACGATGCGAGTGAGCGAGTGAGCAATAAGCACCTTGAGTGCGAAGGTGGTCTTTCCACCCTTTAACTTGGCCTTGGTGACCGCCCCACCGGCACCTTCGCCGAGGCTGCCGAGCTCTTGGATCCGGTTTTCCATGCTCGCGACTCTCCATCCGTCAGAATCAAGCTCCTCCACATCCAGGGTTCTGCCCCGCTCCAACGACAGCTTATCGAAGGCCTCGAGCCCTTGCAGGCTGTTGTCTCGCTCCATGCCAACTCCGCCTTCGCTACGCTCAGAGTAAATAGACCCGACGGCGGACGACGGATCCGGGGTTCCTTGGGGCTTCGCCGGGAAGCCATATTGGGAAGCAAACGACAACGCCGAGTATTGGGAGCCAGCTGATGTGGGGTTGCTGGCTCGGCCGTCCAGGGGACCAAAGCTTCCCGATCTCGAATGAGCCGCGCTGCTTTCGCTGCCGCCGCTCGCGGACTGTCCCACGCCTATCTGTCTTGGGGGTTGCTCGTAGGGCGTTGTTTGGCTACCCATGGGAGTGGCCAGGTGCAGGGTCGGGAGGGGAGGTCGCGAGTTTACAGGTTGGGGCGCCTGTCCGCCGACCGGCTTCGCATTCGGTGAAGGAGGAATCGCGAGGCCGAGTCTGGGTGTTCGGGCGGCGCCGCCGGATCTGCCACCAGGAATGGCAGGACGGAGCAGGGGGACTGGGGAGTTCATCATGGGAACAAAACCGGGCGTGGACAGGGCGGGAGAAGGGACATTTGGTGGCGGCTGTAGGAGAAGGGGGTCAGTGAAGGTCACGACGACGGGTTATGCGAAGATGCATCGCACGGGGATGCTTACCTGCTGAGGAGGCTCCATCGTCTGAGGTTGGGAGGTGTTCTGGTCGGCCATGACAGCAAGTTGGCCGGACCAAAGCGATGCAGTTCAAGCTGGAGAGAGTGGGAGGAAGAAGAGGATCCCACAAGGTCGCAAAAGGGCCGAAGCCAAGCTGGCCAACGACGTAGGTCGAGATGCGATGGCTGCTGCACTGCACTGCACTGCACTGCACGGCACCGAGCACGGGCGGAAAACAGCCAAGAACTAGCGCGATAAGAGATTCGTTCTGGGCGAGGAGGTGCTGACGTAGTGAATTGGAGAAGAACGTCCGGTGGGATGGGTTTCGAGAGTTCGGCGCGTATGGTTCAAAAGTAAAGCACGTTGGAACGGTTGAGATGGGACGTTGAAGCGGTTCCTCGGACAGGTCGGGACGGGCGAAAAACGAGAGATGGGCACGAAAGGAAAAGGTCGTTGAAGTGCAGCTTTGCTTTCCCCGCAGGAGTCAGGAGGTCGATATCGGGGTTGGTGGGCGGTTTTGGGTGGGATGTGACGTTCCGAGCGGGCGAGGCGGTTGTGGTACGCGTTCCCGGTCGAGCAGTCAGTTCTTGATCTGTGTCAGGGCCGGGGGATGACTGCAAGGCGCTCTCTGCTGCTTGTTTGCTTGCTTGATGCGTGTGTGTCAGAGCTCTGCGTCTCTCAGTGTGAATGGTACGGTCAGTACCTATCGAAGGTTGGCCAGGCCAAAGAGGGGGGGGATCAGCAATAGTAGTGGCGACTCGCGAGGCCAAAGGACCTTGTTCCTTTTGAGAGGGAAGAGGGGATTCGAGCAGGCAAAAAAAGGCGGGGAGTCGGCGGGACGGGGGGACGAGCTTGGGCGCTAATTCCAAGGCCAAGTTCCAATAGAAACCGGGGGTGGTTGATGCGATGCACTAAGGTACCTAAACTACCTACCCAAGGTAACTCTGTACAGTACCTGCCTACCTACCTACCTACCTACCTTGGGCGAGGTCATTTTGGGTGTGCTGCGTCGCGTCGGGCCAAGGTACCTACCTACCTACCTACCTCTTCCAGCTGTCGCAGGATGTGGCAGGAGTAGGCGGGGGGAAGGGTACATCCAGCAACTCATCGCCTAGGGATCCCTCATCTCGCTCGCCTGCCTGCCTGCCTGTACAGGATCTTTCCGATCCCTCGAAAATACAAAAAAAAAAAAAAAAAGATTGCCTACTATCGCCATGCTTCACTTCACCTTGGCGAGTTGGAGAAGCGAATAGCCGAAAAGTCAATGGACATTAATCGCCGACGGCGGGACCAAGAGAAACGCTCGGTCATCGCTGTTTACCTTTCAGAAGCTTGTCTTTCCTGGCAGAAAAACGTGCCACATCACCCAGTCCCTTGCGTCGTCTGAGGTTTGTAGGGTTGATCTTCCGATTTTGGTCTTTTCAAAGCACACGACAAACCGACCCCTGGCCTGGAATCCGAACTCTGGGCCGGACTGAATCCCAACGAGGATGAGAGGAGTGGTGGCCGGGGTGGAGGGGGTAAAGAGAGCGGAGCTGCAAAGGGATATGCCAGAGTCGGTCAACAATATCGCCATATGCGGTTATGTGTACGATGTACAAAATACGCACATGATGGGTGGTGTGGATATTGGCTTGTACAAGTTCTTACTGTGAGGAGAAAACACAATGCCAGGTAATGGAGACGTACGAAAACGAGGCAACAAACTATAATGATGCCGTTCCGCTTCGGCCGAGTCGGAGGGCAGCCATCAATCAATGAGGACGCGTATTCTCCCCCCCTCCCAAAGACAAACTGCCTCACCACCACCAGCGATACTGACACTGACACTGACACCGACACTGACACTGACACCGGCAAAAGTCAGTCTGTCAGGCACAAAAGTGTGATGAGTGAGCTCCGTTCCAGCCGAAGCACACCAGCAACTCTGCCAATCCCTCAGTGGCACACACACACACACACACACACACACAATGGCACCATGCTGGACCAATCATTTATAACCGACCGGAGAACGAGACGTGGGAGGGTATCCAGAGACATGGGAGCATGGGGCATGAGCAGGGGGTCCCGTTGCCGTTGGTGGTGGTGTGTTGTCTGTGTATTGGGCTGCCATTCGATGCCCTGCCCTGCAAGTGCTGCTTGCAAAGCTGTCGGCCTCCTGTCCTGTTGGGTGAAGCATCAAGCATCGCGCCAGGGGTCGGGTGCATCTCTTCGCATCGCTCCCTGGTCTCCCAATGCACATACATCCCGGGAGACGTCCCCTATGCAACTCGTTGGCTTTCGATCGAACGGATTGCACGTTTGATAACTGAAGGTTCTGTCAGACGTTGAGTACGGTTGCTGCCATTCTCCACGGCATTGGTTGTCGCTTCTGCTTATCGTCTTCCCTCGACAATTTACTCGTTCCGGTCGTGAGCCAACAGCTGGTGCCGACAGCGAGTCCGCAATCACATCACGCTAGCTAGTCAGATTTGCTCCCACACACACACACACACACACACACGCACACACACACACCACGTAACCTAATGCGGACTGTCGGCAACCAATTTCTATCCGCCCGGTTCCCACCTTGGCCCGAGAGAGGTGTGTCTATGAAACTCGTATGAGCTATATGACAGGCAGCGTCTAGGCTGGAGAATGGGGCTTTCCTGGAGGCGGTAGCAGATGAGGACAGGTTGACCAGGCAGAGAGAAAAGGAAAATGGGGCTTCCCACGGAGGATCTCTTTTCGACGGACGGATGAATGTTGTTGGAGGTGGCACCGTCCACCATGCACCTGTCGCGGTTCCCGACGATATCGGTATGGCAAGCCGCTCGGAACGATGCCACCAGCTGATTGCGGAGACGCCGGTTGGGAGGATGGTGGTTGCAGCCCCTTCAGCCCTTTCCCTCCCGCCGGCGATGCGGCACGAACAGGCTAGCCCCCCGAGGAGAGCCGGGTGAACAACTCCAGCGGGCCTCTAGAGGTCCGACCCCCCGGGAGGCCTTCTTCTTCTTCTGCCCTTCCTTCCCCCCCCTTTGATGTACACGAATGTGTCGATGCAAGCTGTGGTATCTCTGTTTTGTCCGAGGGCGACGTGTTCATCCTTCACCGCATTGCCCGCACAGATACACCGGGGACATGGACTGGATTCTGATCGAACGATGGCCCGGTTTTTCATGGCCCTGGCCCAAAACGCCTACTACTACGTGGTGAATCGCTGCTGTGTCCATCTTTTCTGGTCGGGCAAATGCCAATGGCCGGCTCGCCCTGCTTAGAACGAGTGCATGACTTGCTGCGCATGCCTGCTTAGAATGAGGCAAAGCGAGGACCGGAAACAGAGAGGCTGTGACAGGCTTACGGCGTTGCTTCTGCCGAGCCTGCTGCGGCCCTTATTCGTCTTGTCGAGCCCGAGTCGTCGGGTCTCGTCTGCAAAGTCGACTCATGCCAGCACGTCAGACGGAAGATCCGAGCAAACAAAACCGGTCCTTTGACCTATCTACCATGTATGTTAACCCATTCAATACCCAGTGCGGGCGTAGCTTTAGTTGGACGCCCGTGAGCGTCAGCAATCGGTATTCCCAATGCCTCTCCGCTTCGAATTCCTCTCCATCATCAATCATGCGTCAACCCGATGTCACGGAGAGACCCGGCTTACTTTAGATTCAGACTGATATACGACCCCAAGACCACGTCCGAGGCTCATGCAATCTAGGCGTAAGCGCGCTCACATCCGGGGACAGGCATCCGGAATTTGCCAAGGGCATAGGGCGGGATTGCATCCAGGCTGGCCCATGCTTGGGTGCGGGAAGCAACGCTACGCTGTCATCAACCGTCAGCTCTAGCTATTTTTCTGATTAGGCAGTCCTCTACCTTGCTGTGGTCTTCAGGTCCAAGCAAGCCCGTCCTTTCTCACCGTCTCCAACCGCGACGAGACCGGGTCGAGATGCTTATCGGCAGGTTGAACCACAGCTGTCATTCCCATCCCCTGGACTATTGGACAGGTGTGCGACATCGACACGAAGGCATTGCCCGTAACAAGACAGCCAACGGAAGACGTCCGGGAGTGAGTTTGAGCCCATACACCCACCACCTCGCCTCAGAGGGAAGGACAATGGAACGGATTGCCTTCCAGCAGATTCAAGTCTGACCCATCGACTAATCACCACCTACGTAGCAGGTACTAGGTAGTGTACGAAGAACAAGTGCTGCCACTACTACCACCGTGTCACTACTGGTACCTAATTCCTGACCGGCTTCGTTTCCCCAAGCGCGCGTCTACCCATTCATTCTATGCGGGATATCCCCCTTGACAGTTGAGTAATGTGGCCGCCCTCCAACCCAATTGGATTGCCGCCACCCCCACCCCGCTAAACCCCTGCACCATCCCCCAGCCTGCCTGTCCAATCCCGGCCGTCGACAAACATTCTCAATCCGCCGGAGCCTTTTTTTTTTTTTTTTTTCTGCATCCCAAATTTTTCCAAGGACCCTTGGCCGAAAATTCTCATACGCTGGTGCAGCCGATGTCCGCCCACTCACCATCAAATTCGAACCGACAAGACTTGTGACTTTTGTCTCAGAGTGCCTTGATCGACCATAGCCCCAAGAGACCACGCACACCTCCCCTTGTATTTGATCACCCTCAATGCCGTCCTCTGCAGCCCCCAGACGCCCGGGGCCCCCCGCCGCCGCTGCCGACGAGGACCCGGCATCGTCGTCATCCGCCAACTCTTCCGGCGCCGAGTCCGAATCCGACTATCTCGACAGTCCCGCCTCGCGCAAGAGACGGAGGACCGCGCCCCCTGCCAACCCAGACCTCGAGGGTCTCGATGACGACGACGATGATGAGGGGGAGCTCAAGGCCGTCGTCTCAACCATCAAGGCCCCGTCGAGAATCAAGCGCGCCGCCGCCGCCGCCGAACAAGCACCCCAGGCTACCCGTCCCACGCCGTCGCAAAACCCCATCTCCGCGCCGACGGATCCCAACACCACCTTCTCCGCCATCAACGTACGGCCATGGCTCGTGCAGTCGCTGGCCAACATGGCCATCAAGCGACCGACGGGCATCCAGAAGGGCTGCATACCGGAGATCTTGAAGGGGAGGGACTGCATCGGCGGCAGCCGGACGGGTTCCGGCAAAACAGTCGCCTTCGCCGTGCCCATCCTCCAAAAATGGGCCGAGGACCCGACCGCCATCTTCGCCCTTGTTCTGACGCCTACCCGCGAGCTCGCCCTGCAAATCTTTGAGCAGTTCAAGGCCATCTCCTCCCCGCAGAGCCTCAAGGCCATCCTTGTCACCGGTGGCTCCGACATGCGCCCGCAGGCCATCGCCCTCGCCCAGCGGCCCCACGTCGTCATCGCCACGCCCGGCCGTCTCGCCGACCACATCCGCACCTCGGGCGAGGACACCATCTGCGGGCTGCGGCGCGTAAAGTACGTCGTGCTCGACGAGGCCGACCGCCTCCTCGACGCCACGGGCCCCGGCAGCATGATCCCCGACGTCGAGGAGTGCCTCTCCGTGCTCCCGCCCTCGTCGCAGCGGCAGACGCTCCTCTTCACCGCCACAATCACCCCCGAGGTCCGCGCCCTCAAAGACATGCCGCTCAAGCCCGGCAAGCAGCCCGTCTTCGTCTGCGAGGTCGACACCCAGTCCCTCGCCATCCCCGCCACCCTCTCGCAGATGCACCTCCAGGTCCCCGTCACCCACCGCGAGCACTACCTCCACACCTTCCTCCTCACCGACGGCAACGCCGAAAAGTCCGTCATCATCTTCTGCAACCGCACCTCCACGGCCGACTACCTCCACCACCTGCTCCGCCTGCTCGACCACCGCGTCACCTCGCTGCACTCTGGCCTGCCGCAGCGCCAGCGGGTGGACAACCTGGGCCGCTTCCGCGCCGCCGCCGCGCGCATCCTGGTCGCCACCGACGTCGCGTCGCGCGGTCTCGATATCCCCGAGGTCGCGCTCGTCGTCAACTACGACATCCCGCGCAACCCGGACGACTACATCCACCGCGTCGGCCGCACGGCCCGCGCGGGCCGCAGGGGAGAGGCCGTGACGTTCGTGGGCCAGAGGGACGTCGAGCTGGTGCTGGCCATCGAGGCCCGCGTGGGGCGGCAGATGGAGGCGTGGCAGGAGGAGGGCGTCAACCTCGAGACGCGCGTGCTGCGCGACACGCTCAAGGTCGTGACCGAGAAGAAGAGGGAGGCGCTGTTGGAGCTCGAGGAGGGGAGGGAGGTTGGCGGCAAGAGGAAGAGAACGAAGCAGAAGCTCAACGCTTGAGCGGGGGTGGTTGCACGGCATTGCTATGGATGTGTTGTTATTTCTGTTGTTGAGGAAACTTGATCCCGGCTCAACTGTGCCTTGATCAGTTTCGATGTGACGGACAAAAAAAGTTATACCCAATAGACAAGACAAAATGCCCAAAGTGGCCAGCCAGGCTGATGTCGTCCGAGGATCTCGTAACCGCAATAGAGGTGAGGTATATAATCACCCCCTGAACCTGACTGCCTCGATTCTCAAGGACTGAACCGGAAACAGGCGCAAGCAAGGGCAACAACAGCTTGGAGGGAGTTTGCCTGGAGGACATACATACCCCTTCCCCCCCTGGTTCGAGCCCTGTACCGCAAACATTCACAGATGCGTGGCCGATCAAAACGGAAACACTAGAGGGATGGAGGGTTTCAAGGAATCGCAAGATGAGATTTGCCCGGAGGCGTTTGTGTGAGTCGTTAACTCGTCATCATTATTCGTTAGGTATTGATACAGGTCCAGTCGGTAGGCAATACAGGGTATCTCGGGGAAGCCATCCAAAACGCGCCGCGCCGCATCGCTCCAACGCTGCCGGTCTGCTCCAATCCCTCTCCCCTCATCGGGCAGACATAATCAGCCCCAGTCTCGCGCAAGCCTCAGGGCTCAGCGAAGCCCGGAAATCTCTCGACCTGCTCCAGTGCTCACGGTCGATGCGCTCCTCCTCCTGGCGGATCTTCAAGTCCAGCAAGCCGTCGTCGCCCTTGCACCGACGGACCATCTCGGCCTCGACCTTCTTAAACGTCTCCCAGTCATCCATCTGCGATGGCCGGGGCACTTGCTGCACCTGCTCGACGCTCGTCTGGCCGTCGACGTGTTCCAGCAGGAGCTCGAGGCGGTATTTGTCTGTGCTGGCGTCCAGCTTGTTGCCGTACTGGCGGACGATGTAACTAGAGCTTTGTCAGTAAGGATCGTGTCGAATGAGAACAAATTGCTGCTTACAGTCCGTCATAACGCACGCCAGCCTTGGGAGCCAGTGTACTCTTGAGGCGGTAGCCCCTGAGGATGCGAATTTGAGTGCCGACTTTGGTGAGGAGAGAGACGTGCATGTCGGAGAGACAGCCCTCGCGGACGTAACGATAGAGGTTGCCATGGACATGCTCCTCGCGGCCGGTCAAGAGGGGAAGGGCAGTGACTCCGTATTTCCCCTTGGTGGGCTTCTCGACAGCAGTGCCGAGAATGCCGTCACGGTGGGCGCAGGCCAGGTTCAGCCACCAGCTGTTGGGGGGTTAGTATTCTTGTCATGGGCACCTAAAAAAAGGTTTGGTGACTCACTGGCCAGGCTCAAACTGCTGATTTCCTTCAAGCTCAGAGATGGGATCACTGCAGGTGTCGTGAACGGTCCAGGATTCGAGGGGATCGACGCCGGCAGTGGTGAAGTGAATGTCACGCATCCCACCACCGGAGTGTAAGCTGCGCTGGCGCACTTGATCGAGCGCGAAGTATGGCTCGCGGAACCGGGCCCTCCACATCCGTTGGAGGCTCTCAGCTACAGCCATATCGGCACGGAAGCGGAGGGGCAGCGGAGATGGGCGGTTGGCGGGATCGACAATGTCGGCGAGGAGCTTGTCCAGACGAGCGTATTGAAGCGTCTCAAAATCGAGCGAGGGAGTGTGTCGAAGCTCCTCCTTCAAAGATCTCTCTAGGAGTTCTTGAATCCTGTCTGCGCAAGGCCCGAGACTCTTCTCCTGACGAAGGGAGGTTCGCACCGAGTCGCAAAGCTCGAGGAGCTCCCTCTTGGTTGGTAGGGGCTCGGCTGGGGTGGAGACGAGAGCGGCTGGAAAGTTGTTAGACTGCGTGAAAGGAGTTGGTCGGTGATTGGTGATGCTGACCTGCACCGGCGTGTCTCATAAAGTACGTCTCTGATGCCCCGTCCACCTGGAACGGTAATGGGCAGGGCCTATTCATGACCTGAGTGGGTGACATTGCGGTTCAGTGTCTCGGGTTGCCGCGATTTCACAAGGCCAACAACCGGATGACGGGTATTAAGATTGACGATGCCCGGTTCGCGAGTTGATATATTCGCGGCTGGCAGTCGGATAAACATATGGGTATACGTGCTTGTGTAATCTTTGCCCTCAATGCTGACTGGCTGTTTTGGTGTGCCTTTTCTGACAAACGAGAATGTCGGAGAATTTCGAGATCGGTGAGGAATGAGCAGCGGGTTATATGAAAAGTAGGAGATCAGGGGGCGAAACTTGGAGAAAAGAATGGTGGCGGAGCTAACAAGATGCACACCCCTGACATTGGGTGTCGGGCGGCGATGCGAAATGGCCGGAAGGGGGCATGGCGCATGTGCCTGGTGGTACTTGCCGTGAAACGTCCAAAGGGGGAAAGTTCCGTCCGTTGGAACCATGCAGCTGGGGTCATGTTCGGCGCGGGGAGCATCATCATGACCGGTAATGTCAACCCAGCTAGTTCATACGCTACCGAGGGTTTGGTTTGGGTTGACATCCCAAGATGGCGGCTTGTGGCGCTGACAAGCAAGATCGAGCTGTGTCTACCAACTCACCGCGACAGGAGGTACCATCGAGCCAGCCGGCTAGGCAGATGAGCTAGGAAAGCTAGGGTGGGAGTCCTTCCGGATCTTGTCCTAGGAGGGAACCAGAGTGTCGGGTCGCCGATGGAGAGAAGACAGCTGAGGAGGTGCGCTGATGGCAGAGGCTGTTCCAGGCTGGGGTCGGTGAGACCACGCATAAGGGCGGCCTTCTGAGACTGTTGGGGTTCTCTCCAATCATTGTGGAAGGATAGCAGTCCCTTGGCCACGCGGCATTCATTGGGGATGGGGTTATGCCAACTCCGGCGATGCTACGAGACGCCTCGCTACACAAGAACAGAGGCCGCGGGCAACCACAAGGCACAATGCTGACACTGGGGAGGGGACGGAGTACACAGTAGGCAGTGTAGTGTCGGGTAGGATGGCAAGGGCAACAAGGGCAGAACCTCTACCCCCGACTACTAAGTAAGCCGCCGATGTCTCTGGCCCATGTGGCATCCGTCCGGAAATGTCAAAGTCCTTGCCGGTCGGCGATCTGGTCGGCAGTGTTAACCCTTTCCGGCCTCCATTCGGAGTAGACCTGCTGCCCGATGTTCTAGCGCTCCTTGAAAGTCTTTGACTTCCTAACCCAGTGGTCCAGATAGCCCCAAACCCAAGGATGGACCGCCTGATTTCTTGTCCATGGTGTCTAGGAACGTTTTGATCGGGTCATTTTGAGTTCTTCCCAATGCACTTCATCAGCGGCGGCTGCCAGATGGGCGGGCTTGTATCATCACCCAGTCAAACACTTGCCTGATCTCAAGGGACCACCCAGGGGCTCGGGACAAAGGGTTGCGCCTGATTTTACTGACCCAAACCATCGACTCAACGGCCGTCATCACCCCAAACTGGAAAAGCAGATGAGGTGAGTATACTTGGTTGATCTGCTGCTTGCCTCTGATGCCTTCCCAAGCTGGCGTGTCAGCTTTGGTCCATGTCTCACTTTGAGACACCTCGTGCTGAATAAGAGGCCCAAAACCAACTTTTCGAACGCCTGTGGCGCGCTATGACGGGTGCTCGAAAGCCAACGAGCATGGCACGTTGCAGTGCAAGGTCACCGTCGTTTGAAGGGCAAGAACGGCCAGCCAGAAGGGTTCGCGGTGAGGGAGACGTAAGTGGGCGCTCTCTTGACATCGGTGGGCGCGGGAGATCAACTGAATATCCTTCCAGATACGTCGATTAGGAGGCGCGCAGTCAGTACTGTGTATGTTGGTAGACCTGGCATTCTGGCTTCGATTGAAGCTACAGACGGCGGCGTGATGGTCCAGAGCATCAAGTTCGACCCCTGAAAGTCAGATGCTTAGGAAGAACCCGCCGATATCCGGCGAGGGTAGCCCTTGTGAAGATACCACTCCGGGGTCCGAATAAGAGAGAGGGCATACAGCTTGAGTGGGCTGACGGTGAAACGCATATGTTTTTTGCCCTCAGTCAGCCGTACGATCCCATCGGAGCGATTCGAGTTAGCCAAGAGCACCCCGACCGCCACAACGTGTGAGAGAGAGAGAGGAGAAGGCGGCACAATTTCTCCAAGGCGAGCCAAGGATGCTGAGCTCGTAGAAACCAACAAAGGCGGTCGGCGGTTCGGGAACGCCCGTGGGGAAAGCCATGCGGACCTTTGATAGGCAATGTGGTGTTCTTGGCTCCTGGACGGACCGAGTCGAGTTCATCCTATGAGAGTTGTGGAGTACTACACGAACGAAAACAATCACCCTTGAATCACTCTTCCGATCTGTAGCGATCCGCTGAGCTCGGATCCTTCTCACGGAAGCAGCATATCCGACAAGCACAGATGGCGGGTGATAGTACTACTGCTGCTCGGCGGAAGTCATGGTTAGCAACAGGAAGGGATGAGTGTCCCCGGAGGAGGAAAAAGACAAACTCTAAGACCAGATATGGAGTCCGCCGTTAAGATCGATCCCATCCAGAACGGTTGAGAGTGTGATGTGGTGTCGAGGTCCGAGTCTTTGCCCGGTAAACGGCGAGAGAGACAGGGTGCGGGTTGTACGGACGTAAGATCCATCGAGCCAAGCAGGCGATGGTGTCAGGGGAAAACACGGCGCAAGCCAACGTTTATCAGCTTGCATTCCTCCACCGACCGTGAGGATGTACCTTGGCAAAAGGAGAAATCTGCGTCAAGATCTGAGAACGACTTGTCGGTGCTGTGGTTGCCGTTTAGATGTACCTAGGTATGTAGGTGGGTGAGGTACCTACCTAGGCAGTGTACGGATAAGGCGTCGTCTCCACTTTTCCCCCAGCCAGTGCCACCCACCTCTTTGGTGGCAGGCAGGCTTTCCACGTGCAAATCTCCGACTACCAACTGCCAACTGCCATCCTCCCAAACACCAGAAATCAACCATTCGCGAATCGACGAGCGCCGGATATGGACACCAACAAAGATCTCCTCGCGAAAGCGCAGGAGTACTCGTCTAAGAACGTCGACCTCTACGAGCTGCTGCAGATCAGCACCACGACAACCGAAGAGAAGGAGATCCGGCGCGCGTGGCGTAAACAGTCGCTCAACTACCACCCGGACAAGCTCAAGGACGCGTTCGACCCCGAGAAATGGGAGCTCATCGAGACCGCGCGCGACATACTCCTCGACGCCGCCGCCCGCACCGCATACGACAACGCCCGCAAGGCCGTCCTCCTGCGCAAGGCCGAGCGCGATCGCGTCCAGGGACAGCGCAAGCGCCTGATTGACGAGCTCGAGGCCGCGGAGCAGGAGGGGAAGAGGCAGAAGCTGGCCGAAGAGGAGCGCGCGCGGGAGCTCGAACGGGAACGTGCGCGGCTCGCAGAGGAAGGACGCCGGCGCATGGCAGAGGAGGCGGAGCGGTTCAAGAGGGAGACCCTCGAGCGCTTGGAGCGGGAGAGGGAACCCGACGAGTACGACGAGAGGCTGGCCGAGCTACAGAGGCGGCTCGACGAGAAGAAGCGGCTCAAGGCCGAGAAGAAGGCGAGGAAGAAGGGTGGCGCGGCCGACGGCACCGATCCCGCCGCGGCACCGGGCACGTCAAATACCTCTGCCCCCGCACCGGCGCCAACCCCAAAGGCACCTGTCAAATGGGAGGACCTCAAGGCTCGGATGAGCGCAGCACAGAGACTCAAGGAGGTCAAGAAGGCCGCCGAGGCGGGCCTGGCTACGGAGGAAGAGGTGAAGCAAAAATACGAGGCACTCAGGGCCCTGGACCCGAATCGTGCAAGCTGAAATAACAAAAGAAGCGGCAGACGTTGGAGCGACGCGAGGTGGGGCGTCGGTCGAGGATGGGCGATGCGGTAGAAACAAAAAGCGACGAAGAAGCGACGGCCGGTGTTGAAGGCAAGCGCGGCCTTGTGTTATACAATTATACCCCCTTTCTCTGTTTTTACAATCAGATGGGCACTGACTTTTCTATTGTGCAGATGCCAACCCGTTTCTTAGCCACTCTGGTACGAAGGCCCTGATCTTTACTGCGTTGCCCTTATCCTCCTCGCCCCACTGTAACAGGAACTCGTCGGCAGGGTCAAAGGTCGAGGCGGCCGTCTCGCCGGGGAGGACGACATCCGTCATGATCTCGAGGCGGCAGAGTCCCAGGCCGACGTTGCCGATGCCCTTGAGCCACTTGCCGGCGCTTCTCCCTCTCTTGCCTGACCTGCCGATGCTTGTTTCCCGCGGGATCGTCTCGGCGGGCAACCCCTCGGGACCGTGATTCGCATCCTGCTCCGGCCGGTATTGCAGCGTCTGGGGAGCGGCCCTGTCCACGTCGTAAATTATGCATGGCAGCACCCTCTTGCGGACCACTCCGCGATGCTTCGTCCGGATCGTGAGCTCCTGCCCCACGTAGCAGCCCTTGTGGTAGTCGATGCCGTTCATGTAGTCCATGTTGCTCTCCTGCGGCAACGCGTGCTCCCTGATGATCTCGTCCTGGCCCTCGGCGACGCCCTGCATGTACCGCCTGATGGTGTAGCTGTCTTCCGTCGTGGCGTCGAGGTCCAGCGGCGGCGGCGTGTCCCCGCGGTGGACCAGGCGGTACCCCAATCCCGGCGTCCGCGGATCCCTCGTGACGGTGCTCAGCAGCGCGGGGTCGGTCGTGATGGGCTTTCCGCCGTCGTCCCAGGCGTGCCACACCGTCGCCTCGTCCGTCGCGAGCAGGCGCACGTTCAGCTTGGCCCGCAGCTTGTACCGCTTGATGTGCTTCGCCAGTCTCTCGGCCTCGTTCGCGTCGACCTCGATCAGGAACCTGGTGCCGGCCTGCTCCGACTCGGCGGCGATGCCGCCGCCGAGGCCGGCGAGGTCCGGGTAGATGAAGGCGTCGTGTAACACGCGGCCGGTGGCGTTGAGGAAGGCGGCGTAGAAGCCCGTCTGCCGCGCGCGGGCCTCCTTGGACGCGATGTCGCGCGTGATGACGCCCTGCAGGAACTTGGCGGCGTCGGGGCCGGCGACGGAGATGAGGCGGCGCGACGGGAGGGCCGCGTAGCCGGCCGGGGGCGGGGCGGGCGGGGGCGGGGTGATATTGCTCGAGTAGTGCCGGCGCTGCCGCTGTTGGCGACAGGAGCGGCAGATGAAGCTGGTAGCGGACTGCTGCTGCTGACAGCGCGCCGCGAGGGCCGCGTTTCGGGTGATGCCGTTCATCGTCGGTCGTTTGGGTGTTGCTTTTTAAACAACTCCAGAGAGGGTGTAGCTTCGAAATGCAATCAGGTGAAAAGAAAGAAGAAGAAAAAGGGGACCGTGCTGGGTGTGCGGCATTCGAACGCCCGCAATGGGGTTGGTTGAGGATGCGCGCGTTGGAAAATTGTTCCCACTGGTTTGTAATGACGTCCCAGCCCCGGGATGCACGGGACACCTCAGGACACCCTGGCTGGGGATTTGCTGATTGATGCCAGTCGCGGAGAGTCGGGCGGGTGGTTCCGAACCAAGCCATTCCGCTAGAGCCTAGTGACCAAATTAGGCTTTGAGTCCTACTGTGGCCCGTGTCACAGCCCCTGGAGCTAAAAAGTGCTGCCTGGATCGACGACGCGCTTCAAACTCCATCCTCGAGGGCAAAATAACCTTGGGTACCTTGCTATTCGTAGATACACTCACTATAATATTGCAGTGGGTTTGTCGTGGGTATCCTCTTCAGCCGAGTATCCATTCTGAATGAGTGGGACATGTTCATTGGTCTGTCATACAGCAAGGCGAACAAACAACCGCAACGTCTGAGTGGTTCTTTTGTGGTCAACCTCGTCTCGAACAGAGAGTACGGAGTAAAGGACGTGCCAATGGAGCAACATCCTGTTCAATCCATCTCTCTGGACTCAGCTGCTATGATTTCTTGCTTGTCGAATGTGTTCCCCCCTCAGCGATCCATCACCGTGGCCCCCAAAACAACGGCATGACGTAGCATGGCAGCTTACGCTCGCTGGCAAGGCTGAAGGCTTTCGATACGGGTTCGTTGACACCAAATTTGCCCGCAGCAACGCACCGCCAACAGGGGACGTATCTGAATGGCTGTCCCTGTCAGCGCTAATGCTCGAAGCCCCGTAGCCAAGAGAAGCAACGCCCAATTCACCACCCATATTGTACACGGGTCCGAGGATCGACACGCTAGTTAACTCGAAGGCGAAGTCTGTCCGATCAGGGGTTTATTCTAGGCTAATATTGTTATTTGGCCGCCTCAAGGTGACACGCGAATCCTACGGTAACCATGCGTCTTGGCCAATTCTACCTAGCCGTGCAACACCAGCGGCTAGTTTCCCCCCTCCTCTCGGACTCGTTTTCATCTGGCTAGATCCTACATCTCAAACTTCCTCCCCCCCCTCGACCCCTGCTGTGGTCGCCGTTTGGGTGCGATTTTGACGCCATCTCCAACAGCTTTTTGGCGGGTTGCAGCGGTTTTCTCAAAGATCGTTGTCCTTTAAGTGCGGCACTTTTTCAACCCCCAGCACATCGTCCTAGTTCACTGTAGCGCATCGCGGTGGTTCGTTCGGCTCAAGACAAGCTCACACCTCGTCCGGGGACGACCACCATGGTGACGTCGAGGACATTGCTGGCGGCACTCTTTGCCGCGGCTCAACTCTCACCGGCCAGTGGCGCCGACGACGCCGGCGCATCGGATGTCCCTTCGGTCGCCAACTACCTGAGACGAGTCTTTGCTCGATGTGAGTCTCGCATGATCCGCGCGAGGGCAAGCAACTGACGATGTTCAGCTTCCGTCATCGGCGACTGGGCTTATTTTGACGGAGGAGACGTGTCTCAGCGCATGGATAACGGGAATAGCACCTCGAATCCGTCCTCGCCGGTGTCAAGCACCCTCTCCATCGACCTCTCCAAGTCCTGGAAGCCCGCCGACGTGGAGATCAAGCCGACCCAAAAGGGCGCCCCAAGCATGAGCAGGCAGGCAATCTTCACCGACGCCTCGTCGAAATCCTTCTACATCTGGGGAGGAATCGCGTCCACCCCCAACCTGCCTCCCCCGCGCCTCTGGAAGTTCAGCGCCGACGGCAGCGGGGGCGGCTCGTGGAGCACCGACATCAAGCCCGGCCACGACTCCTTCATCCAGCTCAACCGCTCGCAGGGCGCTGCCTACGTCAGCACTCCCGACTCGGGCTTCTACTTTGGCGGCTTCTCCGGCACCAATACCGATCCGAAAGCCAGGGGCCCCGTGCCTGGATTCATGCAGTTCAACTTCACGGCGACAGACCAGGCGTGGACGAACCATACAGAGGCACCCTACGCAACCTCCGGCAATGTGGTCGGGGCCAGCGCGCATTACGTCCCCAGTTACGGGCCCAACGGCCTCGTCATGATGCTTGGCGGGAGTTCCCACGTCATCGGAAGCGGGCAGAGCAACAACAACGTGGGCTGGCTCGATTTCGGCACAATCCACGTCATGGACCCCCTGACCAAGAAATGGTATTCTCAGAAGACCAGCGGGAACGCTCCCGGCGCGCGCATGTGGCACTGCACGGTCGGCGCCGTGAGCCAGAACAACACTTATGAAATGTAGGTGGAACGATGACCCTCGTCGGACGGGCCCCCCTGGTCGCAGCACAACTAATCTCGTTCCTAGTTTTGTGTTCGGCGGCACCAACACGGCGAACAACGAGACCTACGACGAGGTCCACGTCCTCTCGCTCCCCGGTTTCGTCTGGATGAAGGCGGACTACGCGCCCAGGTCGCCGCGGGATGCCATGACGTGCGTCGTCGCCGGCCAGCGCCAGATGGTCACCTTTGGAGGCGTCGACCGGACGCGTGGGGCCGGGTGGAGAGACATGTTCCGCGATGCGGACCCGTTTCCCCAGGGAGTGGGCGTCTTCGACCTGACGGACTTGAAGTGGAAGGACGAGTACAACGCCGATGCGCCCAGCTACGATTCTCCCGAGGCCATCAAGATCTGGTATAACGAAGGGTAAGCTACGCCCCTCTCCCGGTGCGTCCGCTGCTGGGCCGCTAACGAGCCGCAGAAACCTCGCGAGCGTTCAGTACTCTGAGGGGGTGGACGGGCTCATGAGATCCGGCGCCTCCGGTTCCAGCTTCTTCGGCTCAGACGACCCCGGATCTGGCTCGACAAACTTCGGCGCCATCGCCGGCGGCGTAGTGGGGGGCGTCGCAGGCATAGCCTTGGTCGGCCTGGCCGCGTTTTGTCTCACGAGACGGCGGAAGCATAAGCGGGTCCCCTCGGAAGAGACCGGCGGCGCCGTAGAAGACCCGGCCTATCCCCGAGAAATGGAGCAGCCGTATCTTCCGAACCCGCCCCCGGCGACGTCTGTGTCGCCGTCCGAGCTTCACGGGGAGTACCGCGATCACTCGCCGTACTCCGTGGGGGAGGTCCCCAAGATGATGCAACCGCCAGAGTTGGGCGCGCAGGACTCGCGGTATGGCTACGCCGCAGAACTAGACGCGTCGGAGAAGCGGAGATGATTTGTTTTCGGTCCGAAAGAACCGTGGTAATGACGTGTGCATATCATTCCGCCGCAGCATAGCTGGGGGCTGTTAAATGACTCTATACCCTAATTATTCACTTGACGAAGGTTGTTCTGCTTTCACTCGAACCAGATATCCGTACTTGGCGGGGGATATGTATGTAAAATACTGATGGCAATCAATGAATAAAGAATAAAATAAAAAATAAAAAGAGGGAAAACACGCACTCCCAAACATAACGTCATCGGGAGTATAACAAGCCTGTACAGTTAAACCAAAACTCACCGTCGGGGCAGTTGGAGCTGTGGTCGTTCGGCGCTTTGGAGGTGGCTCACCTTCCAGCAAGCTGTCTATCTGTCCTCGTTCGCTGACATCCGCCTAGCCGCCGAAAATTCACCCTTGTTTGTCGGCACTGCACTCAAGGCTATTCAGAAAAACGCAGGGAAGGCAAAGTAGCGTGCCATGGACGGTGTTTTGCGTCCATACGACGGTTCGGACGCCATCATGAACCTGGGTAGTCTTATAGGCATCGTACCTAGCTAACTAGGGTTCATAGTAGATATTATCCCAGCTTGCGTCTATAGGTAGATTGTGGTCAAGAAAGAACGAAGCATACTGATACTCATCAGTGGGTTCAAACTTTGGTTGTTTGTTGGTGTATCACTTGTCCCTGCAATAAGACCGACTTTTCAGTGAGTTGAGTGGTCAGCTTCACTTTGTGTGTCAACAGAGGGTAAGTCAATCACGTATGAAAAGCAGGCTACTCGCTTATAGATAGCCATTGGGACATAATAAAGGGAATTTAGAACTCATTGAAAATCACTGATCTGAATTGATGGTGAGATTGGGCTATCTTGTTATACAAGCTGGAGGTTCCCTGAGCAATCTACTTCGCTTTGTTTGCAGAAGTAAAGTGACCTATTTGTTCCTGCCGGAGAAGTTTTCTTCGAGTCTGGCTGTCTTTTCCCCTTTCACCCTTCATTCTAATTTTTCTTCTACTCTCACTTCCAATCTTCAGCCAACAACCAACACCCACTGCGTCAACAAACTGGCACCATGGCAGAACCAACCGACGGTAAGGGAAACCGTGACCGCCGCCGCCGAGAAGAAGACAGAATGGCAATAGAGTCGCTCAGCGACGACACGCACCAGTGACTCGTGTCGATGATACGGTCTAATCCAAAGAAGAAGCCCTGCCAATGGCAAGAGATAGATTAAATAAAGCTGTTTGCGATGAAACATGTGTATCGTTGTGACATTATTGCTTGTGTATGTGTGTAACTCTGTGCTTGTGACCTTATATCGTGTTCCCAGAGCTTCTACTATCTATTATCATCTTGAAGCCACATGCGTCGTCCTTCCGAAAGAGCCATTACCCGTGGCAAGAGCCGACCGCGCGCGCCTTGTTCTTCTCTCTTCCCGGCCCGTATCTAGACTCTGCGTGGCATGTTGTACATTTGTTCATGAGCAACCTACCACGTTTGTTATAAGGAAGGAGGGCCAGGTTACAATTACCTTTCCATCTGAGAAGATCTCCTTTACCCTTTTTTCTCAACTTTTCTCAACACACAACCACACAACAACCAATCACACCACAAACTCGCAGCACAAAATGGAAGCGGAGTGCAGCATTAAGCCGGCCAGAGATGCCAGCAGAAAAGTCTCTTCAGACAGACCCTCTCGTCGAATACCAGCCCTCCGAGGATATGAAGACACGCGAGCTCAACAAGAACAACGAGAGCAAGCCCCTGACTCGGAACCTGGATTCGGCGCAGGAGGAGCCCATCCGTACTACCCACCGCAAGCTCAACGAGAACAACAAGGCCTCGGCTCAAAGGCCGAACCCCACCCCACAAGTCAGCACCAGGCAGGCCCACGCCAACAGCCCGGGGCAGGTTACCTTCCTGTAGCTGGCCTTCCTGCAGCCGGCCTTCAATTTTCAAGGTCACGGTAGCCCGATAGATCCCGGTATATATCATCAGCCAGCCTTCGTACAAGCTGAGCTCGACTTTCCTCCCACTGTCACTGTCAGCGGCCCGCTGGGTCAAGCTATCTGCCGCTTCGAGGGTCTAACCAGCCAGATGGGTTTTGGTGCGTGTCCGCAGTCACATGAGCCGCAACATGTCTCGGCAGCAGCATGCGGGCCGCAAGTCCAACTGGCGCAAGCGACGCAACAAATAGGTCGCTCCCAACAGCGAGAATCTCCAGGTGGCTGGCGTACGAGGTCGAGAGTGAATTCCAAGCAATACAGGTTCACACCGCGTTTAAACATTCCAGCATGCTCAGGTTTGATGGTTATCGTTTTGCGGAGAAAATGGAGGAAAACTGGCACATTTGGCATCTGTATAGTTGATCTGAACTGTAATATGCGGTCTGGCGCAGCTTGAAACATGTTTAATTATTTCCGAACCTGCTAAAACGTATGTGTTCTTTGCCTGTTGAAGTCGTGCAACGGGAGTGCTATTCGCTGGTGAATTGGCAGGCCGATGTGAGATATGAAGGTCGTTGCCAGCAGCAGACGGTACAAGGCCAGAGGCCGCTCGTCGTATGTATGAGAGGAGAAATGACTACATAGACACGCCCTTGAGAATCAGAGTAAGTCTTCCCAAATCTCGATGTACCAGACACCAGACGTATCTAACTCGCCGACGTATTTATCACCGTATATCTGAAATCTTTGTATTGTTTCATTATTCGAATACACGGCCAAAGGAAAAATGTGCGTCATGAAGCCGCTGTTGTCGCAGTTGCAGACCGTCAGCCAGTTGTTAACAATATGTCACGCTGGACGCTGGAGAATAGTAGGAAATGCTCTCCAGCGAACCACCCAGCGTAAACTTTAGCAAAAACATAGACTATCAATGTAGCAAAATCATCTACTGTAAAATCATCTACTGTAACTTTGTTACTTGTGACTTCTGTTCTGGCCTCGCCTCCAGTCGCTCGCTCCGGAAGATCCAATCCCGTATAGACGCCACGCATCCCGGCCAAGTCTTATATAGCAACTTGAATTCCTTGGCAAATTGACGCCGTCCTGGCCCTCGGATAAGCTGAGCTATAAATCTTGGCCAAACATGATCCCGCCCATGTCTCTCCTGTGTCGATGACAAGTCTGTCACCCCGCCGAGCTGTCCGAATGGGAGGAGACTCACAAGACCGCTCCCTGACACACTTTAGCCTGAAGCGAGCGTTCCTCCCGGTTTATGGCCAGTATCTCGTGATCTGTATTCTCTGTATGAACGTGCCTTGACATGAGCGCTGCTTTAGCCAGCTCGAATGTACGCCACGAGAAGAGGCATATTCCATCGTTGCCAAGGCACTCGTGAATCCAAGGGACATCTTCATATATATCAACGGTGACTTTCCCTCGGACTACTATGGAATCCTTCATGTCGTCGAGCTCAACTGTCTTGGGCTATGAACGGCCATTCCCTCCTTCCACGTAGGTGAAGAGGATAGGCAACCGCATTATGCCAAAGCTCCTTCCCTCTACGGGGGTGAGGATGAAAAACAACAGAAGCCTGAGGCAGTCAGTCTAGCCTCCAGGGCCTGCCCAAGGAAATATGATGGTAACTACGGAGAAGTCGTCAACCGCCCAGCCGAGCGGTCTAAAATACGTCGGTTAGAAAATGTGGCCTGCTGTTGCCGATGGTAACAGACCTCAGGTCTAGGTTTTCATAGGATTCGAACCTCGCAAGTTCGAATACCGAACTTTTTCTCTTTTTTTTCTCTTTCTTTTTTCTCCCTCTTTTCTTGTCCTCCCTCCCTTTCTACGACCATGCCATCACCGTTGATTGCTTCTCCCGCGAAGGCCTTGCGTATCGTCCGACCTCTATCATGAGACGTCGACATGTCGGAATTGACTTTTGTGGAATGTGAACGCACACAAAACACCCCGGGTTACCACCGGACGAGCTCGAGCCACCGCGGCGACTGAAAAAACGACTTCAAATCAGCCGAGGGCGAAGTGCCGACGACCCAGTAAGATTGGACGCGATTGCAAAAGTTTCAGCCGGCCCAGCAAGGCTGGCGGCTGGAGGCAAACGCTCTGCACGCCGGGGATACCCAGCCAAGGTCTAGGCTCAATCGCCAAAAGAAGTTTTCGCCTGACGCCATCATGTCGACTCCTCACGATGAGCTGAGTCGGGCGGGACACCACCAGACGTCTCATCCGAGCTCTGGGGCCTGGATGCCCCAGCAGACCTGACTCTTGCTTGGGAGGACCTGAGTTTGGGGGAAAAGGCTAAACCTTGGTAAAGGGAAAACGACTCCGGCTACTTTTTTCTCATTCTCTTCCCTTGACGTCCTTCGCAACCACACCAAGATGGAGCACCCTATCGACAAGCACATGACCATCGACAAGCCGGCTGCGGCGGCGACGGCGGCGGCAGCGGAAGCGGAGGAGAGGTTTTTCGAGGTGCGGTCGCCGGCGAGCTTCGCGGCGCGCATGTGGGCGCGCAAGTACAGCGGGGTGCCGGTGGTGCCGGACGGCGACGTGATCCTCGTCGTCGGGGTCGGCGAGGAGACGGCGGAGCTGCGGGTGGACTCGGTCATCCTCAAGCGGGCGTCGCGGGTGTTTGGGGCGATGCTGGGGCCGCGCTTCGCCGAGGGCCAGAAGCTGCTGGACCGCGGGTCGGAACCGGTCAAGATCAGCCTGCCGGAGGAGGACCCCGAGGTGATGGAGCTGGTGCTCACGATCCTGCACCACCAGAACGCGCGCGTGTGCCAGATCGCGGCGGCGGACTCGATCCTAGAGGTCGCCGTCATCGCCGACAAGTACGACCTCGTCGACGCGCTAAAGTACGCGTCGCAGACCATGCTGCGCTACCACGAGCCGTCGATCGACCGTCTGACGGTCGGGGACCTGTGGCGGCTGGGCCTGGCGGCGGGGCTGCTCAACGAGGCCCGGTCGTTTGAGAAGATAACGCGCATGCTGGTGTGGAACCACACGATGCCGTACATCCAGCTGGCAGATGCGGAGGACGTCATCGACGTCGAGTTTGCGCTGCGCATGTGCTGTGAGTATAGCGGTCCGCCCCCGAGATGAACGCCGCTGACGACGACAGACCTCCTCGAGAAGGAGAGACAGGACCTCAAGGCGTCGCTGCTGCTGCACCTGCTGCCCATCATCTCGACCGGCAGCCAGCTCCGCCTCGTCGAGATCAAGGTCGACTCGGCGGAGCACTTCGACGCGTGGCCGGAGCTGATGAAGCTGTTCGGGGCGAGCCTGCAGGAGACGACAAAGTTCGCCGAGGGGCTGGTCTTGGCGAACAGCAGATGCCGTGCGGCGGGGCCCGGCTCCGACTTCATGAGGCACTTCAAGGCCCGCGGCGGCATACGCCTGGCCGACGTGCGGAGGGGACGAGACTGACGGTGGTTGCCCTAGTTCTAGAACGTGTCGATTCTTCCTTCATCGATCGTCGTTTAGCCTCAGCGGAGAGCGGGACCAATTGCATGGGGTGGCATTGAAATTCAAGTTTATTTCATTTTGCCGTAAGCTATTCCTGGCCGACAGCCGAGGTCCTCGCTCGGCCAAACGCCGACCATGCACCCCGTCGTGAAAGCCACGTTGATGAGGCCTGCTTGGTGGGTGGGTCCGCGATGGGGCTCGTTATGTAATGTGCTAATTCCCGGCAACCCTACCCTCGCTCATTGTCGAATGAGATCTCGCATGCTCTTTTACAATCCGGATTTGGCCTTGCCAGGGTAAAAGCGCCTGGCAATCTGGGTCAGCAATTTGCGGACTCGAGCCGACGGCACGGGCAGCCAACCCGCAGGGAGCCTCCCGGCAGCCGATCTCCATACACCCGGCATGGCGAACCGCCGCAAAATTCGCAGGCAATCAGGTTGTCGTGCATCATTGTTGTAGAGGTACATCGAATTATGATGATATGCACATCAATTTATTGTACATTTACTTTGTATCTGGGCACACCGGACAACGTAACCGTGTTGGACGGCGCGGGTTCGTTTGCTGGTCCTTATCTTTCGGTTGTAGATGACCGTCCAGATCTGGGAGGTCCCAACCCAACAGGCCCGTTTGTCAGCCCGCTCTCCAACCCTTGCCATGCCGTATTTGCTGCCAACAGCGGTGGACTCTCGACTGACGCAGATATATCGGGCCGGGCTCTTCGCAGGACCCGACTGTGAGCGCGTGCGTGCTGTGTCGGGGTCATCCCAACTATTAATCATCCACGGCTTTGTAATAAAGGGGAGGAAATGGTGTGGGCGATAGCAGTCAAACCCGACGGAGTTGGTGCTGCCTCGGCACGGAGTTCATGTCCACCGAACGCCGGTCGATAACCCGCTGTGCTAAAAGCCTGGTTGTCTCGGCGGAATAGGCCAGTGTGGGTCTAGCGGCAACGGTACGTACTCGTGCCATGGTCAACGTCGGAGGCGAAATGGCGAAAAAAGAAACAAAAAAGGAAGGATAATGCGCTGATCCACTCTATGCCTGCGTTCGTCCATTCTTCCAACTGCCATCGCACCTTGACGAAGCCAAATCCGTTTGATGTCGCCCAATCCCGCCCAATCCCGCCCATTGCCGCCTAGACACAGACTGCTTACGGACCCGCCTGAGACGCATCACCCTAGCCTGACACCAGACTCGGAGATAATCACTATCTGCTGTTGTCCCCGGACGAACAGGCGGATTCTGGTTCATTTGGTCATGGTTTTAGGAACCAACCGCCCGGGTGGCATGTATGCCGGTGGAGCGTCACACCCTTGCCGCTGGGTCCTTTACGGACACCGACGAAGGGGATGGAAATCGTATTAGAAATGCCAGGCATGGTCTCGTACGAATATAAGGCCGCCGTCCGCCTCATTGGGATCTGACCTTATGTCTAACACTTTGACCATTGACGATCTCCCAGCACGTCACCCGAAGTAGCCAGGAAGCTTATTTCCTCCGAGGATACCTTGACCATGGCGTCCCCGCTGCATTCCTCGTCGTCCTCGATCACGGCGACCGAGGCCGACGTCGAGGCCCAGAAGCCCGTCAACAAGGCCAGTTACTTCCACCTCCTCTTCGACCAGGCCGGCGTCACGGATGCCGTCCTCGAGACCAAGTACCCCGGCGAGGGCACCCACGACGCGCCCTACGTCGTCGACTTCCTCCCCGAGGACGCCCACAACCCCCAGACCTTTCCCAAGTGGAAGAAGTGGACGTACACCATCGAGCAGGCCGTCGCCACCCTGGCCGTCGCCTTCGTGAGCACGGCCTACTCTGGCGGCATCGCCGAAGTTATCCGCGACTTTGGCGTCTCCACCGAGATCGGCATCCTGGGCGTGTCTCTGTTCGTCGTCGGCTTCGCTGTCGGCCCCCTGATCTGGGCCCCTCTGTCCGAACTCTACGGCCGCCAGTACCTCTTCATCGTGACCTACATCGCCCTGACGGCCTTCAACGCCGGCGCCGCCGGCGCCCAGAACATCGAGACCCTCATCATCCTCCGCTTCTTCGCCGGCACTTTTGGTGCCTCGCCCTTGACCAACGCCGGCGGCGTCATCGCCGACATGTTCAACGCCAACGATCGCGGACTGGCGACGGCCGTGTTCGCGACGGCCCCCTTCCTCGGACCCTCAATCGGTATGTCTGTCCCCGCCCGCGCCGCGTAGCGCCCGCTAACAATTCTAGGCCCCATTGTCGGTGGCTTCCTCGGTGTCGCTGAGGGCTGGCGCTGGGTTGAGGGCCTGATGGCCATCTTTACCGGCACGCTCCTCATCGTCGTCGGCCTGACGGTGCCTGAGACCTATGCCCCCGTGCTCCTCCGCCGCCGCGCCGAGAAGCTCTCCCAGATTACCGGCAAGTCGTACATCTCAAAGTACGAGGCCCACGAGCCGCGCAAGACCGTCGCCCGGCAGTTCAAGATCGCTCTTTCCCGCCCCTGGGTCCTCCTCTTCAAGGAGCCCATCGTCCTCCTGACGTCCATCTACATGGCCATCATCTACGGCACCCTCTACATGCTGTTCGCCGCCTTCCCCATCGTCTTCCAGCGCTACCGCGGCTGGTCTCCCGGCGTCGGCGGCCTCGCTTTCCTGGGTGTCGCCGTCGGCATGATTGCCGCCGTCACCTTTACGGTGTTCGACAGCCGCCGCTACCTCAAGGTCTCCGCCGCCCACGGCGGCTTCGCCCCCGCCGAGGCCCGCCTGCCCCCTTCCATGATCGGCGCCTGCCTCCTGCCCATCGGCCTCTTCTGGTTCGCCTGGACCAACGGTCCCGAGATCCATTGGATCGTCCCCATCATCGCCTCGGGCTTCTTCGCCGCCGGCCTGGTACTCGTCTTCCTCAGCCTGCTCAACTACCTCATCGACTCGTACGTCATCTTCGCCGCCAGCGTCCTCGCCGCCAACTCCGTCCTGCGCTCCCTCTTCGGTGCCGCCTTCCCCCTCTTCACTACCCAGATGTACGAGAACCTCGGCATCCACTGGGCCTCGTCCGTCCCGGCCTTCCTCGCCGTCGCCTGCCTGCCCTTCCCCTTCCTCTTCTACAAGTACGGTCACATCATTCGGAAGAAGTGCGCCTACGCCGCCGAGGCCTCCGCCGTCCTCGAGCGCATGCGCCAGACGAACGAGACTCTCACCGAGGACGACGCCATGGCCGAGGAGGAGAAGAACGAGCGCGCCGGGTCCGCCGCCGCCGCCGTGCTGTCGGACGACGAGCGCACCGTCCGGGGTGACGAGGAGGCCGCCCGCAAGGTGCAAGCCTAGGTTTTTGATTACGTATTTATATAGATGATACCCAGGGCCATGGGACGGCTAGCATTTGCACGGAGTTCGGATGTTTATACAATACCAGATAGATCAATAGAGTAATAGATCCGCAGACTAAAGCTCGTCCCGCCCCCCGATCCTGATCTTCAGCCCTGGAATGTTCTTGACCTTGAGGTTGCGCGTCGCCGCGATCCGTACGCCGCCGCCGACGACGTTCTCCGGCTCCTGGCCCGGCGGCGTCCACGGCCGGATGCGTCCCTGCCACACGTCCAGCCCCCACCCCTGCAGCTCGCGCGGCGTGAGAGCCCTCCCCTTGGGGTACGGGTACACCCGCCCGTTCGAGAGCTGGTGCACCGCGCCGGCGGGGTAGCCGTCCTCGGCCGGGTTGAGGCCCAGCTTGGCCGGGAGCTCCGGGAAGTAGGTCGGGTCGACGGTCACAGCCGTCAGAGACGAGTACTGTTTCTTCGCGAAGGCGTGGAGGTCGCCACGGATGGAGGCGCGCGCCTGGGGCGACGGCGAAAAGATGTAGACCATTGGCCAGCCACGCTGAGTTGTCAGCCGAGTCAGTACGTGAGGACGGGGGGACTTACGTCGAGGAGGCGTTGGTGGTTCGAGCGCGTGAGCTCTGCGATGACGGGCCTTGAGGTCTCGACGACCCACGCTTCCAGCCCGTCGTCGACGAGCCGGGTGTGCACGCTCTCGTCGTCGCGCTTGTGGCAGACGACCTCTGCGGCGTCCGGGCTGTCGACGACACCAAAGGTGAACTCGGTCCAGTACTTGCTCGCCACGGTCTCGAACGCCTGCCGGGCTGTCGCGTCGGAGAGGTGTCCGATGCAGACAAAGTCGTCCACGTTCTTGAATGAGCCGACGTCCTCGGCCGACAACGTCGCAACGGGGCCTTGGGAAGAGCGCTCGGCGCGGCCGAGGAAGCGCAGTATCCTGGAACGCGTCAGCCATGGCATTTCTCGATTGAGGACGGCTTACTCGTCGCTGGTTCGGGGGCCGGGGTACTCCACCCACGGCTGGCCGTCGCGGAGAAGCCTGATGGACGGGTGCTCGTCTGGCAGGCCGGCGCAGAGCTTGTCGGCGGGGTTGTCGATCCAGCTCAAGGGAAACTCAGTGGCAGACTGCGCTGCCTTCCACTCCGCCTCTAGCAGCCTCGACTTTTCTGATGGCTGTGGCGGATAGTTAGTACTGCGCGCAGACGGCTTTATGCATCACCTACTTCAACACCTATAACAGTTAGTTAAGAACCATTCAAACATTCGAGGCACTCACATGCAATCAGCCTCATATCCTGGGCCGCAGGAAGGGGAACTTCGACGCCAAGCGGCGCCTGTTCCTGAGAAGCCACGCCAGTGAGCAGCGGCACACAAAAGCTCACGCACAGGAGAGCAGCAAAAGCCATCACAGAGGTTCTGTTTTGGCGTAAGTTGTAGATGGAGAAAATCAAAGCTGGTAAACGGTGGGACGTCGTCTAGCCACCCCTGTTTGGCAAGCGACAGGGATGTTCCCCTGGGCTGGGGTCAGGCTTCATGAAACGACAGCACTTCAATGTTACTAAATCAATCGTGGGGACCAGCAATTCTCAACCAATTTCGACCGTTCCTACTAGAGCCTCTTCTTTATCGTTCCCTCTTTATTATTACATCCTACAAAGTTCCAATCGCCGATGCGCATCACGCTTGTCAACCGCGCTTATCTTCTCGGAAGGCACACTGGCACCCCAGTTGACGTCATCCTATTGCGTGATGTTCAACGATACCGGTATCGTCATGTTCCTTGACTGACCGATTGAGGAGACGCATCAATGACTGATTATTGGTGGAATTGGCCTGGATTCCAGCCTCGGTCCCAGTCTCGGTCTCGCCCGCAGTCCCAGGAGATTCCTGGGACTCGTCTAGATACTAGATAATCAGCCTCGGCTTCGTCTCCAGTCTCATGAATCTCCTGTTCTTCGTATGCCCAGTCAGTTTGGGCATCACCCTCACGGTGTGACCCAGAATCACTAGTCTAGTTCCTGTTCACAGGCTGTTGAACCTCTTGATCCAGTGTAACGTCCGTGACGACCCGTTGGTGAGGGCCGGTGGTGGCGAGGTCGCCGGCGAGATCCCTGCTGATCTGTCTGACGCAGTTGAAGTCGAGCCAGCTGTGTCTGCCCTTGTGACTACTGACTAACTCCAAGACGAAGCTGCGGGTGAGAGGTAGGGGGACGTCGAACCTGTCCCATGTCCCGTCGTCAATGGCAGCCCTGAGACAGGCCGACCAGGACATGGTGGTGCGCAGGGGCGCCTTGTTGCCGCGGAGCACGACAAGAAACCAGAGTTTCTGCTTGTCTTTCAGCCTGTGGAGGTCCGGGCAGCTTTCGAACGAGTGAGTCCTCGAGTTGTGAACGGGACACCCGAAGAGGAACCCTGAATCGTCTGGGAACGCGCAGTCACTGAGCCAGTGGCCGAAATGGCCGCACTTGGCGCAGATGTTGTCCTGGTGAAAGCGGTTCTTTTCGAAGACGACGCCAAAATCGATTTGCAGGCGAGGCTGGACATTCGGCGTCGTCTTCATAATACCGACCCAAGGCGGCGCCGTCTTGCGCTCGGTGACTTGGTCGAACTTGCGGTTGCTGTCGCCAGCCCTCTCTGACTTGACCACATACCCGCCCAGGCTACCGACCGATTCGAGTTTCTTGCTTCTGGGAGTGGATGGTGCTTTGGATTGATTGAGTCGAGGGGCGTTGCGACCCGCCCGGTTACATCTCGTCTTCTTTGTGACGGTCACGGCTTACCGTACTACCGTCGGTTTGTTCAGCCATTTGTTTTCATAATGGGCGTGTTGGGTTGTTGTTATTGGGTGAAGAAAGTAGACAAGGAAGATGGGGGAGTAGAAAAGGAGACTCGAAGAAGAATACTCTTCTGGAGAGGAAAGTATTGGTCACCTGACCCTTGCCCGAATGGGTGAGGTTGCTCGGGAACCACTCAACAATTGACCAGCCGAGAAGTAGGTGATGCTCAATTGGACCTGGGCTCTTCGTGCGAATGATTAAAGGGTGCAGTCTACGTGCTTTCATGTAAGAAGTTGTTATGCATTGAGCAGACACAAACAGCTGAGAGTCGACTATAGAGAGAATAAACATAGTTGGATGAGGTCCGGAAGAACTGGGACCTAGCCCAGCAACAACTCAATCCACCCAACTTATCTTTCGCAGCTGCCGAGAAAAGTCTGTCACTCAGGTAACTTCTTGCCTCTGCCCAAGCAGAACACGTTGACGCTCGAAACTCTTTGCATACTATTCCTCGCCTTTTCTGCACTCTCATTCTCGCTCCTCTCCAAGTTACCCATGGCACTCTTCTCAGTCTTATTTACACTCTTCTTCGAATCTGCTAGACTGCAGAATTTCACACTTTCGTCCCTTTTCACCCCTTCAAGATGTGTCAGACAGCTGACTGCTAGACAGGCTTTTCGCTTCTATACACGAGACCTATCGCCCACCAAGACCTCATCGACAGCTCATTGACAGTTGGGCCCCTGCCAGAAACTAGAAAACAGCTAGACAAGTTGCCAGCCCAGAGCATTCGAACACATGGATTGATGGATCACAATGATGCGGACAAATGGACAGCTGGATGCGGGTATGGATATGGCTTTTTCTCGCCACAAAAGGGACCAATGTCCGGATACGCCTCCGAAGTAAATTTATGTCCAAGGCTGATATTGAGGAGCTCCGCGCCAGGCAGGGGCAGACGGATGAGACCCTGCTAGAGAAGTTCCGCAGGCTCGAGGCTGAGAATAGGGAGCTGCGTGCCGGTCAAAAGCAGACGATCGAGATACTGCGGGAGAAAAACCGCAGGGTCGAGGCCAAAATTGAGATTGAGATGGAATCCCGCCGCGTCAACAACAGGAGCATACAAGATGAAGTCTCCAAGATGCAAGCCGGGCTTGATGAGCTTCGCGAGAAATTGTGCCTTCTGGAGTAGCAAAGCAACGTCTCTCTTGATCTGACCTACGAGGAAGATATCATCCTGCCCCAATACTTGATCGAAAATGTCGCCCAAACCGACCGCTCGTCCAGCCTCAAGACCTCGAAAAGCGGCTTCGCAAAGCAGCAGCTCAGCTCCAGTATCAGAAAAGGGACTCTGTCAACAAATGTCACTCAATTGAACCTTTTGACACCAATAGCAGAGCACTCCTGTAGGTGGCTCAATGCTGCCCCTAATACTACGTCATAAACACTCAAGACTATAGTTACCTCTTGCTCCGTGGAAACCATAAAATTGCCTGGTCTTGTTAGGTATTTATAGCTCGTTAAACCCAATCCTAGCCTGCTAAGATGTCTGAAATTCTCTATATTCTGTGACAAATGCATTCGTCTCCGTTTCGCTTGCCGTTTTCCTCCGGAAATGGACAGCTCGGCTGAGGCTATGATGCAGCTTGGGAAAAAAAGCTCATGCCTTTAAATAGCAACCAAATACCGCAGTCATGAAGGCTTGTGTTTGTTAATGCTGATTTCGGACCATGCGTGCTGCAGCTTCTTTGCAGAGCAACGGCGGCTTAAACGTGGTCACCTTTGTCCAGCCCTACGGCCTACGGGGAACCCGCTTGGCTAGCCGGCGGGCCGCACGAAAGTGGACGGTGACCGACGTGGGCTTTAGTCACATCATGGTGTCAACTTTCATATTTCATGGCGTCCGCCTCAGTCAACATAGCCATAGCCTCGTCCATATATCGCTAGTTTGTCAAGGACGTCGCGGTGTTTCTGTCTCGGCTATCTACCACAGGCGTGTATCAAGCGCTGGGAGAACAGCATCATAGTTCTGGCTGATATAGTTATCTCTGTTTTGCTTCTTGCCTTCTTCTAGAAGTGCGGATCTTAGCATACTTGCTTTAGAGGAGTACATAAATTTATCTACTAGCCCCCCCCCCCCCCCCCCCCATTATAATAATGTTTATTTTACCCTACGCGAATCGGCCGCGGCGCAGAACAGAGAACCGGCCCCAGCGACCGGTCAGGAAGCGATCGACACGGCACATTTAGTGTGTGCCAACCCAGCCACAAATAGACAGCCAATCAGACAGAAACCGCCACCAGGCACATATGAAGCCAGTGAGGAGAAATCGCCTTCTCTGCTGATCGACCAACGGCTATGGTCATGTTTCTGGGACTTTGCTAACTGCTGGGTGCCTCGTGGCGTAAGTACGTGCAGCGTGGATACCAAAAGGTGTGATGTAGACAAGGGGTAACGTTATGTTTGTGTTCTACAGCGGCGGGTGCCTAGGGACTCGATCTGTAACATAAACCGAGACTGATTTCGTGAGCAGAGAAGGTAAGCCTGCTCCAACATCAGGAGCAAATTCGCCAGATACAAGCCCACAGTCTAAAATTCCGGAACTGGATGCAAGATTGGACGGCCAGGCAGCTGACCTGATGGGCTTTTATAGCTTTGCCAACGGCCCTGCAGGTTGCATATGCAAGCGGCCAAGGGCGGCCTCGGTACCGGAGGATGCGGCGACCAAGCGCAAACTTCAGGGGCGGCGCCCTTATCACACCGGTGTCGGACGGGCCCATTGGCCAACACGCGAATGCGATAAGCAGACAAGGGGCGACTGGAGGACACCCAGGTTGCTGGTTCCAACCCGACGGCGGGCCAAGTATGGTTGAGATGTGATCTGGTAGGGATGTACTGTTCCAACAAACTCGGGCAGCCAATCGCCGGCCGTCTGACATCCATGGCTGGCGGAGATTGCGGTGCCGGGGTCAACGATTCATGATGAATGGCGGCATTCGGGGGAAATGCGGCGAACAGGACACGGGTTGACCCGCATCTCGGTGCCGATGAGTTGGCCGGGTGGCTGTCACGCGAGGATGGGCATCGGCGACGGCCAGTGAACTCGGCGTCCATGAACACGGTGGACAAAGACCAGGACCGGGAGGGAAACGACCCCTGTAACGAGAACCAACCGAATTGCCTCCACCTGCTGACGGCCCGTCAGGATCGGCGCTGAACACCGGGAACAGCCCTGCAGGCACTAGAGGTTGATTTGACGCCAACACATGTTCGATGACGGACGGCGGATAGCCGGTCGATGGCGGGCAGAACCGGCGACTCGGTAAGCGGGCGTGGGCCGTTGAAGGCTCCATCTGAGACCGAATGCACGATATGCCACTCGGTCCGATGCCCCGGCAGCGACGCGCTGATAGGCAACGACATCGTCGCAGCCAGCCCGCGTCCCAAAGCTGTAGAGCTGCAAATGACGCCAGGGTGTGGCAGCCTTGGCGTAGCTGATCGGCCGTGAGGGTGGCCGTGTAAATTATACGTAAATACAGTCTTGCGTCGGTTAAGGCAGCCGGCAGTCGTGGTCGGGCTTCGCGATCGTGGCCGAGGGTGGTATGCACGAGTAGGGCGTCGAGGCAAGCAACGGGGCATTGCCTCGATCGAGGCGGCTTGTTTGCGAGAGGTCCAGTGTAGAGAGCGAGTGAGTGCGTGCGTGCGTGCGTGCGTGCCCCTGGGCGTGTCGGTGGATATAAGGTCGTCGGGAATCCGTATTCGCAAGCCTCGGTTGGTTTCCATCTGACTCGTCGGCGGAGAGCAGAGCGTGTGGTTGCAATGGCCGGTCGACGACGCGTCGGACGGTTTGTCGTGATGCCGCCAGGGTTGGCGAGGCCCGGTGCACGTCAGCAAACAGATAGCCGGCGTGGCTGAGGCCGCCGAATTGTATTCCAGAAGCGTCGTGTATGTATGCACGGCGGGGCGGGCAGAGCCCCGGTAATCTACCACCGTCCAACAGTGCTCGTTCGGGAGTAGCGTCGGTCGTCGACTGCCTGCTGCGTAGGTATCTACTTGGCCAGTGCGGCGCTGGCGGTGCCAAACACGAAAACCAGAATGGGATGGCATGGCATGGCATCCATCCCCTGGCGCTAATCGCCGGCCGCTATGGGTGCACCCGTTGGCGGGCCTGGTGGGTAGCGCATCCCCGCAGAACGGAAACAGTATTCATAGACCATACTACCTACGGATATAGGTAGGTACTACGTAGGTAGGTAGGTAGGTAGGTAGGCAAATGAAGGCTGCTTTCTGTTTTCGAGCGGTTGGTCCAACAGCGCCATGGGCGGACGGCCTTTATCCACCTCGGGCTTAAGGCGTGCAGTGCATGCATGTATGTGCATGGTGGTGCTGCACCGAGCGAGGGCTTCCCCGGCCTTGGTCGCAGTTCCGACGACACGGCCGAGAGGAGAGGGCCTGATTCGATTCGCCGCAAAAGACTCGCATGTGCAATCTGCGCGCTGACGGAGACCTGGTCTCGGTCTCTGTCTGCATGTTGCACAACGCTGGCTGGATGCTACTTGCTACCTACTTACTGTCTTCGCACCAGGACCGAGGACAGGTGCACCGGTGCTTCCTGCTCCAATCAGGCTGACCCGATACGTACTTTGTACCAAGCAACTCGTCGCTTTCTCGAAGCCCATCCCATCCCATCCCATCCCTTCCTCATGCACCCGTCTTTCGTTTCCCAAGAAAGTGCGATGCGGCACCCTCTCGACTGCCCAGCGAATGTCGCCTCCTGTCTTGCCTGGATCCATGACCCCGGTCCTTGTCCTTGTCGCCGCGCCCCTGTCCAAAGCTCCTCCTCCTGAGGGTCCCAAGCCCATCCGATTCCGCGCCCTCTCCCGTCTCTTCCTGCTGTCTTCATCGTAGGTACCTGCTATTCCGCCCACTGGACGAGCGCCTCCACGCGTGGTTTTCATTCTGGACGACGGCAACAACAACAATCGTCACCAGCCTTACCTCGTGTCGTCGTCGTGTCGCTCGCTGCGCGGTGAACCCCGGCACCGTTCGCTTATCCTTCTCACGTCCAACACCCAAGGCAAGGCCCGATTTCTCTTCCCCATCCATCACATTGTCCGACGTGGGGCCTGATCCTGGTCCCTCGTCGACAAGACAAGACAAGCCAACATTGTTGATTGATCCTCGCCCCCCCCCTCAGCCAAACGAGCGACGTACCGCCATGCGGGCTGAGCGAGTGAGCGAGCGAGCGAGCAGGGCACTCCTTCGGCGCCGCGAATCGTCTTTGGAATTGCGTATTGGCCCCTGCCCCGGTTGTCCGCAGCTTCATATACTACTTACCTGCCAACGACGCCCCCCCCGCCGCCGCCGCCCACCACTTTGCCATTTTCTCCCCTTTACCCAGCCGTCCGTCGCCGTGCTGCACTGCACGCCCTCTTCGTCCGCACACCCACGACCGTCTGCCTCAGCCACCATATTCCTCCTGCATGCAAGCCAACGCCCGTCCTCAATTCGTCCCTCCCGGGTTTTGGGTACCGCCCTCGACGCTAAACTGGCCAAAACCAAGCAAGCCTCTTTCCGTCAACTTCATCTAGCGCGTAGGCAGCTGTAGGACTCTGGGTGGAGAAGACGAGGAAAAACCAAGCGAGCTGTCTGTCTGTCCCCTGTCGTCCCAACGCTCTCATCTTCGCCGCGAGAAGTCATCGGCGAGACGCCGTAAAAAAAGAGCGTCTCCCTGCCATCGCCAGCAGCTCCATCATTCTTGCTCCTTTGTGTCTCCGCGGGAGCTCCCAATGGACGTGGTCTGACTTGCATCCGCCATTCGACGCCGTTTTGTTCATCGCCCAACCACATCAGACCATCTGAACCCGCCATTCCTCGCCTTCCCACGCACGCCGATCGTGCTGAGCGCATCCGGGGCAAAGGCTTCTCGTCCCACGCCCCTCTCGGCCAAGGACTGAATACGGATCCGAGACACCTCCACCCGCTGGTGAGTCTGCTCCGAGCGCCACGTCTCGAGCAGAGAACGTGGATCTGTGGCCTTGCGCCCGAACGGGCGTCGATGCTAACAAGGGGACTCGCTCTCCGCAGCATCCCGTCGTCGTCTTCATCTTTCCATGCTATTTTGCGCATCAGAACCTTCGCACCGTCACCATACCGGCCGCCACGCGGGAATAGACAGCATGGCTCAGAGACCTCTATGGGCGCCTTCGCCGACGTACGGCCCGGACGGCTGTTACGCCTACGAGCCCGAGCCTGCACGGCTCCCGCACCCGATGAGCGTGAACCCGCAGCCAAAGCAGGCCGTGCGCGAACATCAGCCCGATTATCACCAGCCCCAATACTATCGCCAGGACTATCACCAACACCGCCATCCCGAATACCACCAGCCGCCCTCACCGGTCTACCACCAACCGCCGCCGCAGTATCATTATTACCAACCGCCTCCGCAGCAGCCCGCTTCGCTCTCTGATCCGTACAGGTATCCCCAGGAATCGCCGACGTCCTCGGTCGGTGAACCCTATGACGAGTACCAAGCGGCGAGAGAGGCGCACTTCCTCAAGCGTAACCAGCCCCCGCAGATGCCCGAGATGCCGCAGGGCGCGCCGCGCGTGCTGAACGACACGTATCAGGGAAAGGTCGCCATTCCCTTTACGCCGCCGGGCCTGAGGATCCCCGCGCAGCGATGCGGGTCCGCCGTGCCGGCGGCCGGAGCGTCGTTGAGCGCCACCACTCAGCCGGACAGGGTCAAGATTGAGGATCTCCTGAGCGACGGGGGCCACGACATGAGGCCGATGCAGCGCGCCCCGGAACCGGACGTCAAGGTGTTGAAGAACGAGTACGAGATATTGTTTCGCCAGCAGCCTAAAGCCGCGCGGTGTTGCGGCTACGGCGAACGGGATCGGAGGGTGATTGACCCGCCGCCCATCGTCCAGCTCAAGATCAACAATCCCGATCTCACGCCCGACGATCTGTACAGAAAACTCCGCCACCCGGCCTACGTCGTTCACTGCAGCCTCTGGGATGAGAAGGGGGTCGTGGACTGCACCAACATGGACGACAACGGGACGAAGCCCGGCAAGCGCATCATGGGCTCGCTCGTGTCGTCACCCTTTGTGGGCCAGGACGAGAACGGCGAGGAGGGCTGTTTCTTCTGCTTCCCCGACATGTCGGTCCGCACGCCGGGCGATTACCGCCTCAAGTTCGTGCTGGTCGTCGTCGATGCCGAGCACCGGTCGGCACGGGCGCCCATCCGATCCTCCATCATGAGCGACAAATTCGCCGTCTACACCGCCAAGGAGTTCCCGGGCATGCAGGCCAGCACGCCCCTCACCAAGCGCCTCAAGGAGCAGGGGTGTCTCATCTCCATCAAGAAGGGCAACGAGAAGTCGGGCGGCAAGAACGCGCGCCGGCAGCAGGACGACAGCGAAGAAGAAGAGGACGACGAGGAGGAAAGCGAGACGTCGGCCAAGCGCAAGAAGACGGGGAAGCAGAAGTGACGGCGGTAGACGGAGCATGTTATCACACGGCGTTGGTGGAGATGGTCAAAATCGGCAAATATACGGCGGCGATGGTTTTTGTTTCGGCCAGGCTTACAATCACGGCACGAATGTGTTCGTCTCGATGCCCACCACGGCCCCGAAAGCGGCGGGCTTTCCGCCTATTCTCTTTGTCACAAATCTTCTTTTCGTTTCTGCGATTTGCTCGCCATTTATTCGTATCTATATATACCCTTGGTGGAACCTGTACGGTCACGATCATGGAGAAGCAAGAGCCTGGCGGATGTTTGACGACGCGGCCGCATCACCGGCACGTTAGTTAGTAGGGTCCTCCCCATGTACAGAGTCTGCCGTTTATCGCCGGGCACCGGACGAAGACAATGAAATACGCGGCGCCGCCTCATCTCTGACCTTATTACACATGCCTGGTGCTGAGGCGAAACCTGGCAACGCCGCCAACCGCAGCGGGCAGGCAAGGGAGGTAGGTCGTGGTCCGCTTCTGGGTGTTGACTTAGACATGGCCCCATTCTCGCGCCTCGGGCGTCGCTGGCGCCGCCGATCCCTATCCGGCTGCCGGGCCGTCGTCGCAGCCCCAAGTGCTCTTCGGCACGTGAACGCATGTTCGGCCCGAAGTGAGGAACTTCGTTGATCGGGGTCGACGAGGGAACCCGAAGGCATGCGTCTGTCTCTGAGGTTGTCCGCAACCGGGTCGTCCGAAGACGTTCTTCGGCACCGCGAGTCAGGGTACCTGGGACTTGGGCCGCGGTGCGTCGCGATTCGGCAGCCGCTAAGCTTTCGGGTAGGCGGATCGTAAATCCACTGTACGACCTCCCGTTTGGCGGACGCGCGGACCCGACCCCGGATTTTGGAAACTGGTGGGCTGGCAACAGTCGTGACATCATCGACTCTGCGCCAACCTTGCAGCGATAACCCGGCCTGGACGCGCGCGCCACGCGGCACGCTCCCCGTCATTTCGCAGCATGCCGCTCTGGCCGGTGTATTGTTGATCGCCAGACTTCGCTCACTCATCGCGATTTGTGACGCCCGTCCCTCGCCTCCCACGATGGCCGCCGGACCGCGCGTTATCTACTGGTTCCGGACCGATCTCCGCCTGCATGACTCGCCCGCCCTCGCGGCCGCCCTCGCCCTCGACCCGGCCGTCCTCTGGCCCATCTTCACCTGGGATCCGCACTATGTCTACCGCGCCCGCGGGGGCCTGAACCGGTGGCAGTTTCTGTACGTTTCCCGGCGGGCCGGACGCCTCCCAAGCTTACCAGAACGCGCAGACTCGATTGTCAGAATGACCTGTCGGAGAGCATCACCAGGCTGAACTCCCGGTCCAAGCTGTTCGTCCTGCGCGAGGGCCCGCAGACGCTGTTCCCCAAGCTCTTCAAGGCGTGGAAGGTGACGCACCTGGTCTTTGAGAAGGACACGGACGCGTACGCGCGCGAGAGGGACGAGGTCGTGATGAGGGCCGCCAGGGAGGCCGGCGTCGAGGTCGTTGTCAAGAGCGGGCGGACGCTGTGGGACAGCGACGCCGTCGTCGCGAAGCACGGCGGCAAGCCGACCATGTCCATGTCGCAGCTCCAGGCGGCCGGCGCCAAGGTCGGGCCCATCGCGAAGCCGATCCCCGCGCCGCAGAGCCTGCCGGACCCCGGCGAGATGCCGGTGGGCTTCGCACAGACGCCGCCCGAGACGGAGCCCGACTTCAACGCGGAGCAGCGGACCGAGGGAGACGCGGCCTACGCGAAGATTGCGGGCCCGGAGGGGGACTTTGCGATCGAGACGATGCGAGAACTGGGTTTCCCGCCGGCCAGCACGCCGCACAGGGGCGGAGAGACGCGAGCGCTCCGAATGCTCGAGGAGATGCTGGCGGACAAGAAGTACACGGCCACATTCGAGAAGCCAAAGACGAGCCCCGCGGCCTTCGAGCCGCAGTCGACGACGCTCATGTCGCCCTTTCTGCACTTTGGGGCGCTGTCGGTGCGCGAGTTCTACTGGAGGGTGCGGGGCGTCGTGGACTCGTACGGCAAGGGGGCGTCAAAGGTGCCGGAGAGCCTGATCGGTCAGCTCCTCTTCCGCGACATGTACTTCGCGAGCCACGCGGCTTTGGGCCACGTATTCACGCAGACCGCCAACAACCCTTACTGCCGCTTCATCCCGTGGCACCTGCCGTCCAAGGTCGACGCGAAGACGGGCCTCGTCACCGGCGAGTACCACGTCGACTCGGCGCAGGCGGACGAGTGGTTCAGGCGGTGGAAGTACGGGGTGACGGGGTTTCCGTGGATCGACGCGCTCATGCGGCAGCTGCGCGAGGAGGGCTGGATCCACCACCTGGGCCGCCACTCGGTCGCCTGCTTCCTGACGCGAGGTGGTTGCTACATCGATTGGGAACGCGGCTGCGAGGTCTTTGAGGAGTGGCTTCTCGACCACGAGCCCGCGTGCAACGCGGGGAACTGGCAGTGGCTCAGCTGCACGGCCTTCTTCTCGCAGTACTTCCGCTGCTACAGCCCCGTCTCGTTCGGGCAGAAATGGGACAAACAGGGGGCCTTTGTGCGGCGTTGGGTGCCGGAGCTGAAGGACCTGGATGCCAAGTACATCTTCGAGCCGTGGAAGGCTCCGCTGCCGGACCAGAAGAAGGCAGGGGTCAGGGTGACGGGCCGCGGGGAGACGCAGAAAAAGGGGGTTTACCCGAAGCCCATGTTCGACTTCAACGAGAGGCGGACGGCGTGCTTGGCGGCGATGAAGAAGGCCTACGAGGTCGGCCTGCACGGCAACGACGACAAGGTTCGGGACGGCACCTGGCGCGAGCTGTTCGCGGGCCAGGACACGGAGATGATGGACGAGTTCGAGAGCGACCACGGCGAGCGCGCGGACCACGCGGACGACGATCACCCGGCCGTCAAGGCGGAGCCCACGGGAGACGACATCACGCCAGCCAAGCGCAGCGCCGCCGAGGGCAGCGCCGAGCAGCACGCCGACAAGAAGAAAAGGCTCTAGCCAGGCGTCCAGGGGGAGATGCCTTTCCCAAAAAGAAGTAGATAAAATTGCATAGAATGATTATGGATGAATGGCATGTTGCATGTTAAAACAGGTCTCGAGACGCGCGTGACGACCAGAAGCCGGCCTTTGACGATGGATTGTCGTCCGCTCGAGCGGCCGGCGCGGCGCGGATCCGTGAGTGATAGGCCGACTCCGGGCACCCTCCTGCATCTACCTTCTGGGCACCCTCCTTGGCAACGACAGATAGGCACTCACGCTCCAATAAAATCCAGTCTCGCCGTAAAGAAACTATTGTGTTTTTATGCACGTGGTGGTACATGCTCGGCGTAATGCGCCGCTTCGTAAAACTCGCTGGATCCGTGCGCCGGCTCTGTCTTGGAAAACCGGGGCGGCGAGTTCCCCAATCGGGCAGTGACGACCAATCAGAATGCCCCAGCAATGACACCATCTGCGTCTTGCTCGCCCGGCCACGGTGAAGCTGACTTGGAGCAGGTCCTCATCTATATCTCGTTGCTTCCTGGACCAAGTGGCAGGTTCCTTTCGAGATATGAAGAAGGGGAGGTCCCTGTACAGATGTGGCACTTCGCCCCTCACCCACGCACGATCCAAGACGCCGCCGAACGCCGACTACGAGACCATCAAGAACTTACCTGAGATCCGCGACAAGCCTGGGATCCGCGTCGGTGTCATGCCCGAGATTCCGCGCCGAGCAGGAGCCCATTGCCGACAACCGGAAGCTGACGGCCCGCATCGACCGCCATATACACGTCTCCTATGGCGGCCTCGGGGATGCTCTGTCCATCGCGTTGAACCGCACCATTCGCGTGCCCGGCAACAACGACGCCAACAGCCTGCCCCCCGGGCATGGGAACCTTGCCCCTCTTCGGGGTTCGCGACCATGCACAAAAAATGCCCGAGGGCATGGCGAAGAAGGGCGGCGTCTTCTTCCCCATGTACCAGCGCGAGGCCACGTGGACCGACTCCTTCGCCACGGCGCCGTTCGCCATCGAGATCTACGTCGGCGGCGTCAACGCCGTCTCCGGGTTCCCCGTGACGGAGAAGGACAAGACCAGAGAGAGGCGGCCGAAGATGCTCGGCAGCGGGCAGCCGATCCAGGACTCCGTGGCGGTGCCCGCGCAGATATGGCTGGACGTCAGGAAGCTCATCAGCGACGAGTTCGACATCCCCGTCTTGGGGATGGTCCTCAGCGGTGACGGGGACCACGCAGCCTTTGGCGGTTCCAAAGGCAGCCTCTTCGACGTGTCGGGCGACACCAAGCCCGGCGGAGCCTACTTCCCGCCCAAGTTCTCGACGCTCAGCGTCAGGATCAGCCCGAGATGCGCAAACCTGGCACGCGGCATTGGGTCTCCGTGGCTTTTCAGGCTTGCCGTTGCCCCGCCGGAGATCGCGGAGACAGATGGAGGCCGAGCGAGCCAGGGCCGAGGGCAGGGCCGTCGGGGAGGAGGAGGAGGAGGAGGAGAGCGTGCCGGTGCGGGTGGTGCAGCTGGCCACTTCGAAAGCACTTTCCGCCCCGTGGACTTTCTCAGGGAGGAGCTCGAGGGGCTTGGGCTGGATGGGTGAATCCGGGCATGGGATCCGTATCAATGGATGAATGGTCATATCGAGATCCCAAACACCGAACTTCCCCGCTGCGAAGCCCCTTAATGCCGCCCGCCGTGACGCTTCAAATGGTCCATGACATGGGTGGTGGCTTCACTGACCGTGTTTCCCTCCGGGCTCCTGGACCCACGCTCAACAAAGCCGAGGTCCAGGCCATATACGGTATGACTGCGCGAGCACGACACGTCACCAACTCATGAGGGCCTAAATAGGTTGTATTGAGATGACCGTCAAGCCCGTCCGTCTTCTACCTCATTGAAACCGCCCTCGCGGCAGGAAAGTATCTACAAGAATGGTATTAACAGTCGCACCATGCGAAGATTATATGTGTCGCATCCCGTCGGATGCTAATAGCCGTTGTGGTCATGACTGACGGTATATCCCTGAGAGCGCCGTCTCACCCCCCCGCCTTGGCGGCCATGTTTGTCACCGCCCGAAGCTGTCCCTCAGGACCCACCGCTTCTACCGTCCCGCAAATCGAAACAACCAGACCAATAAATAGTACATGACCGAGAGAGGCTCGGACTATGTGGAGAAAAGAATTACCAAGTGCGAATGCTGGAGAATGTCGAGGGTATCATGGCGCTTGCTGCAAAATCAAAGAACTCAAAGCATGACTCGTAACGGCCGGCCGTCGACGCCGAGAACAGCCTACACGAAGGTGTAGGCGGCGGCGAGCGCGAGCGTCGTCACCAGGAGGGTCCACGACGGCGCCGACGGCACCGCCATGCTCACGGCGGCTAGGAGCGTGTCGTTGACATACTCGGGGCCGCAAATGGTGTTGACCTGGTCGGCGGCGTCCTCGTACGTCGAGGCTATGGGGAGTTTGCGGTTCATGGTGTAGGTCTGGAAGATGTCCATGGTCTGCTGGAGGCACGGCCCGCAGGTGGGGTTCGCGCTGGCGGGGAGAGTCAAGTTGAGGGGGAGGTAGTAGAAGTAGACGTTGGCGGGCGTGGTGAGGTTGGTGACGGCGTTGGCGAAGCAGTACATGGACGTCTCCGGGTCGGTGAGACATGTGGCCTTGTACAGCACCTCATACGACTTCAGGCCGAGGTATGCCTGCATGACGATGGGGTTGCCGCTCTGGTAGTCGGAGCCGCAGTTGGCGTTCAGGGTGAGGTTACCGGCGACGCCGTTGAGGAAATCGGAGCAGAATCCAACATCAGCACTGCAGGCGGCGTCGAGCACGCGCACGATGCTCACAAGCTGCTTCTCCGCCTGGAAGAATGATCTCGAGCCCTGCGCGGGTTAGTTCACGTTCGTACGTTATTGCCCGGCGGCTTTGCACGTACCTGAAGCAGCATGGAGAGCGGGTAGCATTTCTTAAAGTTCTGGTTCGTGAGGAGCGCGTTGATGAAGCGGGGGCAGGAGGCGCCGTCGTTGCTGGTGAAGTTGAAGGCGAGGCTGGTGTCAAAGGGCGAGGGCAGCGGCGACGAGACGTCGACCGTGGCAGCGGGGACCGTCACCGAGACGGTCAGCGTCGTGGGCTCGAGGGTTGCCGTGCCGGCGGTGGTCGGGGTGGGCGTGATGCCGTCCTCGTCTCGCTTCTTCAGCTCGGCGTACTCTGGTGGGACCATGGTCCAGCGGCCCTTGATCATGGTGGGCGTGCGGTCGTCCACGACGAGGGCGTCCATGGGAGGCATCAGCGCAGGGGCGGTGATCAGAGCCGGGAGGGCGTCCAACGGGGGCGTCGAGGCCAGCGCCGTGCAGGCGATGGTGAGTAAAAGGAAAAGCCATAGTGACCGTGGCGGGCGGGTGGATAGTGATGAAGGCATGGTGAGAGATGTGAAAGCCATCATGATGAAGCTGCGATACGCAGGTGCGGGATACTGGACATAATCCTGTGGTCCGGCGGGCGACAAGTCAGGCGTTGCGTTGGTCTCTTGGGGAACGAACCCCACGTTGATCGGCGTGGATGGTGTTTCGGCGGCGATCGACCAGATCACGCAAGCGGTGGTGGATGATTGAATGGCACCAAGGAAAAACAAATACACCACTCCACCAGGTGCTGGCTGACGGGTCGCGAGTATGTTGTCCACCAACGAAGGTGACTGATTAACGAACGGATTCGGTCAAGGATGACCGGAGAGTCTGAGGGTGTCGTTTCGACGTCGGCGGAGGCGGTGATGCCTGGAAGCTAGCTGTTGGGTTGGTCGGCGGGCTGCTGTGAGCGTCGACCAGTTTGTGCAAGTCAACAGCTGCTCGCTGGTCCTTCACATTCGAATCGTCGGTCGTCAATCTCGTTGAATTTGGTGTGTTGGCCAAGTAAGCAAGCAAGCTGGGGCGACGATCCCTGGCCTTTGCTGGGGAGGAGTGCAGAGGTTATGAAGGAGCGGCAAGCGGGAGGAGGGGGGAGATGGCAACAATATCGGCTCGGCCAGGCTTCGCCCTCGTGGTAGGCCAGGCAGGAAAGCAAGCAGGGTCCAGGGGGGGATGCAGCTTCGCAGCTTGGAGGAAAGCCAGGAACAAAACGCAACGATAAGAGGACCGTGAACGGGCTAATTCAGTGGAGCGCGGGCGATGGACAGGTAGGTGGCCGGGGGTTAAGTTGAGTCGAACCTGGCTTTCCTAGCCGAGGGCGGGTCCCAGAGGATCCTTTTTTTTGTTTTTTGTTTTCTTGCTTCCCTTGGGTTGCGAAGCGTTGACACTGCTCTGCCTACCTACACTTGGACTGGTTCGTGGCCCCGGTAGTACTGGGCCTAGGTCCAAGACTGGACCGGCCATCCTTGGCGGGCGGACAGGGGAGAGAGACAGGGGTGGACGGCTGGGAGGGGGAGATTTGGCGTCGTGAGCCAATGTTTGCATCTGCCGCCCCTCGGTCACCACCAGCGCCAGCACCTGCGTTAATTAGGTGGGTGCACGTCGGATTGTTTGGGTTTGATTCATTGAATTTTCTTATTCGTGCTTGCGCGACGAAAGTTCTCTTCGAGGCCTTTCCATCGCCCTACGAAGATAGCACCAATGCAGGGCGATCCCTCGCGCCGACGTCCTGCCTGCATCTTCATTCAATGTTGGGCCACGTCGAGTTGACGTCTTGTCCTTTTTTAGGGACCCGCTATGCGAAGTAACGTCCGGATATGAATGCCGGGTTATACACCCGGCGTACCTAGCACTCCCGCGACGCACGAGCAAGGAACCGCGATAGTATGGTAGGTGCGCGCCGCGTACTATAGGCAGCGCGATGGCACGGTGGACGGTAAACAGTCCCATCGTTCAAGCAATATTCAAGGTCGACCACCGGCGGCAGCGACAGACGACCTGCCACGGCTGCAACGCAGGGCAGAACGGAGGTGGTCGCGAGCATTCGCAAGGGCAGTTGACTGGGCATGCGAGCGGAGGGCGGGGGGGGGTCTAGAACTCTCGTATGGTACGTGGGCGTTGCAGGGTTACGACGAGGGAGGAGCGGCCACGGCCTTTTATTGGCACAGCGGGATTTATTGTCTTTGATGGGAGGCCGATTTTGCGGTAGGCTAGAATCACACAAGACGTAGCGAGTAAATCCAGGACGCGACGAACGGGAGGTGGTCGCCATGATTCCCTCATTGGGAGGGTGCGTGCGTGCATTGTGCTCCAATGTCCGACTCCCAGTTGCTGCGCCTAAAGTTGTGGGGGCGGATCCCGCTCATCTTCTCTTCAGGTGGGAATCCACACCGTTGATCTGCTTGCCCACCTGGCACAAAACTCTCTTTCTCCTGACCTCCCAAGTTCACTTGGACGACAACGCCGAGAGCATCCGCGTTGCTGTTTCCAGTCGCATGCGCGGAGATGGGCCACCGCACTTTCTGCACCGGCATTGCGTGAGCTGCCTACCCGTCGCATCTTGGGAAGGCGCAACGTGCCCGTCGCGGCCAGCGGACCCTAATCTGGCGCGATGCAGATGACTGTGCAGTGCAGTGCATGCAGCATGCATATTATACTACACTCCTGTACGTACACAGGGCGTGAGGGGTTTGGCGAAATCACGACAGGAGCAATTGATTGAAATGGAAGGTGCCACGCCGGCTGGGCCAGTCGTGGCGGGGTTGTCATTAGAGGGGGGGGGGGGGGGGGGGGTGGGCTCTCGAGATTGGCCACGGGCGTATGTGGGTCCTCGACACGCAAGCAATATCTACAAAGTACCTAGATACCTACCTGGGTATGTATCTACTCGCAGCCTCTCCAGTTGGCAGTCGCTCCTCGTGTCGAGAGACTGCCGTCTGTCATCTGGCCGATGCGTGCATGCATGCATGCATGGTACCTTACCTACGTAAGAATTGTAACGGCCTATGAAGGTTTTCCCTGGTTGCCGTCGACCTGGTCATGATTCAGCAGCTCCCCTATCCGAGCCCCCCGGTGCCATCGAGTCCGAGAATCAACACCCGGCTTCATCGGCACCCTTTCTTTGCCTGGTTCCAAGAGGGAAATCTCCAGCGCTGTCTAGGCCTATTGACCATGGCCGGCCGTCATCCGCTTTCTCTCGGATAGCTCGCCCTCGAATGACGTGGCCGTCGTCGTCAACATCGGGTCATGACGCTGTCGCGTCTACCATGCGCGACGGCTCATTTCCAACCGCGCCTTCCGCGATTGTGTGTGTCTTGCCGCCTGCCAACCCACTCCGGGCATGGACACTGCCACAAAGTCAAATACCTACAGCAGTAAAAGGAAGACCGGCTGCCCAGGCTTTCTTCTTGCCGCCTTCGGATGCAGCGGCCCGGTAGTCGACCTCCGTTCTAAATTCAGTTCGCTACCGCCACCGGCTCCCTGCACCAGGGGGTTTGCTCTCTCCGGCCTTCGAGAAGTCTCGGCCTACTGTGCCGTCTTTGATGAGAGTGAGACATTTCACCTCAAGTCGTGCCATTCCGCCAGTCTCATCCCCTCCACACGTATCATGATCTGTGCTCACGTCTCACGTCTTTGCTTGCTTGAACATCACGCGGCCCGGCTTCGCGTCAGATCGCGGCAATGTCAGCCGCCTCTGGCCCTCCGTTTCTCTCTCTGGGCTCCCACCGCGGCGGGCTAGTGCCGATGGTGCGAGGTCTATCGAGTCGGCTTTCGCGGCGCCTCTGCTAACCCGCGGGTACCTGCGCCTCCCCTCATGCCGTCACATGGAAACCGCCCAGGCTCTCGCCCCGTGTGGCAATATTTGTGTAACGGCGCCACCGATCGCGCGCAACCGAGAGATGGATTCGTGCAGCCGGCGGGCGTTCTCGACCTGGCTGGCCAACGACTTGACTTGTGCCCCTGTGCTAGCCGTGGGCGTTCCGGTACACCACTCAGCATGACTGGCTGGGCCTTATAGATGCGCATCCGTGAGCACACGTCCGTGAATGTTTGCTGCCTCCATCGCCCGTCCACCCGACGACCACAGGACGCATCTGGAAGCCTCCCAGAAACGTCCACCAGCCTGCACGGATGTCGCACAAACACGATGTGGTCTGGACGACGTTGCTCAGCGCCAGCCGCCCCCGTCTGGTCCACTAACAGACCGGGCTCCCGTAGAACGTCGTGCAACTCTGGCTGGTCTCAAGGCCACGGTACCGCAGGAGGGAGAGTGCTTCGAAACAAGACACCACAGGTTCAGAACACGAAGTCGCCGAAACATTCAGTGGCTGGGGTTTCCAGCCACATGTCTGGCGGCGGTCCGTAGGGCGATGTGCGTGTCGTCAGTTTTCGCTGCGGGGACCTCAAGACATGCCTCACCACCATGCCCTGCTGCGACACATGTCTGGCACGAATCGGTCCAAGCGAGCCGGCATCACCATTGACGTGCTCATTCCATCGCAAGCCAAGCGGGCGGGGACGGAAAGGCACCAGACTCTGCTGCTGGTTACGTAGAACACAGCCGCCGGGACGCATCGTCCGCCCTTGAAGTCCGGCAGTTGCAGAAACAAGGCCGCCACGCTCGAGGGCGTGTTAATGGACGGTTCGAGGACGAGAGATCGAGAGAGCGCCACCGCCGCTGGTAAGACACCGAGATCGTAGCCACGCGGACATGGGGCGTGATATGCAAGCCTTCAGGCGGCTCGCATTCTGCGTCCGCACACACGAATGATCCGGACATTACTGGGAAGAAGAAGCAGCCGTTAAAAGGTTGGATTACTAAGTGGGTACGTCAAACTCGTACTGATGGAGGAGAGTGAGAATTCTCGACATCTATCTAAGTGGCCAGTCTGGACCGCGCGTCGCGGCCCCCGTCCCTCGTGAAGACAAAATACAAAAACGCCCAACAATGCAAAAAAAAAAAAAAAAAAAAATAGACATGGACCAGCGTGGCGATCCGGATATATCCAAGACAAGCATGACAGATACTATTCGCAACAAAACACTCCCCCTAGCTCAGGCACTCTTCTCCAGTGACTGCAGGTTGACCAGCTCGGCGTAGCGGCCGTTCTTTTTCATCAGCTCGGCGTGCGTGCCCTGCTCGACGATGCGCCCCTGGTCGAACACGTAGATGATGTCGGCCTTCTGGATGGTGCTGAGACGATGGGCGACGGCGATGGTCGTGCGGCCCTTGGCGGCCTTGTCGAGGGCGGCCTGGACGACGTGCTCTGACTCGGAGTCGAGGGCCGACGTCGCCTCGTCCAGCAACAGGATCTTGGGGTCGCGGATGAGGGCGCGGGCGATGGCGATGCGCTGCTTCTGCCCGCCCGAGAGCAGGGCGCCCTTGCTGCCGACGACCGTGTTGAAGCCCTCGGGCATGGAGACGATGAAGTCGTAAATGTTGGCCTCGCGGCAGGCGAACTCGATGGCCTCGTCCGTGACCCCGCTGTTGGCGCCGAGGACGATGTTTTCCCTGATGGTGCCCTGGTACAGCGTGGGCTCCTGGCTGACGAGGGCGATGAAGGAGCGGTAGTCGTTGACGTTGAGCGTGCTGATCTCCTTGCCGTCGACGAAGATGGCGCCGGAGAGGGGGTCGTAGAAGCGCTCGAGGAGGGCAATGGTCGTGGACTTGCCGCAGCCGGAGGCGCCGACGAGGGCGACGTACTGCCCCGGGTGGACGACGAGGTCCAGCCCGCGGAGGACGGGCTGGTCGGGCCGGGTCGGGTAGCGGAAGTGGACGCCGCGGAACTCGAGGGTGCCGTCGACGGCGTCGAGCTTGGCCCCCTGGTCCGACCAGGTGTCGATGGTCGGCTCGCGGTCGAAAAGCACCTTGAGCTCGCGGGCGGCCTGGTGGGCCTTGCCCATGTCCGGGGCGAAGGAGAAGATGGAGCCGGCGGACTGGGCGCCGAAGATGATGGCCGAGAAGCAGACGAAGAACTGGAACATGGAGTACTCGTTGGCGGCGATGAGGGTCGCGCCGTACCAGAAGCCGAGGGCGAAGGCCAGGAACATGAAGGACTGGGAGGCGGCGAACAGCAGGCTGGACTTGAGGACGGATATCAGGCTCGCGCGCTGCTGGACGGCCAGGGACTCCTGGTAGCGGCGGATGACGTCGTCCTCGCGCGTGAGCGAGGCGACGGTGCGGATGGCGGAGATGGCCTCGGACGCGTAGCCCGCCGAGTTGGAGTAGGCGGCCTTGGAGCGGCGCTGGAAGTGGGCGAGCATCCAGAAGCGGAAGAAGCCGCAGCCGATGAGAATGGGGATGGTGGCGGTGCAGACGAGGGCGAGCTTCCAGCCGATGGAGATGGCGAGGACCATGGCGGCGATCAGGGTCGTCGACACCATGAGGAGGGTGCCGAGGGTGACGCCGCTGAGCCCGGCCAGGTGGGTGGTCTCGGTGGAGAGGAACGAGGTGAGGGCGCCGGCCGTGTTCCCGTCCTTGTCGAAGAAGGCGACGTCCTGGCGCAGCATGGTGCGGAAGGCCTGGTCGCGGACGCGGTGGATGAGCCTCTCGGAGCACTTGGCGAAGATGATGCCCTGGCTGGCGAAGGCGATGAACTGCACGGCGGCGAGCATGAGGTACATGGCGCTCCAGAAGTCCGAGTCCCGCTTTATCTGGTGGCGGAGGGCGTCGGGGGTGCTGTCGGTGATGGGGACCGAGAGGGTCATGATCTGCTTGGCGAAGAAGACGGCCTGGGTCGGGTTGCCGCCGCCGCAGATGATAGAGAAAAAGAGACCGACAAGCATAAGCTTCCACTCCTTTTTGTTGAAGGAGGCGATGAGCTTGATCAGCGTCCACAGGCCGTACTTGACCTCGCCCTCCTCCGTCCGGTTCTGCAGGGCGATGCTCGACTGGGACTTGGAGGTGGTGGTGCGCTGCATCTTGGCCGCCACGTCGTCTTCGGGGTCGGCGGCGTAGCCCTTTTCCGAGACGCGAGACTTCTCGCGGACGATCTCGTCGTCCTTGGCGTCGATGGCCGCCTCCTCCTCGGCGCTCATCTCGTTGACGCGGGCGATGTTCTGGGCGGTGACGAGGTTGTAGTAGGCGCCGTTCTTGGCGAGGAGCTCGTTGTGGGTGCCCTGCTCGACGATGCGGCCGTTGGACATGACGACGATGTTGTGGGCGTCCTTGATGGTCGACAGGCGGTGGGCGATGGTGATGGTGGTGCGGCCCTCGGCGGCAACTTCGAGGGCGGCCTGCACGACGCCCTCCGACTTGGTGTCGAGCGCGGAGGTGGCCTCGTCGAGGAGGAGAACTGCGAGGTTAGCGGGGCAGACACGTCGTGGCTGGGGACGGACTTACTCTTGGGATCGGACACGACGGCGCGGGCGATGGCAATGCGCTGCTTCTGGCCACCGGAGAGGAGGAAGCCGCGCTCGCCGACGTTGGTCATGTAGCCCTCGGGGAGGCCGCTGATGAAGTCGTGAGCATTGGCCATCTTGGCGGCGTTCTCGACCAGCTTCTTCTGCTCCTCCCCGGCGGCGTTCTCGTGCCGGGTGCCGATGAGGCCGTACGCGATGTTCTGGTAGATGGTGGTGGCGAAGAGCGTGGGCTCCTGGCTGACGAGGGCCATCTGCTGGCGGAGCCAACGTAAGTTCAGGGTGCTGATGTCGTGGCCGTCCAGGTACACGGACCCGCGGACGGGGTTGTAGAAGCGCTCGACGAGACCGACGATGGTGCTCTTGCCGGAGCCGGACGCGCCGACCAGGGCCGTGGTCTTACCGGCGGGGATGGTCAAGCTCACGTCCTCCATGACGGTGACCTCGGGGCGGGACGGGTAGATGTGCTTGATGTTCTCGAGGCGGATGGAGCCCTCGACCTTGTCAAGCTTGATGCCGTCCTCGGCGGACGGGTCCAGGGGGGAGGCGCGGTCGATGGTGTTGTAGATCTTGGCGGCGGCGGCGACGGCGGTCGTGAAGGCCTGCACGTTGGGGGCGACGTTTCCGAGGTTGAAGGCGCCGATCATGACGGACATCATGATGATGAGGATGTCGGACAGGGGGATGCGGTCGTCGATGAGGAACCTGCTCCCCTGCCAGAAGGCAAGGCCGTAGTTCAGGTACAGGATGGTCATCATGAGGGCGACCATGACGCCGATGGCGGCCTTGACCTTGTAGCCGTACGTCTCGGCCTTGGTCAGATGTGTGTCGTACTGCTTGGCCAGGCGGTCCTGGGTGCCGAAGGCGATGGCGTTGCGGATAGAGCTGATGACCTCGTCTGCGAGGCTACCGCCGTGGGCATAGGACTCGATCGACTGCTTGCTGTACTTGACGATAAAGGCCGAGCCGCCGCCCATGCTGAGCATCAGGGCGACGACGGTGGACAGCAGGATCAGGGTGAGCTTCCAGTAGTGGACGAAGCCGATGACGAAGGCCGAGATGAAGGTCGCGATGGCGGCGAGCGTGAGGCCGACCTTTTCCGAGATGCCGTCCTGGATCAGGTTGGTGTCGGCCGTGATCCGGGTCGTCACCTCGCCGGCGCCCAGCTTGTCAAAAAAGCCAATGTTCTGGCGCATGCAGCTCTGCAGATAGTGCTCGCGGATCTTTGCGCTAATGTGCTCGCCGGTGTCTATTTTGGTAAGGTTTCAGCACATGGCCCAGTTCGGACGGTGCCGCCAGCGGGGACGGGCGCAAACTTACAGATGAAGCCGACCGTGCTGACGTACTGGCAGACAAAGACGCCGATCGCGAGATAAATAAAATACAAAACCAGCTTCACCATCTCGTCGTTGAACTGCTGCTCGCTGATGACGTGGGTGAGGTAGCGCTGGAACGTGCCCTGCAAGTTGCCGAAGACGACGGTCATGAGGGGCAGGGCGGCGCCGACAACAATGGACGTGAGAGCGGAGACGGCGAGGATGAGAAGGTCGTTGGTCGAGGAGTAACGGTACAGCGTCAGGATGCCGGCCTTGACTTCGGGGGTGAAGACCTGGCGCTTGAGCACGGCGGCCTCGTCCTCGGGGAGGTGCTGGTAAGGGTCGTCGCTGGGGTCTTTGGGCGCGATGGCTTTGGAATCGGCCTTTTCGAGGTTGCCGGGCTCGGGGTTCCTGTTCTTGGGCGAGCTGAAGGCGTCCACCTCAGTCGAGTCGCCGTGAGACGACGCCCTGTCCGAGTGGCCATTGCCAGACTTCTCGATCACCTCTGCCGAGTTTTGCAGGGTAGCCCCAGCGGGCTTTTCGTTTTCGAGCGTCATGCTGGCGGTGTCCGAACAGAACTGCGCAGGACGATGAATCCGGGGGCTAAAAGAGGCGAGCCCGTTGTGCAGGTATGCACGGCGCGCAAGCCGGATAGAGACGTCGTCGCCGGTTGTTGATGTTCGTGTGACGAGCTCGAAGATGGCACTCTTTTCTTTCTCCTATCGCGTGGGATGCCGTTGCATAGACATGGGCTTCTCAAGCTGCTTGGTCCGCGAGAGGGCAGAAGAGGGGAAGAATGACCGATGACGGTAGAAGACAAGAAATAAAAATAAAAGTGTCTTGCAGCCGATCGGATGGAGATCGTCAACAGACGCAAACGAAAGAAAGGGACCAGGTGGGTGGGCAGAAATGTGGGAAACAATAAGTGTACGGAGTTGGTACCCTCGCAATTTTATCAGGCCGAGGCTTAATCGAGAAAAAAAAACGTTCCCACTCGGGTCGATTGCCAAGACAGAAACTGGTGCTAATTACCCGTCGTTGCGTTGCACGAGTTGATGGGAGAAAACTACGAAAGTCCCTCCCTGGAGCCTTGGTTGCGAACGGACTGGGGCCAGCAATAAGAAGATTGTGGATATCCAAACGGGGTGAGTGCTGTTGTCAACCTTCCCGAACAGTCGCTAGCCCAGTTGCTACGAAGTACCGTGCCGCAGACGTACGCATCCCGGCAGGGCTCATCGGTGCCTCGGCGGAAGAGGATGCCCGTCTCATTGTCATACGGGCGTGTCCGTCAGCTTGGTGCGATAGGCAGCGCCACGCCACGCCGCGAAGAGTCATTCATTCGGAATTCGGAGATGGTGTGCAAGGACTGTATCAATAGCGAAGACTGCCATGTGCCAGCACGCTTGGCGCGACTTTTGCTCCGGTTGGTCGGGTTGGTCGACGTCCGACCGGGATTCAGCAGAATGGCTCGAGGGTCGGTCGGGATTGGTATTTTGTGCTCGAGTCCGAGGAAGGAAGGAAGGCTCTGCGTCCCACCACCTGACTAACGCAAACAATAGGCTGCTTGCTTACAAGCTGCAGGCATCGTATTATCTCGGTTGGTCGGCCAACGTAGGTGCATGAGACGTCTGCTCCATTGTCAAGTCAGCCTCCCGATCTAAGGCTGCCCTCTTCGCGTCACGCTCAGGTCATCCAATCGCCAGCCGACGCAGTTGTTAATCCGACACGCATACCTAAGCCTTTGCCTGTTCTGTCTCGTCGATGAGGGTAGCGGGTAAATTGACGGCCCATTAGCCACCACCGCCATAACACATAAAATAACATATCCCATCACGCTAACATAACTAACTAACCCAAATCCTAACCATTCTTACTACTAACCCTATATATCTTTTATAGATATATAAGCTTTTATAGATATATAAGCTTTTCTAGATATATAAGCTTTTATAGATATATAAGGTTAGTGGTTAGGATGGTTGGGATTTAGGTTAGGATTTAGGTTAGGTAGATTAACGTACTACGTGTGATGGGAATATTTAACCAGATAGTCAGGTAGTGCCCCACAGACAGGGGCTGAGACAGATGACTGACAAGGGGCTGAAAATGGCTGAAAATGGCTGACATAAGCCTAAAACATCCAAATTGACTGATTTCTATAGGTAAAGGCAGTACTTAATATGTATCCTATTAGCCTCAATCACTGCCTTACATCGATACAGCATTATTACAAGAAGGTCAGATAGGAAGTCCTCTAGAAGAGCCTCCCAGGCTTCCTTTACCTACGTATAGAGGGTGTTATACAATGGGTTCTTATTAACGCCTGCCAGCTGAAGTCAGGTGAGAAACGGAATATAGTCTTTCCGTGAGACTAACCAACATAGGTATGTAGCTAACTAGGATAGGTTTAGCGGGCCGTCAATCTACCAAAAGGGGGCCGTCCGCTACCGTCGATGAGGGGCGGAACGAGCACTTACCTGTCTTGCTTAAATCTTGTCTACCTACTAGTAACCTGGGCCCGGGTGCCGGGACGAGTCAGCCGGCAACCGCTAGCGCCGCCGTGCCTCGCCTGGCCGCGCGCCCACCTCGGGGTTCACGAGCAGCCCGAATCCCGGTCCTTCATTTCCTTGTGAAGCCCCTCCCCAGAGGCAGAGTGCCATTTCCGAGTGTGATTCGACTGTCCTCGCCATGATTTACCCCGCCACCCACAAATCGTTGGGCGACGGCCTCAACAAGGATTTGGTCTGCTCTGCTTATGTCCGGACCACCCAACTCGGCGATAGCGTCTCCGGGCCCCGATGCTGAGAATTGGATTTGCAACTACGCTCTGCTTCGGCGGGCTTTCCCCAGGGACGGATGTTGGAAGCGATGGCGGCAGCTAATGATTTTGTCCCCAGGCTCGAACGGCAGCCGCCATGGACGAATGGCGGGATTACACCGCTCATTAGCGCCCCCAAGCAGGGTGGGCCTTGGATGTTACCATGCATGACGTTTTGGAAGGCAACCAAAGCCTGGTATGCGGTCGGACATTGGACAGGGGGTCACCCAACGATGCGGACATAACATAATACGAGTACTTTGTGATGTATCTGTGAATCTGACAGCGGAGCCGCCGTCTGGAGCCTAGCTACCCGTAACCCAATCGGCGTGCACATACAATACGAGCAGTTGCTCGCATTCGCTTAATCACTGGGCTCTCGACCCAAACGCCCGTCTCCTGGGCACCCCGGTTTTAGTGCGCGTCCTACAGGCCGTCCGTCAAAGGGCAACGCGTATCAAACATTCGCAGCGCCGCCCACTGAGCCTCAAGGACCGCCGCTACGAATTCGCCTGGCCTGCCTTCGCAGGCGTCGTCAATCATCCGCAGGTAGTCCTTCCGCTCCAACCCCGGGATGACGACCGGCAGGTAGCCTTGACGAGCGAGGTAGTCCTGCTTGATCATGCGGCTGGTGCGCCCGTTGCCGTCAGGAAACGGGTGGACGTGGACAAAGTACGCCGTCATCTGACAAGCCAGAACCAGCGGATGGAGCGTCTTCTCGCGATGCCGCGTGTCGCGCCACTCGAAGAAGCGCGCGACGCAGGCGGGAACTTCCTGCGGGTAGGGGAAGATTCGGAGACGATTACTCACTGCGATGGGCAGGTTCCGATATTCTCCAAGCGGAACGCCCGATCCCCACACCAGGGTGCCGGGCTGGTATCCCCCTCTCGACTTCGTCTCATAGGCCGCCTCGGATTCTGTGTCTCGGACAGACACCACGGCGAGGTCTCGCACCTCAGCCTCACGCAACCCCTCGGTACGGGCCTTGGCTGCCGCGCCCTCGGCAATCCACTGCGATGCGACGATGTGGTTCCTCAGCTCGTTGGTCGCCGAGTCGCCGGCGGCGTTGCCCTCGGTCTCGGACGTGACGATTTTGACAAGCTCGCTGCTGGGCGTCGAAGCCAGGTTCACGCGTCTGAAAACGCCCATCTGCAACGACTCGAGGATGCGGTTGGCGTCCCCGACCGTCAGACGGTTGTTCTCGATCATGACGGACTGTTGAGCGTATCTGGCAACCATGGTCTTGCCCAGCTGCGCCGTCGGAAGGCTTGATTTCAAGGCGTCGATTTCATCCAGCATGCGCTTGTGCTCCTGCTGAAGACCTACGTACCCCTTTTCGAGGCTGTTGCCGGGCCGGAAGTAGTCTTCCCATATCCGCCCTGAGGACGCGAGCTTGATGTACTCCGGGGACCCTCTCTGCAGCCGCGACGCCGGCTCGTAGATTTTGGTGAGCAATGCACGGCGCGCTTGGCGTTGCTTGTTCAAGAGCGCCTTGCAAGACATCTTTATGCTATTCGTGGCGCGGTGAGAGATGGGGCGGAATCCTTGGGCTGCGAACTCCAGAGTGGTCGAGTTATTTTATTGCGAAGGCCAAAGCCCTGCCTGCCCTGACAGAGCTGGAGAGGAAGCCGGAAAGCCCAAATGAAACATCGCCTCTTCGCACCTGGATGGGCCTGTTGAGTCACTAGGCAGACGGGCTTGCGCTCTTCATGCCGCAATGGTTACTATTGTCCCTATCAATAAATACACTCACAGAGGCAAGTGGGAGCCGTTGTGGTGTAACTCTAAACCGACCGCGGATTTGTGGAGATTTTTACAGCGTTATCAATCAGACAGGCTCAGGCCAGGCTTCTTGTCGCCCTTGGAAAACAACCCGCATTGCTCGGTGCAACGTCAGCCTTGGCAACGACCACGGGATCGAGGTCCGCAACCTAAACACCAGCCAAGCCTATTTGCCAAGGAAACTTGTGGCCTGCTTGGATAATCGCAGCTGGACGCCACAAACAACAGGTGGCCCGTTCCCACTCGCCACGCTACGCCACCTTCGCCAGAGACCCGCATCGCCAACGTATAACACTCAATCACCTTTTCTTGTTGCGTTGCGCGCTTTTTGTCTACCCATTATTCTACATCTGAACACGCCGCCGGCCTTGAAACGCCGCTTCTCATGCTCTGACGCGGAACGTCGTCCTCACATCTCCCGGCAAGCGCGGCCCGAACGCGACAAACGTCGCACCAGATCACACATTCCCAATCATGCACTGCCCACATGTCCTCCTCGGCTTGGGGCTCGTCCCATTTCTTCCACACATGGTATCGGCCGCAAAGGTGCCCAAGAACGCGATCCTCCTCTCCGATGTCCAGTCCCTCACCCTCCGCGGCGGCGGTGCCAAGACGACCCACCGCCGCGTGGCCGCCGCGCCGCAGCTGAAATGCGTCTCCTCCAAGGCCATCTGCGACCTGCACGACATCGACGTCATGCGCTGCACCAACCAGGGCGCCGGTTACTCCTCCGAGGACATCCAGTGGTCCTGCGTCGCCTCGCTGCCCGATGAGCTCAAGCTCGGGTCGACGGACGTCATCTGCGAAGGCTACGCCAGCCCCGACGACCCGTACATCCTCCGCGGGAGCTGCGGCGTCGAGTACCGACTCGCCTTGACCGACAAGGGCGAGCGGCGCTACCCGAACCTCGGCAGAGGGGGGGATGGCGAGTCGGACTGGGGCGCCTACCTCTTTGGCGTCCTCTTCTTTGGCGTCCTGGCTTGGATCTTGTACTCGGCGTGCGTGGCCGCTGCGCGGAATCGAAGGCCCGGCGGGGACGGGCGCCGCCGTGGTTGGGGAGGCGGAGGCGGCGGCGGTGGTGGTGGTGGCGGAGGCGGTTGGGACCCCGGCTTTGGCCAGGACGACGACCCTCCCCCGCCGTATCCGGGCACGAAACCCTCCAACCAAGGCGGACAGCAGGGATGGCGCCCCGGGTTCTGGACGGGCGCGGGAGCTGGCGGCGCTGCGGGTTACGGGGCCGGCTACTATCACGGCAGGAACAGCGCGAGGAACCAGTCAGGGTACGGTACCGGCGGCTGGGGCAACGACAGTGGCTCGTGGGGGGCCGGTCCGTCCAGGTCGACGAGTTCGTCGTCGAGCTCGGCGCGTCACGAAAGCACCGGGTTCGGATCCACCAACAGGAGATAGAACAAGTAGCCATTGAGTAATCTGAACGTGTTGAGCCAGCTCGACTCTTAGGTCTATCCTGTACTCTCGCACACCGTTCTCGCCGGTCTCCGGCAGAGTCGACCGGGAAAACAATAGCCGAAGGACGCGTGGCACTATTATGTACATTCCCGAGGTCCATGTCGTCTTCCATACGCGTAAAAGTACAAGAACCCATCATTTCCAATTGCGAGCGTCTTCTGGGCAAACCCCCCTCCCCAAAGGTATCATACCATGAAATCCCCTGCTGCGAAAGCGAACTCCAAACTGCGCAAACATCTGTGATGCATATCAAAACAGCGGTTCCTCGTCACCTCATCGACGATTCAAAATAGTTCAAGTGAGTCGATAAGTCTAGTGATGGACGGACATGACGTCCAGCCGGTCGAACGCCCTGGAACAGTTGGGGCACTTGCGCATGCGGTTGCTGATGCGGTCGTCCACGCACTGGTGGCAGAACAGGTGGCCGCATGTCTTTAGGGCCGTGTCTTTGAAGTTGTTGCGGCATACCGTGCAGAGCGCAAAGGTCTAGCATACTGTTAGCCATCCGGTCGAGCGGGGGCGGGTGGGACGGCGCCGACTTACTCTGAGCATTTCCTCTTCCTCCGACGAGTTGCTCAACGCCTTGCGCTTCCACTCGTCCTTGTCCTTCTGCACCATGTCTGCGCGCACTTTGAGGCGCTCGACCTCGGCCTCCTGGGTGGTGGTGCGTTCCCGGGCCGCCGCGACAGCGGCGTCGCGCGACTTGACCAGGTTCGTCAGCTCGGCGACCTGATTCTTGTACGAGTCGGCGCGGCGCGCCGCGTCGGAGCTGGCGGACTCCATCTTCTTGTGCTCCGCCGCCATGGCCGTGTTGGCCTGCTTCAGGTCCGACAACTGCTTCTCGAGGTTGCTGATCAGGAGGCGGTTCTGGGCCTCGACCTCCTTGAGCTGGGTCACGATCTCGGAGCTCTTGCGGTTCTGGCTGCGGAGAACACTGAGCTCGCGATCCCTCATGTCGGCATCCTTCTTCACGGCGAAGTACTTCTGGTCGACCTTTTGCTTTTCGGCGAGGGCGGCCGCGGCGCGCTCCTCAAGTACCGTGTACTCCATGACCTTCTTCTGCGCCAGGCCCATCGACCGCTTGTACGCCTGCTGCAGAGCGGGCAGCTCCTTGTTGATGGACTCCAAGTCCTGCTGCAGCTTCCTGTACTTGGAGAGCAGCTCGTCCGCGGGCATGCTCTCCAGTTCGGGGTCGGGGTCGGCCATCTGCTGGTCCTCGGTGGGCTTGAGGCGCTGCAGCTCCAGCTCCAGGGAGGCGATGCGGTCCTCCTGGGCGCCCGTGAGCTCCTTGAGGTGCTGCAGCGCCTGCTTCTCCTCCTTCTCCCGCGTTTCCAGCATGTTGGCCTTGGCGTACCACTCGTCCCGAGCCGCGCGGATCCGGGTCAGGTCGGCGTCGCGCTCCTCGACCTGACGCTCGAGATCCGAGGTGATAGCCTGCGCCTCGTCGTTGAGCTTGGTCCGGAACGCCGTCCGCTCCGACTGGAGCCTTTCGGCCTCCTCCTTTAGCTGCTTGTTCGTGGCCTCCAGGTGGTTGATCCGTTTGATCAGGTCCTCGTTCTGGCCCTTGAACTGCTTGAACACGTCCGTCCGGATGAAGTCTTCGTCGGTGAGACCCTCCCTCCGCGCCTTGAGCGCCGAGTTCTCCTCCTGCAAGGTCTTGATGTCCGCCTGCGCGGACTCGAGCTGTTCCTTCTGCTTCTTGACGACCGCCGAGGCCTCCTCGAGCTTGATGAGCGCCTCGGCGGCGTTTCCATTCGCTTCTGCCGCGGCGCCCCCGTTCTCTCCGCCGGCGATTGTCGGCTTGGCGCTGGCGATGAATTGTTGCTCGAGCTTCTGTACCTGGGCGCTCTTCAGCCTGTCCATGCGCTTCTCGGCCTTGAAGAACCGGAGGCTGGCCTTGTTCAGGTCCTCCGACAGCTGCTCGTTCTCCTGCTGTGCACGGTCCAACTTGACCAGATAGTCTTTTTGCTGAGCGAGTAAGGCGTTGACCCGTGTCTCCAGGTCGGCAATGTTCGGCGTAACCTGTCCCCTGGCATTGGCAATGCGATTGAGCACGGCCTCGGCCCGCTTCTTGATGTCAGAGGCGGTGTCATCCAGGTGTCGTTGAAATTCGTCATTGTCTTTGAAGTGTGTGCTAGTGATATACGGAGGGCCTGGCTGCGTCAGCGTGAATCCGGATGCATCCAAAGGGGGGATTGTATTTACTGGACGGGCCCGAGGGAGGCGGCAGTGCCGGGTCCGCCAGCTGCTCCATCTCCTCCAGAACCTAAAGTGAGAGTCAGCCAAGCACAGAGACGCGGGATCGGCCGGACCGACCTGTTTCCACCATGCTTCGATGATGCGGATGTGGTCCTCGCGGTACACGAGGCTTTTCTGCAGTTGTTCGACGCGCGACTCGAAGTCGGCCTTTTCCCTTTTTGTTTCTTGCAGTTGCCGGTAAATAGCGCCCTTTTGATAGTTCTGAACTCATCATCAGCTCGGGTCCCTTTCCATGTATTTCGCGCCAGGCGATCGTGTTCAAAATGTGAAGGCGTGGAGGATCGGATGCGTCCAGGGCAGGGAGACGCAGTGCCGTCATGCAGCCTCGTCGGCGGATCGAAAGGTCATTCCAGGCCAGTCGACCGCGACCCGCCAGTTTTGGACGTGGCTTTGGGCATTCGAGGGTCGTGATGTCGGGTCGCAATTGATGGCAGATGGGAATCGCGTGGGGGTCCATTGATTGTTGAGAAAACTTGACGTGTTGGGAAACTGTGATCTCGTGACACTTACCTCGATCCAGTGCTCCTCGGCGGTGTCGCCGCCGTCACCCTTGGACTTGTTTCCGTTGACGGTCTGATGCCGCTTGCTGGGCGGAGCGAGGTCCTCAGCGGTGCTGATGGGAGGTCTCTTCCTATCCTCCATCTTGGACAAGGTGGACGGACGGGGGGAGGCTGTCGGGGCTGAGGTTGCTACAGGCATGAGAAAGGTAGGGATGCTGCAACAGCGTACGCATCCGGGTCGGCGAGGCGAGCAAGGCGACTGGACGGGACAGCTGAGGGTATTCAGAGGTCGATCCGAGCCATGCGTGTGGTGGGATTGTCGGTGCTGGTCTGGTTCGGCGCGGAAGATGCGGATGGAAGCCTTGGGCAAAGGAGGTTGAATTTTCGAGGTTGAACACCGACGCTTCACGTTCAAATCAAGCCAGGCCGGTCCACTCCTCAAACGGGACTAGCTTCGCGCTAGTCCGAATAGGGCACCGTCCTCTTATCGGCCAGTCAGGCGCCCCGCGCAAAGTGCACGGTTCGGTTAATCGTCGGGGTCCTTCGATTTCACCTGTCACATTTTCTCGAGATCCCACCATCCCGCTGCGACAGACAAAAAAGTCTGGCTCACAAACGACAAGCCACCACCCTCTACAACCACTTGAGTGCCCCGGCCATGAGGCTCTACCGACGACGTCAATAGACCTTACGCATCATCGCCATCATGAGTTCTATGTTCAAGAAAAAGGGCGGCATGGCTTTCAAGCCGAAAATGCCCCAGGCTCGTCCGCGGCCGCCTGGGGCTGCCGCGCCGCAGCCACCAAGGGCGCCGTCGTCGGCCGCGACCGAACCTGCGGCCGCGACAGAGACTCCCGCCGTCCTGGGAGATACGCCGGCGCAGAATATCGCCGGAGCCGGCGCGGGAGCGAAGGAGCCCGCCGGAGACCAGCCTACCAATACCCCGCCATCGAGCGAGCCGAGCACGATGCCCCAACCACCACCGTCGGCGGACGAGCCTGCTGCTCCTGCTTCGACATTCGACAAGTCTAACCAGAAGAAAGCCGCCGATCCTTCCGCCAGCCAGCCAACGACGCAAGCGCCAGCCGCCCCTGCGAACGCCCCGCGGCCAGCATCGGCTGCCGGCGAAGCCCACGAGTCCGAGACGTCAACGCCCGCCCAGCTGAATACACCACCCGCCACCGCCCTTCCCGTGACCGAGGTGGCTCCTACGACAGAAATCCAGACCGACGCCGAGGCTTTTCCGGCTGGTGACGCGCCGAACGCAACTACAAAAGCCCCCGCCAAGCGGCCCCGAAAACGAGCCACGGAAGCGGCCGAGAATGCCGAAGGAGTTGAAGACGGCACCACGGCCCCGAAACCCAAGCGACCGCGGAAACTGAAGGAGGCCGCCGCGGATGGCGAGGCGGCTCCGAAGCGGCCGCCCCGGCCGAGAAAGAGGAGGACAACGGAGGATGGCACGATGACCGAGACGGACACGACATCAAAGACGTCGTCGAGACCCCGCCGAGCCCGCTCGGTGACGCCGGAGGACGCCGAGAACCAGGAGGCCGACCTCAGCACCCTCACCATGGGAGACTTGACGAGGGACCTCCGCATCGGCAAGAAGTTCAGCCGGCACGAGGAGCTCCTGCAGCGCCACCGCGAGAAGCAGGCGAGGGCCCGGGAGAGGCTCAAGGCCAAGAGGAACGGCTCGGAGGACGCCGCCTCGGAGAGCGGGACACCGGCGCCGACTTCGAGCGGACAGGGGACGCCGGCGGCGGCGGCCCCCCCGCCGAAGCCGACCAGCGTGGTCCCGACAGGGCCCCAGTTCCAGATCATCGACGGGCAGATCGTGGTGGACCAGAACTCGCTCAGTCTCGACCGTCACGCCATCGCCGCCGCGGCCGCCGAGGGCGAGGACATGCTCGAGATCGAGGAGAACGACTTCACAACGCTCACGACGCAGAACAGCTACCGGACGGGCTCGAAGCTCAAGGGGCCCAACGTGTGGACCGAGGAGGAGACGGAGCTCTTCTACCGCGGGCTTCGCATGTTCGGCACCGACTTCCAGATGATCAGCGGCATGTTCCCCGGCAAGAACCGGCGGCACGTCAAGATGAAGTTCAACCGCGAGGAGCGCCACGCGCCCGCGCGCATCGACGCCATCCTCGTCGGCAAGAAGGAGCTTCAGATCGACCTGGAGGAGTACAAGACGTGGACCAAGGCCGAGTACGAGCCCGTCGAGGCCATCATGGCGGCGCAGCGCGCGCAGCAGGCCGAGTTCGACGCCGAGCAGGCAAAGATCAAAGCGGCCAAGGACGCCATCAACGCCAGGAATTTTGCCTCCCTGCAGGACAAGGGCGAGGGCGGGCCCGCAGAGGAGTCCTCCGCGGCAGCGGGTGGTGGTGGTGGTGGTGGTGGTGGCAGCGGCGGTGGCGGCGGCAAGTCCAGGCCGAAGCAGCAGGCCAACGTGGGTCCTCAAATAACGGTCGACGCCGACGGCATGATCACCATCGACGAGACCGGCATGGACCCGGACGCCGGGCGGGGCAAGAAGAGGGGCGCGGGCAAAGCCAAGAAGAAAACCGTCGAGTACAACATGCGCGGCGAGGTCATCCACCGATGAAAGGGGCGAGGGGGACGAACGGGCAAGGGAGCGGGGACTTGGGGAGGTTTACCAGAGACAGATACCCTTTGCTATTTCACGAGGAAAAAACAACAACACGGTCTGGGTGGGGGGCGGTTGATTTTTGCATCAGGCGGCGTCGGTATTGCGGTTTTGGGCTTCGGGAGGGTTAAGGAGTCAAATCAGAACAGGCACGGGATGGACATCCTGCGCACAGCCGCGGGACACTCGTAATAGCTTTCATTGGAGATGTCCACGACCGTCTTCCCAGTGTTGATGCCGACGTGATATACCATTGTTCCGCACAGCCGTTCTTCCTCGTGGCACCGTACCACCGCGCCAGGCATTTTGCCAGGCGAAGAGCACAGTAAAAGGAAGACTTTGCGAGAGACACGACATCAAGACTTGAACCACGGTTCCTGACTGCCCCTTACGGCGAGGGGCGGTGTGCGATGCAGGTCCACCACGGCCCGGGCTCTTCGGCCGCCAAGCAGGTAGGTAGAGGAAAGACACAATCAAGAGCGGAGGCAAGTGCCAAGCCCATGACCATAGCAGCGTCACGAGGCAAAACAATCGAGACTGACTCGCCTCGACTACCGGCAACCACCCAAGTAACGCACGAAAAATGGCACTGAAAGCTGAATTATCGGTACTACCTGGCCTGGCTACCTAGGATTGACGCCGCGCTCTCTTCCAGGAGCGCTCCTGGCCGCAGACAAGCATGTACGTTGCAACTGCGCGCGGCATGCGACCTCCGTATGCGTGCAAGTCAAATCCCGCATGTCGTCCTCGGCCGACTGCCTGCGCGCCGGCTCTTGGGAAAAAGAATCTAACTCCACGAACAATGAGGACGGCGGCCCCGTGCCCATGTTGACATGGACCCTGTCGTCTTGACTAGGTATCCTAAAGTCTCCCTCGAGTCGTGTTACCCAGCCAACACCGTCCGGCAATCCCCGAGCCTTGCGTATCTGTCGTATAATGTGTAATCATGCGGTCGTAAGCGGATGGGCTTAGTTCTGGGGTGCTTCGTCGTCGTCGGGCTGGTCGAACAGGAAGTTCGCCGCGAGCTCCTCGTTCTTGTCGCAGGCGAAGTAGGCCTGGATGGCGGCGTCGCGGTCGAAGCCGAGGCGGCATAACTGAGTAATTGTTAGCACCCTCGCATCATTTGCAAAGGCCGGGCCGCAGAATAACCTACCCGCTCGATGGCGTCGCGCTCCTCCTCGGTGACCTGGATGGCTTGCGCGCCGGGGGGCAGGGGAACGTCGTCGTCGACCTCCTCGCCGAGGAGCTGCAGGAACTGGTCGGGGTTGTTGGCGATGAGCTGTGCGAGCTGAGGGTTGCCGGCGCCGAGCTGCTGGAGGATGGGTTCCAGCATCTGGGGCTGCTGCTGGACGACCTGGCGCAGCTGCTGGAACTGGGCGTTGTTTCTGAGGAAGTCCAGGTTGCCGAAACTACCCTGGGCAGCAGCCGCAGCGGCGGCGGCAGCAGCAGCCTGGGTGTTACCACCGGCGGGGGCTCCGCGTCCACCGCCACCACCACCGCGAGCCTGGGCGGCGAGGTCGAAGAGGTTGACGTTTCCGTCGTCGTCGGTGGCGGCGGCGGGAGCGCCGGTGGAGGGCTGGGCGGGCTGGGCGGCGGCGGCGGCCTGTCGCTGCTGCTGCTCCTCCTGGACGTTGTCGGGGATGCCCTGCGAGAGTTGTCAGTTGCGGACGTCAGCTGCGAAACCGTGTGGCAGCTTACGTTGAGCAGGTACTCGACGGCTCTGTCGGGGTTATAGAAGGCGGCACGCATGGCGGCGTCGATCTGAGCACGTTCGAAACCCATGGCCTCCATGTTCGCAATCACCTCCTGGCGCTGGGCGCCCATGGCCATCGATGGGTCCGCGGGTCCAGCATCGCCGCCTGTGGTCCTAGCAGCGGGGGTGGGCGTGGCGGGAGCGGCGGCCGGGGCGGCAGCATGGGCGGCAGGAGCGGGAGGTGCGGCCGGGGTCGCGGCGACGGGCTGGGCGGGGGTCGCCGGGACAGCGGGCGCCGAGGATTCAGCGGCGGGCGCGGGCTTGGGTGCCTTGGGCTATCGAATCATCAGTAATCGAGCAACAGGGATGGAGAAACCGTACAGACCTTGTTGACCATGCAGACGACGAAGCCCTTCTCTTCAATCTTGTAGGACTCGACAGTGTCGTCGTCCTTTAGGATCTTGCCTGGTGGCTGTCAGCTTGAGCCATCGCGTCCCCGATCCAGATCCAGGGACCTACCAGAGTAGATGAGCTTCTGATCCTTGGGATCCCATCCCTTTTCTCCGGAAATCTTCTGCTTGACGGCAGAGACCTGTTCACCCGATTAGCTTCGTGGCCGGGTCATCGCTAGGCAGCTGCGGAAGAGCTCATGGGCGGGGATGTGGGGTCGGAACGCACAAGGTCGGTGGGCTCGACATCGAGCGTGAACTTTTGTTGCTTCAAGTCCTGGCCAAAGAAAGAAAAACGTCAGCGGAAGCTCATGTTGGTCGGCGTAGGCATGATGTGCGCATTGCAATAAGGCCATCGCCCTCCTCCTTGAGGGGAGCTGAGCTGTGCGTACCTTGAAGGTGACCTTCATCTTGGCTAGCTTTCGGGCAGCGGAAGGCTGCAATCACAAGGGGAAGAGGGTGAGTTGATGGGCGAGGATGATTGTGATGGTAGGCGCTGAAAGAAGAAGATGCGCAGTGAGCTGTGGGTGAAAGATGAGAAATCCGTCACCCAGTGGTTTTGTTGTGCGCGGGAAAGAAAGACTGGTACAGAATTAATGGAGATGACGAAGGTAGGTGGTGACCTGAAGTCGGGTTTGGTTGCTTTGCAGTGGGGGAAGGCGGCGGCGGGCGGCTCCAGTTGGTTGGCTGAGGTACCTCCTTCCATTTTCTTTCTGAACTTGTCTTTCCGCCTGCTCCCCACTAAAAGTCAGAGGTCACAACAACCGGAAAGAGCACGGATAACTGGCTAGCGCATCGGTCGGGTGGCGCTTTCCTAGCCAAACTTTCTTTTCCAGGAAGCGGCGGTGCAAAGAGGGCCTCTCAGAGGATGAGGGGCACAGGGAATAGACAATGTAATTGCAGAATAACAGTCGATAGGTATCATGTGCAATCCAGGGCGCTTTTCCATGGTGAATCACCATCCCGTTCGTCTCCCACGTGCAGAGCAGAACATCATCGCGCAGAGATTTCAGCAGCCACAGAAAGCGGGGTGTTGTGCCTGTCAGCGTTGTACAAACACCTTGCTGGAAGCTGCCGTTGAAGGGCAGTACGAACGTACCCAGCCCCAGGCTTCCGCGACAACGTGTCCAGCTTGCATGATGCCACAAGCCACTCTATGGCCAGCTCGGCTTCCCAGTAAGAGGGCACTGGTCTTGCTGGACAGTTGCAAGAACGCCTGGCCCGCAGCTGGGACCGGACCTGTCGCTGAGGTAAGAATGTGCCCGTGCTCGAGCTCGAGCCGACCGGGTTGTCAAGAGATCCGCAACGGGGTGGTGCGGAACAGGATCATCCATACTCCGAGACCCTTGCCGACCCTTCAGAAGACGACTAGAAGACCAACCCAGAAAGTCGGGTCTGATTGCTACAATGTACTCTAGACCCGCACGCGGACTGTTCTCTCATCATGTTCGTGTGACTCGTTAAATTTATTGTAGCTGCTGTAGCTATTCTGATTTTCCGCCGGCGTCTCGGCCGCCAGCCGCGGGATCATTTATCCCCTTTCTCTCCGTGCCGCCTAGGACAACGCCGCGCTGTACAAAGAAAACAAATCCCTCAAATATGGTATCACCGCCCGAGTATGTACTCCCTGTTGCTGTCCGAGGACAAAATAGCAATTAGACATTCGTGAGGACCGCGCCGGGTCAGTTTTTCCCGTATCCCCCCTTTCTTCATTTTTTATTTTCCCAAGGTACAGCGTGCCCTTGGTTGCTGTCGACATACCGTCTGCCGTAATCATCATGACTGCTCCTGCTCGGGGTCCCCGTCGGCCCGGAGCTTCCGGCTTTGGTATCCGGACAGGCTCGTCCTGGAGCCGGCGGTCAGAATCCACTCGGGGATGGGAGGCGTCATCTGTCTTTCGCCGAGAGCCTCGTCTTCCTCTTGGGGCGTAGGCAGCTCGCCCTTCTCCTTGATGGACGGCGGGTTGCTGGGAAAGAAGTTCTCGAAGCTGCTCGCGCAGCTGAGAGGGCTGGGCCCCGAAGGCAGGCTGCCGCTTCTCATGCGACGGACGCTATTCCGGTCTGGAATGACACGGCCCGCGTCGGGAGCTGCGGTGACGACGGTACCGGGCGTCACCATGGGCGGCGGGTCCGGGGAGTCGGACCGGAACAAGGGGTGGATGTGCGATTCGCTCGCGGAGCCCTGCATGGTGAATGCGGGCTCGGGGCGCCGGAGGGAGCACTCGCTGGCGGAGGCCTGTAGCGTAAAGGTGCGCTCCGGGTTACGGAGACTGCCCATGGGCGCGGGGCTGTAGCTGCGACTGCGGCGGCGAGGGCGCGGGGTCTCCAGATCCATGTCCAGCGGCGTGCCGGGACTGGGACTGCGGCTGGTTGTGGGACTGGCCGGGATGGTCTCGAGGAACCTGCCGGGTACGGGAGACGAAGTGCCAAGGACGGTCAAGCGGCTCTGCATGTCGACGGAGGAGGTGTCCCACGAGTCGAACGAAGGGTCCTCGTTGACGCTGCTGGACCGCGACCGGTAGTGGTTCGAGTCGATCGAGGACGCCCGCTTCTTCTCCCTCAGCGGCAGCAGACGGGTTCTCGAGGAGATGGGCCGGACGACGTGGGACAGCGAGGAGCGGATGGAGCTCAGCGTGTCGGTCGCGGAGTGGCCGCTGCTCGACTGGGGTGGTGTCTGCGAGCCCATGGAGACGGACCGACTCCTGCTCTCGAACGTCGGGGAGGTACGGTGGTAGGGAACCGACTTGATGTGGACGTTGGGAGCCTTGCGGGACTCCTCGTCCGAGTGGGGGAAGCCCGCCCCTTGGCGGGCGAAAAGGCGAGCCAGGACGAAGTGGATGACGATGAAGATGAGCTGGCACGCAAAGCAGAGGCCGAGGGCGATGGAGGAGGCGACGAGGAAGCTCGTCTGCTTTGCACCCAGGACGGCGTCCGGCAGGTCCTTTGTCGCGTTGCTGAGGCAGATCATGGTGGCCACCGAAGCGGCGGTCGCGAGGGTGCATGTGAGCACGCTGGCGGCGAACATAATGCTGATGAGGCGCTTTGAGCGGCTTTGGGACCTGCGGGTTAGGTTGGCAGACATCATCCATCCCATAATGGCCAGAAGGGTGCTCTCCAAAACCGAGGACAGAATCGACGAAGTCCGGACCAGCGGGTTCACGGTGATGTGGGCAGCGAGCACAACGTGGATGACGACGATGGTGACGGTGGCGATCAGCGCCAAAGCGCCGGCGGTAACGGGAAGGGCTCGAGGCAGAGCCATGGCGAAGCGGCTGTCAAAGCCTGGGAACCGAGGATGGACGAAGTGAAGGCGGGGGCCGGGTCTGCTTGGTGGCAAACGCAGCTATATCTCGCGCGGAAACAGGCAGAGAGGGCGTTGCTGGTATGGTCTGCCAGAGACTGGTGGGTCGGGGACCTGGTTGCTTTGGACGGACCCAGACGTCGAATCGTGATCGTTGACAGGATAATTGGCTACTTGGATCGATGAGGGCTGGGCCCCGGATGGGCGAGGCGGGCGCGAAACGAAGGCGGGTGTAAGCGGAGGGCCGTCCCGGCAAGGCGTCGATGTGAGAAACGGATGTGTTTGGGACGCGGTTGGCCAGCCGTGTACATGAGCACTGTTCAAGGTCCGATCTGTAAGAGAGCTCCGTGTAGAAACTCTCTCGACAGGACGAGTAAGACTTGGGGGTTGTTATTGTTAAAGTGATGAACGGGAACTTTGGACTGCAACCGGGATGCTCGGGTAAAGGCGGCGAGAATCCGTATTGTCGAGCCGGGCTGTCGACAGCGAATGTGGAAAGGCGATATGTTGAACGAGAGAATAACAGTTGGTGAGAACGAATGGAAAGGGGGTCGGGGAGGAATAGAGGTGTATGTATGTATAAGCGGAGAGGGGGGACGAAGAAGGAAACCTGGGAAGCAAACGCATAAAGTATGGCAGGCGGTCTTGGACGTGTTTTTGTGCGTGCGGTGCCCGGCGTGGCCTGGGTTGGGGGATTGATGGCATTCCCTGTCGAGGTGGAGGGGGAGAGCTGGCTGGCCCTTGTGGCCCTGCGTCGCGTGGGCAAACGGCAGACCGAGCGAGTTTATTCGTACCTTACGCACACGCCTCGGCCGGTGGGCTCTCTTGGATTTTTTACGCTGCATGTACATTGTATTTTTTTTTCTTGGTAAATTTTTTTTCTTCGTTCACCTCCCCCTACCCCCTTCTTCCCGGGTCCTAACCCAAATGGCCCAGGGGAAGAGGGAGTGGAGGACCGACGGCGCCGGCAAGGATGTTGTGAGGGTGCCGCGATGGGGCGTTCGGAACGAAACACTGGCAGCTACCCTTGTCCGTGTGCCGGGGGGCGTGTGCTCTTGGGACGCTGGACAGAGAGCCCGGACCTACTACTGTACGGGAGGTACGTACTGCCAGGTATGTGGTAGTGTGAGTGGTCTAAGATCCTAGCCACGACAGGCTGCTGGTGCTCTGCCGTGTGTCCCGAGCATGCATTCAGAATGCCGGAGTGCAGAGTCTGCCGTGTGCTTACGTGTGTAGTTTACGAAAAGAAGCAGGGCCATCTCGTCCCATCCGCCGATGCAGCTGTCGCTGTTGCTGCCGCTGTACGTAGTGCTTCCACCCGCTGTGCACGGAGCCGGCCAGGGTGCTGCCTACTTACTCGCTGGTCAATGACCGGACGAAGCGAGGCCCGTTTATTGTAAACTACTCTCTGACCTCGTTGTTCCTTCCTTGTGTGCCTGTGGGACCCAGCAGAAGGAGCGTATCCTGTCATGGTCGACTTCCCAGTTGACCCACGCTGCTTCGAGCGCGCCTCGACGCCGTGTGAGACCCGCCACCATCGTGGTTGTAGCCAAGGATAGACGCGACAACGGAACCGTCTCTGTTGGTGGTGACACGAGATGGGCGAGAGCTGACAGCAGGACCGCGGGGCATGATTGGCCGCGCCGCTCAGGCTGGATGAGGACGAAGCCACAAGTGCAATGTAAGAAATGGGGAAAAAAACAAAAGTCGAGACACGATGGGCGGAAAGGGAGGGGGATCGCCCATCATCCCGCCAGGAGGCGGTTCTGGGAGAAGCAACGGGGGGTTTTCGCCTGCCACGGCCAGTGGGATTGGATATATTGTCCGTAAAAAGAAACGGGCATGTGGCTGACTGGCTGACGACATATGCTGTGCCAGGCTCCGGCGTACGGCTTTTCGACGGGACGGGACCATGCCACCTCTCATCTCCTCTCTGATATAGGTCGCCGTCGCTATTAAGCCCGGAGCTTGCCCCTTGCTTGGCGTGCCTGGTTATTCCCTGATCCATAGCTGCTGCGACCATTGTTTACTTTCTGCCCACCACGACCACCGAGCACAATACCCGTGAGGTCCGGTAGCTTCCAACGCAGCGAGGCCTTGGGCCGCTCTAGCTTTGTTTACATCGTGTCGCTTTTGGCATGGTCGCCGCAACGTGCCGACCAAGAGGCACTATTGTGCAATCGGCAGGCCTCACCACAGGGTAAGGCTGGACTCGAGAGCTGCCGTCGGCCATTCCCATGTGAGGGGGAGGTGCAGACACATAATCTCCGAGCCTCGCAGGTGTTGCTCGAGTTGCCAATGGCGGGCTGCGTCCCTTGCGGCCGGGATTCAGACGGGCCATCAATCATCCGTCAGCTGTGCTCCCAACAGTTCTCGTCCGCAGCAGAGGCGCCGAGATCGACAAGGCTATCCACGAGATGCATGGCGTCTGACGTAGTCTTTCTTTTCCTCGTGGGCGAGACAAGACAAGGGTTCTTCCTGTCGGTTGGTCGCGAACCGAGGGGGGGATTCGCCCAACTCGTTGCCGCCACGCGCAACTCACGATGACTTCAAGACAGGTGGGATGGGGGCAGAAAGAAAGTTTCGGGAGCGACGTCGACCACTGAATCGTGGAAGGAAAAACAAAATCAGCTGCAACTTGCGACATTCCGTCCGCGCGTTGGCATGGCAATGGGCAAAAAACCGGCGTTCTCTTGTTTTCGAGAGGGGTGTTCCCTCCCTCTTGCCTTGGTGCCATTCTCCGCGAAGCAGCTTCCGGGGTTCTTCGCGGTGGCCTGGTGGGGGAGCTGACCGGGTGGATACACCTACCTACCTGAGGGGACTCAGGGAGAGACAAGGCAGAGGGAGGGATGACGGAATGGCCCTGCGCATGGGTGGTCCATGTCCGGCACATAGTAATTAGAGGGGAAGATTTGCATAACAAGAGGACGCCCCTTTTGTGCCTTTCCCCTAGAGCACGCACGCTGAGCTTATGCGGGAAGCGTGCGGTCAGATAAACATTGGATGAGGTGCAGATAGGTAGGCCAGTCCCGTGGTTCCTCACGCGCACAACACAACGGCACCGGCGGTGGCCGACGTTCAATTAGCCAGACTCTTTTTACTTTTGGTTCGCGGCGACGAGAAAGCGCATGCGAATCCCCAAGTAGGCCTAAATGACTCGGCCACCAACGACTGAGGCCTGTCCTCAGGTGTAACGGTCTAAGCCTTTACCGGGCGGGGGAGCAGAGAAAGAGAAGAAAAAGGAGGAGCTCGCGAAAAGGAAGGACCAGGTTTGAGACCGGCAGAGACAGGGAGTCCGATCTGTCGATTAAGAATTCTCATGGGAGCCCGGAGATGCGCAGTCAAGGAGGGATGGAGCCAGTCCAGTACCTTGGTCCAGAGCCCAATTGACTGGATAGCCACAAGCCGCAAGTGTCTCAAGTGCGAGCACTCTCTTCTATTCTCATCGCCGCCGGCGGGTTTGGCTTCCCTCTTGGGCGCCCATCTGTGTCTTCCTCACAATGTTGCCAGGCAGGTCAGCTGCTAATACTGCGAGGCAGAGGCCAGTGCGAGGCGACTGCCGCGAATACAGCAATGCGCATGGCGGCTTGCCGTGCAACAGAGGGCCCCAATACGAAGGAGCAAGGAAGCTCTGATGAAAGGATGACAGCAAATGGGCGGGGGCAACGTATCCCGCCGAGTACCTGATTCTTACTTACCTACCTACCTACGCAGCAGGTACCTAATGTACTTGGTACTGCACCACGGAAGCTAACTACCCATGCTAGTGCGCTCTGCTCAGAATATCCTGGAAAGGCCCCCCAGCCCAACCCAAGCAAGCACCTTCCAACGTTCTTGCCTTGCGCCCTCCCGCACGCCCCCCGTCGGCGCACCCACCTGCTGTGGAAGTAGGTACCTACAGACTTTTTCCACCACGGCTTCTTCAACCCAGACTCGTCTCCGTCTCTCTCCACAGCGCAACCACTTTTTCCACGACACAGCCCTGACCGAGAATGGATCTCTGTCTCTCTCTCTCTCTTCTAATCGGGCTGCAGCCGGCGTGCCACCTCCGCCAAGCGAACGACAGGGCTAATACCAGGGCAGGGCAGCAGGCAGACAGACAGACGGCGCCAGACCACCACGATCCGACGCGCTCGACGGGGCTTGCGGGAATTAGGTTCCATGGCCTGGAGCCTGGAACTCATGGGCCTTGGAAGAAGTGGTGCTGATGACGAAAGATTGCATCTGAGATTCGTCCAGCCCTGACTTGGCTTTTTCTCTTCCGCCTGGAAGCGAGCCACTCGACAACCTTCTTGTCAGCCGGCCTGGTCGTGCTGTCCTATTCTTGTGGTGTCAGGAGTCCAGCCGCCAGTCTGTTTGGCGCACGCCGTCGCTCTTTTTGGAAAGGCAGGCTCGCGGCACATTTCCACATTTCTCGTCCCTGCTTTCTTTTTCTCCGACATCTTCCAACCAGTGAGCGACGCCGCCTCGCGCCTCCCCGCTGTTCGTCATCTCTCGAATCGATGGGTCTCCCGATTAAAGATGAGACAAGCCTTGCTGCGGCTGGCATGCTGGCGGCTCCTCGTCATTGGGCTGACTGACATGCGGAAGTTTCTCGTTTACACTGCGCACACCTTGTACAAATGGAGGCACCCGTTGCGAAGAAGGCCCGGGATACAATTAGATTGCCGACGCAAGTCGTAGTGTAGCGCCTTGTTTCTGCCATTCCTCGCTCAGATGGACCTACTAGTAACCACTACTGATAGTATACACTACACTGCACGCCTGCAGTACATTGCGCTCCCGACAATACGTAAAGACCCATGCAGTTTCACTGCGATGCGATGCTGAGGTGGCCGCCCGCCTTCCGCGGCCCCATGCTTGGGTCGAATCCGTCGCATGTCATTCGTCGCATCCCATCGGACGAAGAATGTCAGGTCTAGATGTGCCTGTTCCTGCGTTTAGGGCTCGCTGATGCATCTCGCTGTGGGGGGGGGGGTGACCCACGACCATCCACCTAGGTACATGTACACGTACGTACTGCGTACATTAAAAATCCTTTTTCTTGAGCCTTTTTCTGCCCGTCCAGATCTTTACTCGGCGGTTTCGGGAGGAGCGAAATCAGAGTCATCAACGTGCACGTCCTGCGGGGTTGGACCCGGAACTGATTCTTTTCCACGTCAAACAGCGGCGAAAAGCAACCACTTGGCGAGAAAGAACGACTGATCCTCACGCCGTTGCCATCGCTTCCCATTCGCAGCCCACCCCAGGATCTTGCCTGGAACGGCCGATGTTAGAAGAGGGCGGTTCATCTGCGCGATCCAGCCAACGGAAGGAGATGGTTTGCAGGCTCCCATCAATACCAGTTCGGCCTTATTCTGGGCTTCCGACGAAACATCCCCGCCATGACTGTCACGCCTTCAAACAAAAGGCCTCGGTGCAGATGGCATCAAGGCAGGCGTTCGCCGCCTGCCAACCGCCGCGCCCCAGGCCCACCCGGCCTTTGACCGAGTTTAAACGGAAACAAAACAAAAATTCCCACCTCTGTCGTCCAGCAACCGTTGCCATTGCCGCGCTCCTTGGTGTTGCCATCTTTGGCAAAACAAACACGCCCAGCACCCTAGCTTCGTCGCCGAGCCGGCGCCGCCAAAAGGCCAAAGTATGTTTAGCCGTTTGGCCGCTTGCGCTCAGAACGAGCGAGCGTTGCAACCTCACACTGCCTGTCAACCCGTCGCTGTCACTGTCCGAGGTACTTGTCCAAGGCGATGTCTCTCGAGGTCGCACAGGTACACAGTGACACTCCAGCAACCACTGTCGGCGTCGTCCTTGTTTAATTTTTTCGTTAGGGAGATCTGAAACAGCACGATGGCAGGCTGCGCCGCGCCGCGCCCTACACGCGGAGGCCTACCACCATCATCGCCGGGCATCCCACTCTCATCTCCCCGACTTATCTTTGTCTCCCTCTTTACTCTAGCCCGTGAGAAACGTCCGGCACGTGAGCGAAGTCGTCTCAGCAGTGCCACGCGGGGATCTGCAATGATGTCTGACACGTGGCTATACTATGGACAGCGGCCTAGGCAGCAAAGATTAGATCGATTTCGCCTTCATGTCTCTGATCCGCATTCCATAGTGGTCGGCGTCTGTCCAAGACTGCATTCAATGACCGGTGAAGGCGGTCGACTGACACGCCGTCCCGCCCTCGTTCGCGGTAACCTGCGGAATCGTCGGGTGGGTTCCGTGGTGGCCCGGAGAGGCTGCAGCCAGCGCGGTTGTCCAAGTCAGTGCTGTCGCGGCCCGGCGCCGGTTCATCGACAGCCACGGCAGTCTTGAGTAAGCAACTTCGCACGCGGATGTATATGCAGTATTGTCTGGTCTCCATACTCAGTATCGGGCTGGTTCATTGCTATCCTATCCTCCCCTTGCGCAAAGTGTTATTCTCCGACGACAAGGGCTTACGTCGGCGGCTGGTCATCGGGGGCCCAGGAGGCCTAATCCGGTGGAATTTCAACGGTGCCGACGTTGACATCTGACGCGAAGGCGCCCTGCCAAGGTGTCAGCGTCGTCCGAAAGGGGCCCGAAATGTTCTCTGTCGTCGGTGTATGCCGCTTTCCCTCTCAATATCGGCTACCCCGGTCAGTGCAGCGGCACGACCAACCCCCTGCTTCCGCGAGAAGGGAAACGTATCTCGCATCGACGCCCTCCGGATTGAAGCACACAGCCGCGCTCGGCTGCCGTGGAGGGGATGAGAGTTCGTCTCAAGTCCGGAAGGCAACGCCCACGGCCCATCAAGGGTATATCGCTGTTGATATGACCCAGGGGCGAAAGGAGGCATGAGCACTGGTGTTCGCGGCACTTCACGCCCAAGGCTGTTGGGGTCCAAAGCTCTGACCGTGATGTCGACCGAAGCGTCCCAGGCAAATCGAGGACTGGCCCAGCATCGTGAGGCCAGAGTCGGACAGTGTTGTAGCCGATCCTCTTGCAACTCAGCCCATGTCTCGTGGGTCTCCTTCCGCGATCCGAGGCGAGTCGGCTCCGCCGTTCTCCTGGACCGGATGTCTATGCAGTCTGAGCGTCGGACGCAGTCACTTGCCCAAGCTCCTCCATGTCGGAGCCGTGTGCCATGTACTCTATTGTGTTGAGTATTGTGTTTTTCCAGCCGTATCGCTATTATTCCGTACCTGGCGACCTCACGAGGAACCAATCGCCTTGCAAATTGTACCTTGTTGTGCCATGCCTCGACGTCGCATTTTGGCGGCTAGGGAAAGCGACTGACCCAGTTGCCCGGTATTATTGGCCCGGCGTCGTGGTAAACGCGGGAAAACTCTCGTAAAATTCGGGGGGGGGGGGACATCGTGGTTTTGGTTCCGGCGGGATCATTGTCGCTGCCCTTTATGCCGCATTTCTGTCGGCAGATACCCTCTAGTCAAGACAAGGCAACCCACGCCACGTCCGATGTAGGCGAGGTGCTTAATAGGGAGGACCGTAGTCGAGCAATCGCTCTGACATCCCATGTCTCGGGTCAATGTCATCGTCGGCAATGGAGGCCATGAGCTGGCATGGTGCCTTGATCAAATGCGGGTGAAGAGAAGTCGTTGCTGGCTTATTGGGGTGAACATATTGGTCTGCTGGCACGGTTCAATATAAGTGCCTTCAGGCATCCCGCTGAATCCGGCCATCTATCGAGAAAAATTCGTTGGGGGCAGCGGCACACCCGAAGACTGCCTCTCCTTGCATCCAGCGATCCGACAGGCACGCTTACGCTGCATCTGGGGGAAAGCCTGGTTCGCCCCTCTGATCTCCAGTTGATCATGGGCCTCGACCCCCGCACCTCAGCGACCACGACGTCCTTTCGGCCAACATAACGCCGAGAGGTCGTCCAACTCTGTGAATCGTACCGGCAACGGGCCTTCGTCTGCCTTTTACCGGTTCGTGCGTTTACCCCAGCAATACGCCGCACACGGCGAAGCGGCTCAGGAACTGCGGCACTGGGCGACGGGTATACCCCGCTATCCAGCAACATCTGGGCCAGCTGATTGCTGGAATGGCGAATGCACTCGGCCTGCATTTCCGCGACTGGGGTCGGGAGGTCTCTGGCTTGCGGAACATCGCGAGGCTCCTTATGAACCGGCTCGTCCCAGCGCTCCATGCAGCGGCGCTCATCCGGAATGCAGTGCAATCTCTGTGTGCCCGCGACCTGAACGCCGCCAAAGTTGTGGTTCGCATCAACCGCCCCAATGCGTCTGCTACGGGCTTTGACGGCCCTTGTCTGGCTGTTCGTGTCGGGGTCTCTGGCGACCAGCAACGGACTCACCGATGCGGTGACGTGGGACAAGTACAGTGTCATGATCAACGGCACCCGGACTTACATCTTGTGAGTCGCTCCGTGAGCTGAAGCAGGGGCCCGAGACTGACGACATCCAGATCAGCAGAGTTCCACTACCAACGGACGCCCGTACCCGAGCTGTGGCTCGTGGGTTGCCCTCTGCACTTGCTCTCTCGTCCGCTGACCTCCGCGGCAGGATATCCTTCAAAAGTTCAAGGCCAATGGCTTCAACACTGTGAGGTGGGTGGTGCGGCTGCCGCGCTGGTGTGCCTCGCTCATCGCGTCTTAGCATCTACTTCTTCTGGTCGTACCACTCAGCCTCCGAGGGCGTGTACGATTTTGAGACGGGAGGGAAGAACATTCAGCGGCTGTTCGACTACTGCAAGGAAGCCGGGCTCTATGTCATCGCGAGAGCGGGACCGTACTGCAACGTGCGTCGTGAGCCCCGTCACCCGAGTCCCGGACAAGATGCTGACGCCCGCAGGCCGAGACCAACGGTGGCGGGCTGGCCCTCTGGGGATCCGACGGCCGCTTCGGCACGCTGAGGTCCTCGGATGAACGGTACCATGCCGGATGGCTTCCCTTCATCGCAAGGGTCGGCAAGATCATCGCCGCAAACCAGATCACCAACGGCGGCGTGCGTCCTACCCCTCCCGTCCCCCGCGGCGCCCCCCTCCCCGCTGATAACGGCTGCAGCCCGTGATTCTTAACCAGGTCGAAAACGAGTACCAGCAGACGGTCTACCAGGCCAACCACACCTCGGTCATCTACATGGAGCAGCTCGAGAAGGCCTTCCGCGACGCCGGCATCGTCGTCCCTCTCACCCACAACGAAAAGGGCATGCGCTCGCGCATATCCTGGTCGACGGACTACAACAACGTCGGCGGCGCCGTCGACATGTACGGCCTCGACAGCTACCCGGGCGCCCTATCCTGCACAGATCCCGCCGTCGGGTTCAACGTGAATCGGGGGTACTACCAGTGGCTGCAGAATGCCGCAATCACGCAGCCGGGATACCTGGCCGAGTTCGAGGGCGGCTGGTTTTCGAACTGGGGCAGCGCCACGTTCTACGATGAGGTACGTCGGACACCGCCGCCTTGGTCTCGAGATTCCGCTGACCGGGCAGTGTGATTCTGAGCACGATCCGGCTTTCGCGGACGTCTACTACAAGAACAACATCGGCCAGCGGGTCACCCTGCTCAGCATCTACATGGCTTACGGGGGAACGAACTGGGGTCACTGTGAGTGCGGCGTTTCTCGCTTCTCCAGCCATACCACTGACCCGAGGCAGCCGCCGCCCCTCAGGTCTACACGAGCTACGACTACAGCGCCCCTCTCCGAGAGACCCGCGAGCAATGGAATAAGCTCTTCCAGACGAAACTCATCGGCCTGTTTACCCGAGTCTCGGTCGACCTGCTCAAGGCCGACATGGTTGGAAACGGAACCGGCTATAGTGTAAGCGGCCAACCGCCCCCCTTCGTGCCACGGCTGACAACCGCAGGTCTCCTCGCCTTCGGCCTTCACCTGGGTCCTCCGCAACCCCGACACCCAGGCCGGCTTCACCATTGTGCAGCAGAACAGCACCGGCTCCACGAGCCCCATACAGTTCGACGTCGAGCTGGACACGAGCGCCGGCTCCGTCACCGTCCCGAACGTTGTGCTCAACGGACGGCAGAGCAAGATCCTCGTCACGGATTACGTATTTGGCAAGCACACACTGCTATACGCCTCTGCCGACATCGCCACGTACGGCATCTTCGGCACGGAGGTGCTTGTCTTCTACCTGTGCGAAGGCCAGAGGGGCGAGTTCGCCTTCAAGGACGAGAGGGACCTTGCTTTTGAGGTCTTTGGCGACGCTGTCCTCGAGAAGACAACGAACGGCGGCCACGCGGCTTTCACTTGGACGCAGGCCGCCGGCTCGACGGTAATCAAGTTCTCTAACGGCGTCCTGGTGTACCTCCTCGAGCAGAAGACGGCATGGCGTTTCTGGGCCCCGCCCACGACGCCCAACCCGACCGTCAAGCCCGGCGAGCAGCTTTTCGTCCTGGGCCCGTACCTCGTCCGGAGCGCCAGCATCTCCCACGGCGTCCTACACGTCTCGGGCGACAGCGACAGGTCGACCACCCTGGAGGCCTACGTCGGCGACAAGCCCATCGAGACCATCGACTGGAACGGCAAGCGCTTGGCCGCCACCAAGACCCCCTACGGCTCCTTGACCGTGCGGATCCCCGGCGCCGAGGACCGTGCCGTGGCTCTCCCCGACCTGGAAAACTGGCGTGCCGCCGAGGCCCTGCCCGAAGCGGCGCCCGACTACGACGACTCCCGCTGGGTGGTCTGCGACAAGACGGCCACGCCGAGCCCGTACGCCCCCGTCACCCTACCGGTACTTTACAGCTCCGACTACGGCTTCTACCCGGGCGCCAAGATCTACCGCGGCTACTTTGACGGCGCCAACGCGACGTCTGTCAACATCACCGCTTCGGGCGGCCTGGCGTTCGGCTGGTCGGCGTGGGTCAACGGGCAGTTCCTCGGCGGCGACGTCGGGTCCGCGTCGGCAACCACGACCAACAAGACGCTCGCTTTCCCCCGGGGTGCGCTCCGCCGTTCGGACAACGTCGTGACGGTGGTTGTCGACTACCACGGACACGACCAGGCGAGCACGGCGCAGGGCATCAACAACCCACGCGGCATACTCGGCGCCCAGCTGCAGCCCGGTAGCACGCGCACCAACACGGGCTTCAAGCTGTGGAGGCTCACGGGCGCTGCCGGCGGCGAGACGAACATCGACCCGGTCCGCGGGCCCATGAACGAGGGCGGCCTGTACCCGGAGCGCCTGGGTTGGCACCTCCCCGGCTTCGCGCCCACGGGACCCTCCTGGAAGGCGGAAACGCCCTTGGACGGCCTCTCCCGCGCGGGCATCCGGTTCTACGTCACCCACTTCACGCTCAACGTCGACTCGGACCTGGACGCGCCCCTGGGCCTCGAGTTCTCCGCGCCCGCGGGCACCACCGCGCGCGTCATGTTCTGGATTAACGGGTACCAGTACGGCAAGTTCGTCCCGCACATCGGCCCGCAGACGCGGTTCCCCTTCCCGCCGGGCGTGCTCAAGAACCGCGGGCGCAACACCCTGGCCGTCAGCCTGTGGGCGCAGACCGACGCCGGCGCCAAGCTCGACGGGCTGAGGCTGGTGCGCTACGGCCAGTACCAGACGGATTTCAAGTTCAACCGCGACTGGAGCTACCTCCAGCCCGGATGGGAGGACCGACGGGAATATGCTTGAAACGGGGCTGCGAGGCAGTCGGGGCGCTCGCGACACATCGGGTAGTATCTAGTAGTACATAGGTAGCATACAACGTTTGGCTTCATATGGGCTCGGCGGCTACGCGGAGCTCCTTATCCCGCATCGCCTGCGCCCTCATGATCGACGTCCACTCCGCGGCGTCTTGCTCGTGCCGTCGCGCCTCCTTCTCCCTGCCTTGGTCCGCGCAGATGCCGCGTAGCCTCTCGTGTTCGTCCACCAGCAACTGGTACGTCTCGCTGAGCCCCGAAGCGGCCGCCTTGGTGAGCCAGTCGAGGGTGGATTCGCTCCTGGGTAACAACCTGGCCAGGCGGAAGTAGCCCCTCGCACAGTCGAGGTCTGCGAGCCGCCTGAAGGCCTCCTCCGCTTGCCTCTTCTGATTCAAGCGTTGGTGGGCCTCCCCCTGGCCCTCGAGGCACGCCGGCTCCCAATCGAACCGGCCTGCGCTCCTGCCGACTGCTTCGGCCTGCACAAAGGCCTCGAGGGCGAGGGAGTCGTCGGTTGGGTCGTTGCGCCTCAGGTGGACCAGCCCTTTGAGGACGAGGGCGTTGGCGTCGCGGCCCTGCTCGATGAGCGCCATGCAGCGATCGCGCACGCGGCGCCACCGCGGCTGGTCCCAGTGGAAGTAGTCGTGCCTGGCGCGCGTGCGTTGGAGGAGGCGGCCAAGGCTGAGGGCGGCGGCGTCGTCGCCGAGGCCCGCGGCGACTCCCAGCATGGTGCAGGAGAGCTCGAACTCGCTGGCGCGAAGGGCCGGGAGGGCCAAAACGAGCGTGGCCGTTTCGTGGAGCTTGGCGGCCGAGGCGTTTGTGTCTGCAGCTCGTCAGCGGGCGGCGCGGATCGGTTGGTGGGGGGGGGAAGGAGATGCGTCACCTCTCACGAAATCTTCCTGCCAGCCGTCAGGCCTTTGATTGGCGGCCGAAGCTTCCATGTATTTCGTGTACATTTCGTGCGCCTCTTGTACCGTGGCATGCTTTATACCCAAGTCTTTGATCCGGATTTGGAACTCTGAAAGCGGGCGGAGTGTGACCGCGACTTCTGTCGGCAGCAATTTCGGCGCCATCTTCCGTGTGGCCTGCGGACTGGGGCGGGCTTTCGCTTTATGCTTGAGAGTCCTTCGGGTGGTGGACGATACCGGGACATGGCCGGCTGGCGGTAGGAGGCCGACCAGGAGAAGCCTCCCGTGGCGGGCGGGAACTGTGAGGCGGAACATGGGTCAGTTGGTCCTCAAGGCCCCATAACGAGATAAGGCGGCGGGCCGCTGGAGGTGATGTGAGATTTCGAGAACAAACTGCGCTTCAGAGCGGAATAACTCAACTGATGCTGCCGTGTGATCGACAAATGGTGAATCCGTGATGAGTTGAATGCACCTGCGAGCCCAGGGTCCACGCGATGAAGTGGGTCCGTTTTCGACCAATCAATCTCTACCAATCCAACGGCGAGTCTGCCCCACCTCGAAAAAAAAGTGCGACCACACCCTCGTTCAGTCTTCATCACCAACTCATCAACAACTTTTTATACAACATCATTACCTGGCATTTGGCCCGACATTTCCAGGAGCTTATTTTCCGAAGACTTCAGACTCTCAATAACACGGGCTTTCTCACCGCTGCACCCATCAGTGAAATCTTCACCGAGAAATTTGATCGTCGGCCCCCGGCCCGTCATCACATATTCACAACCGAAATGGTTACCACACGGAACGGGAAGCGCACAGCCGCCGAGGCGCCGGCGACCGAGACCACCAAGAACCAGAAGCTTCCCGTCAGGTCAAAAGACGGCGAGGCCTCTCCCAAGAAGTCCTCCGGCAAGAAGGATGAGAGCAGCCAGCCGTCGTCAAAAAGGAAATCGTCGCTCGTCGTCGAGCTGAGGTCAGAAGGGAACCCGGGTGACGCCCAGGAGGTCCACGAGCAGCAGATCATCACAGGTGCCGAGCAGCCGGCCCCGGAGCCGGAAGCGGGGGAGGAAAGGGTCATCAACGACTCGGAGGCGTCCGTGAGCGACGGCCAGGCGGCGGAGGCGACGACGGCGCTGGTCGCCGAGGGGGATGACGGCTCAGACTCGGACGAGGCGCCCGAGGCCGTTTCCACGTCCAAGGCCGCGGCACAGGCCAAGAAGTCCGCGCAGGCCGCCAACAAGGCCATCGCAGAGTGAGCTCCCGTGCTTTTGCCGCTCCCCGATGTTCAAAGCTGACAGACCGCAGACAACAAGCCGCCCAAAAGCGCAAGCGCCAAGAGCGCAACGCCCGCCTCCAGGAGCAGGCCGCGGCGCGCAAGGCCCAGGAGGACGCGGCCCCAGCGGAGGAGTCTGGCGAGGAGGAGGAAGCAGACGCAGCCCCGGCGCCGGAGACGACCGGACGCCGGAGACTCAATAAGCTTGACCTCCCCTCCGAGCTCCCGGCCGAGTACCTCGACTCCGACTCGGAGGACGAGGGCGACGACGGTGAGACGGGCCGGAAGCCCCGCAAGGCGCGCAAGCTGCACACGGCGGAGGCGCAGTTGACGCGCGAGAGCCGCGGGCCCAAGGACGAGGTCGTCGGGTCGACGCTGTTCCGCGTCGTCAAGAAGCAGGACGAGAGGCTGGCGCCCAAGGCGCAGAAGTCCTCGATCAACGCCAAAAAGGCGCTGCTGGCGCGCGGCAGGGCGCCGGTGAAGGCGCGTAGGGGGTTCTTGGTCTGAGCTACGGGGGATACGTGCTTAATGGGGGGGGGGGGGGCACTGCAATAACGGTCAGGAAAAAGCAATGAATGATACAAAAGTTTGGGTTTGCGGAATCAAGCGGGTTCAATAGTTAAATAAAGGCTTTAGTCGAGTGAGATTTGTTCACCCCATCGCATGGCTTCCGGTCCAGCTCCGAAGAACGACGGTTCCGTTCAGTCTCCACTCCGACGTGCAGTCGCCGGCTGTTGGTCCATCGGACTGGCCTGTGAAGGAATCATGGTATCTTATCGGGACCCATCCCGCAAAGAGAGAAGCTGCACGGCGGCGAGGTCTCATAGGACACAGATTTGGGTTGCCGTGTGCCATCATAGTGGGTTGTCATTGCGCCATTTGACCCATCCACTGCTGCGGGCGCTGGCGGAATCAGAAAATGAGCATTCCGACTGGTGTAATCCATCAGTTGCATTGTGCCGAGCAACTTCGACAACCTCCGCGGCGAGTCAGGCTGATTGATATCAGGCGTGTGTCGAGACATGACATGCGCACAGCAAGCCCAGGCCCGCCCGTTCTTGCTTTCTATGGTGGTAGGAAAACTTGGGTTCCGAGACATAGACTGCTGCGATCATCGCGATGGCTTCACTCGCCGAAAAGTCGCCCGCAGTGGCCGACGCCCGCGACGACACGCAGGAAACGTCTCGCGAGGGCCCATGGATTCGCCTCATGACGGCCCTTCACTGGTACTCCCGCAGCATGCTCAGCGAGGAGAAGGAGCTCGTGCTTCGGCTCGACCTGCTCATCCTCGTCTTTGGCTGCCTGTGCTTCTTCACAAAGTACCTCGATCAGTCGTCCCTCACAAACGCCTACGTGAGGTAAGCCGCCGCCCTTCTCACCCGTCTGTGCGAAGCTGACCGGCCCAGCGGTATGAAGGAGGACCTCGACCTCGTCGGCAACGAGCTGAACTACATGACCATTGTGTTCTGGTCCTCGTACTGCACGTCCATGATCCCGGCATGCTACTACCTGACCCGCTACCCCATCAACGTCGTCCTGCCCGTCCTCGAGGTCGGCTGGGGCCTGTCGACATTTGGGCTCTCCTGGGCGCGCAACGTCGAGACCGTCTACGCCATGCGCTTTTTCACCGGCCTCTTCGAGTCCGCCTCCTTCACCGGCATCATCTACGTCATCGGCTCCTGGTACAAGCCGTCCGAGGTCGGCCGCCGCGTCGCCCTCTTCTACATCGCCGCGCCCCTGGGCACCATGTTCGCGGGCTACCTACAGGCCGCCGTCTGGCTCAACCTGCACAACGTCCGCGGGCTCGCCGGGTGGCGCTGGCTCTTCCTCGTCGACGCCCTGATCACCGTCCCCATCGCCTTCGTCGGCTTCTTCGTCTTCCCCGACGTGCCCTCGCGCTCGCGGCCGAGGCTGCTGCCCGCGCGCCTGCACGCCTTGGCGCAGAAGCGCCTCGAGGGGCTGACGGCGCCGCCGCAGCTCAGGGTCTCGCGCGACATCTTCCGGCGCGTCTTCACCCGCTGGCACTGGTACCTCTTCGTCGCGCAGTGGACCATCATGAACGAGAACCTGCAGCCCGGCGGCTCCCCTTTCTCGCTGTACCTCAAGGCGTTCCCCGAGACGTACTCGGTGACGCGGATCAACACGCTGCCGACGGTCGCGACGGCCATCTCCATCGTCTCGGCCCTCGCGGCGGGCGCCCTCGCGGACCGTACCGGCTGGTTTGCCGGGCTCTCCGCGGCCGCCGCCGTCCCCTCGCTGGCCGGCGTGGTCATGCTTGTGGTCTGGGACGTGGGTGAGGGGGGCCGCCTGGCGGCCTTCATGCTCAACGGCTTCGAGGGCGCCGTCCCCTCGCTGACGATGGCGTGGGCGACGGTGACGATGGCCGGCGACGCCGAGGAGCGCGCCGTCGTCACCGCGTCGATGAACGCCATCGGCCAGGCCATCGTCGCCTGGGCGCAGCTGCTGCAGTTCCCCGCCGTCGAGGCCCCGCGCTTCGTCCGCGGGTTCAGAAGCGTCGTGGGCACCATGGTGACGCAGTTTTTCGTCACCGGCGCGATTTGGTTTCTGGTGAGGAGAGATTCCAAGGTCAAGGAGCAGTGGTCGGAGGGCGATGGGGGCGAGCAGGCTCAGGCGGAGGTTGTTTGAGGAACGCCGGCTACTGCACTGGATTTCAGGGGAGTTGAGGGAATCGTGAGGTGGGAAAGACAATACCCAGAATTATCAATATTCATCCTTGAAGTACTACGTCGTGCATCGAAGCACATACATGCTCTGCCGACCAGCTTGCCGGATGCGGCCTTGAACAGTCAAGAAACCAGTTGTGAAATACTAGACACGTCGATGGGGCAGGATTGTAGCAATTATAAATATGTCTACCTACGACAGGCGACTATCGAAGCAACGTAAAAAGGTATTGTCAACCCTCAGAAGCAGTGATAGTGCTTCGGTATAATTCTATGTCTCTTCCGCCTTGCAAAGACGCAACTTGTTTTGACTGAGGCCCACGACGGGCTACCACCTAACAATGTCTCTAGCAAAGCGATCGGGACGAGTTCCTCATCGACATCAACCTCAATACTCTTTTCTTCGCTTTGTCGGCCGGGCAACTTCAGTGCCGTCGTCGACGCTGGCGCGCTTGGTTCTCCGCTTGCTCTTCTTCCATTCCCTGGTCTTGACTTCCACCGCTTGCTGACACGCCTGCTCCAGGAGATCGTCACCCATGTCTCCCAGTTCGCGCTTCTTACACCACTTGCGAAGCCTTCTCTCTCGGTCTTCTGGAGAAGAGACGAGCTTGGCTTTGTGCTTTTCCATCCAGCGGGAGATGCGCTCGACAGCTTCATCGAACTGAGACACGTCGGGTGTGAATCTCTCTAGCCGCTTTTCCAGCCCCGCCAACTCATCGATACGATCGTCGCCGGCCACAATGTTCTCGGTGATTTGGTTGCAGCCGTCGAATGCACTCTTCAATGAGATGCTGCTCCCTTCGCTGTCGATCCTCGATGCCCAGCAGACAACCATGTCATATGCCTGCAGCAGGCCCAGGCGAGAAAAACGCAAGTTGTACGCGTGCTCGACGAGGCCCAGCGAGAGCACGTGAACGGATCCGCCATCTGGCAGCTTTCGTTGGGTGACGTCGATTCTCACATGAGGATGGATGTAGTTCGCCATATTTGCTCCCTGTCGCTGGCCTTTGTCTTTCCCTCTGTCGAAATGACCATTCGCCTCGTCCTCCAGCTCTTCAACGACGTGTTTCTGGAGTCTGACGGCCGGAGGGACGGGAACCTCAAAAGGAAAGCCCCCGACGCACTTTCTTCTGGGGCACAGAGCCGTCCATATTTCCTGGCGAATCCCCAGAGGCATGAAAGCTGAATCCTCCGGGCTCGGCTTCTCGGTTGTGTCCATATCGATGGCTGGTCTGTCTTCGTGTTTCGGCTGGGTAGGCATCCATATATCCTGACGAACTCCCAGAGGTATGATAGCAGATTGTTCTGAGCTCGGCTTCTCGACTGGCTCCGTATCGATGGCTAGCTCTTCTTCCTGTTTCAACTGGATAGCCGGCTTTTTTTTAGCCCTGCGCAGCGCCATGTCCTTCAAAACTGTGAGAGGAGCGAAGTCTTTCACTCCAGCGGGGTCATCGTGAAGGAGATAGTCCCCGAACGCTTCGGCAAAGGCGGCATTTTCCTGTGCGAAATCAGGCGCAGATACAGCACCAGCACGATAAACCATTGCCAATACTGTTTTCTTAGGCCCAAATGCTTGTCCAAGTTTGGTTTTCTGCGTTGTCGATAGTTTCGGATCCTTGCGTATTCTTTCGATTGTACTATAAGAGACGTCTGCTTGGACAAGGAGATTACCCATGACATAGTGAGCATCGATCTCCTGTGGAACCTCGAAACAGATGTGGCGCTTGATATCGGCGATGGAACTTGTAGAGGGGTCAACGAGATTGGTGTTGGTTTTTCCGTTTTTGTACTTCAGGTTTTGTGAGACGGCCGGGTGTCTTCTTTCAGCCAGATTCTCGGTAAACACCTTCGACCAAGGGTAACCGCCGTCGTAGTCCGGGAAGCCCAAGACAAGTACCCATATGTCAGCTTTGCTGAAGATCATAGGAAGATGGCAACGACGTCGAACGAGCCATTCCATGTGATGCTGGAGAAGTTCGTTGCCGCTTGCAGGCAGTTTTCTGCATTCGTCGTATGTGTGATCTCTCGTGTTGCACATCGGGCAACCAAAGATGTGGCCATTTTTCCGATCTCGGTAGCCCATATAAGCGCAATCTGCAAGCTCATGGCCCATTCTGCGGCATTGTACACACGTGACCCTGTTCCTACTGTCCGTTTGGTTTCCGCCGTTCCTCTGGAGACTGGCATGGCCACTGTTGCTGATGACCTTTCCGTCTGACATCTTAGATGGCGTCTGACTGAGGTGATTAAGAGCCCATAAAAATCAAAAGGGTTACAGGATGAGAGTTCACTTACCTTGAGAAGTCATGCCTTGCGCGTGTATGCCGCAGAAAGCGCAAGCCGGCTGGGGTGAAGCGGAAAGGTTGGTGAAGTTGACGAGTCGACTTGGGGGAGGACCTCGAATATTTTTGCTATTGACCTGAGAGGTCAATCAAGTCTTGAGTGATTTCGATTCTTACCCAGCTTTTCAGTTGATGAAATTGATGGGGCAATGAAGGCGGTTGTGAGTAGAAAAGATAGTGAAGCAGGTGGAGGGAACTTTTTAGCCAGGAAGAAAATGCTCCCAGTCCTAGACCTTTCATCGGCGAGAAGGTAGATATGAAAGCTCTTGATGAGACCGTTTCACTATGCCAGGTATGTAATCCGATGATTTACTTGGCTGTTGTCTTCACCTCCAGTTCACTCCTGTACTGTGACTCTCTTTTGCGAGGGCACAAGGGCTCCTTACATCACCTTTGGGTCTCTTGGCAGAAAGGCAGGCAGATAGCTTCTGTCAACCTCATGGCTAGGTAACTACTCTTGTCTCGACAATGTTTGTCACTTCTGCCCCTAACGGCTCGTAGCCGCTTTGACAAGCACAGCTGTGTGTGGCCTTGTTCAAAATCGAGACTCAAGGACGAGGAAACACAGGCAGGAAGGCTCCTATGTCACATAAAAAAAATCCGTAGATGGAGTGATATAGATTGAATCCATAGGCTAGGCATATCTGTCTGTCAAAGCACAGCTCAAGCGCGCCGTGATCTTTTCCCAAGAGACTCTCCAGGCTGTTTCTCAGATTTCCAAGGAAATCCTTCTAAATAGAGCGGATACATACATATTCATCCTGATGTTTAGTGCTGACGACCAAGCAACTGTACACACATTCCCCTCCGAGTGCTAACAAGCCGATGAGCCGTACTGTTGAGCTTGAAATGATACCATAGAAAAGAACTGTAAACGGCAGGAGCACCTGTCTATGTGGAGGGAAAGCACGTGTGGCACTGCCCTCCTTTTCTCACAACCTGCCTCTCACCCGCCTCTCACCACTCACCAACACAAAAAAACCAGCACCACGTGCATCTCAAAATCACGTGACCCCCACCCGATTTGAACGGATAACCTTCCGATGCCACCAATGTGATGAACTGGAGTCGAAAGCGCTACCATTGCGCCAGAGGGCCTGTTGTCAGTCTGTTGGCCTGGAGTGAATATCAACGGACCATTTCCTAAGCGAGGCCTCTCATTGGCTGCAGTGGAGCATACATTTTAAGAATTGCGGCAGGAGCCGAGGCACCTCTGTTCTTTCCCACAAAGATAAAGCTGAATTGGGTCAGAGTCAATGCGGCAGCATTACCGCCAACATGACTTCCAAAGCGGAGTAGGATGGGATAGGCGCAAAGCCCGGCTCCGTTGCGCTTAACCTTCGAGGAACCAGGTGCATATGCGAGCGCTCTTCCTTCTGCTGCGACTGAGCCGAGCCGAAGTACGTATCCAAGAAGGCCTCTCAAGGCCGCACAGTACACAACGGCACTCCAACACTGTCGAACAACACACAGTATAGGCATCATGGACACCCAGCATCTAACGGGAATGGAACTGGCACCTGAACAGAGAGCTTCCCTGGGAACTGCGACTTGACGGTGTGCTGAGTCATCGACAGGGCCCCTCTCGCCATGTCACCGAGGCCGGGTCAAGATGCCAACGGGGTGGAGACGGCTGCTGTGGCCGGGCGGGGAGCTGTTGCAAAAGGCACGTTGCCCAGTGGGACCGCGTCTTACCGGTCCACTGATATTACCCCTCCACCCCCTCTTTGCTTCCTCTCTGCCCGCATGCATACGGTATGGTGACATTGTCTTTTGCAGCTTCCCACTTTGACGTCCGGCGAGCTGACTGACTGACGCGACAGAAGCAGTGTACGTCCCATTGGGAAACGAATTTGCAGCAGTGTATGCTCGGCCAGTTCCTCTTATCGCCCGTGGGTGACCTACCAGGGGCCGGTTCGGCAAGCTTGCCAGGTCGATCCAACAATCACTCAACCATTCAGGAGCAGCCGTCTGTGCGATAAGGTTACTGGATCACCGTGTCGTCTGATCCAAGGGACGCGCCAACGTGCCTGATCTGACACGGCGGATCTCCAATGCGGGCAGGAAGGAGTATCTATGCCTTTACCCGACGCACACCAATGTCCCCGCCCTGCCCCTTGGTCGAAGAAAAGATCGTCATGGGGTGGAGGGAAGCGCTGTGGCAGGCGCTGAACTGGGCGTGGGCACTGGATCGAGCGCGGATTTCCCGACACTGGGGTTGGCCGTCTTGGAGATGTTTGGAAAAAAATGTGAAACACTCCAATCGTGTGGGACGTGATCAAGATCCAACGCTGGGCTGCAGAAATCCTGGCAGATACGCCGTGGATTTGGAATGAACGGCCCGGTTTTCACAAGCCTCCTACCACTGATGGACACCCAGGGCGGAGACCGTTGCATCTCGTTCGTGCTGCCGACTGTTGGCCAGCCCTCTGGCGTTTTCGATCGCGATATTGATGGGCCGGGAACAGGCTTGTTCGACCCAGCTCGAGATTGCCATTAGTCAATCTTCCGCGCGGCCACCGCGTCAAGACTCTAGGTACCATGATCGGGCCGGTTCTCAGTCTCGTCCAAAGGACAGCGTCGGCGCCCTTGCTCAAACGCTCGTCAATTGTGTACTGCCATGTCACCCTTGTGCGGTTGTCGTGCCCTGCAGAAGCCTAAATGCGGGAGGCCGAGTCAGAGGCTTCTACTCAGACAGCTGCGTGATCTCCCTCGCCAGCTCCGAATCTAGCAGATACTGCGCCATATCGGATCCGAGCTGTGGACGGATATAAGCGGCATCATGATGGTCGATTGCCCGTTTGATCACCGTACGCATCGGCGGGCGCGAGACTGACTCGGCCGGCACCGGAGTACAGTACACCATGTGCAAACGGCGCGAGATGCTGTCGAATGCCGAATGATTTGCACTGCGAGACGCAAACGCTGTCCTCAGCTCGAGGTGTTTGCATACGTCCCCGATGCGAAGGATCGTCGACGTACGCTCCGCCGAGGTTAGCCTCACAAATCGGGTTGCATCAGCCACGCGAGCCTGATAGCTCGAGGTCGACGTTGCATTCGCGTCGACGGCAGTCGAGGACACGAGTCCCTGATCTACCTACCTAGCACGGCCCCTAATCGTTTGAGGTTTGATTGACGCTGAGCAGGAATTCCGACCAATACGTAACCCGGATTCGAAACCCCCTTTTCATCTCTAATTCGTTGTCTCGTTGGCGAAGACAAACGAACAGGCCGCCTGCGCGATGGCATTGCACATATCAGATATTGTCTTTAACCCGACGTCGCCGCGTTCTGGATCATCTGATATTTCCGACACGACCCCGGTTCTTGAGTCGACTGTTCGTGAGGGATGTTCGAGGCTGGCGGCGCGGAGACGAGCCTCTGGAATGGTGAGACATGGAAACGTCTTGGTTTTGGCTCCCGAGGCATGGCAACCCGGGCTCTAGGTTCTCCATTATACGTTTTGCACGTCGATTCGACTGGGCCAGGCGCTGGTCCTGGCATACTATGTACACTCTTGTGCCCTCGGTGGTGAAGCGCCCAGGGCCCCTTTCTTGTTCCTCGCACCAACTTGAAGCCCTTCGGCCTCCTGCCTGGGTTGCGAAGTGAGCGTCTGGACTGTGCTGCCGTCGAACCAGGGATCGCCGCCCACGCGGGCGCCGCGCAAACCGAGTGGCCCGCGTTTCGGCAATTGAGACACCGTGGTCTTCCACGCATGTATATTGCTTCAGGCGCCAATGGTCATCGTCTCCTCTGCAGCGTCGGACGGCTTGCTGGTGGCGTTCGGGCGCAAGCCCGGGAGAAGTGTAGAAGTGTAGTTCAGTGCGGCGCGGTGCCCGTATGGCCAAGGATAAAAAATGGAGCGGGCGGGCATCGTCATCCGGGCGATGCCAATCGTTGCCCTACCGAGCAAGCGCGTCGCCAGCGCCCCGGGTATGGGTGCTTCATACGGACATAGACTTCAGTTCCATTCCCGCGAGGCTGGCTAGGGCACGCACGGCTAGCAGCAGGCACCGGCTTACCCAAGTGGAACGATGAGCGCTGGGAATCTTGGCTCAAACCCCCTCCCTACCTTCTGCCGTGCGATATACTACTACGACCGTGAACCCGTACGTACTTCGATCTGGAACGTTGGACAGGCAGGAAGGAGATACATGTGCGCTTGGACGCAAGAAAAACCCAGTTTCTCCCGTTGGTCTCGGAGCAAACCCAGTGGCACGTCTAGCCGTGCGGGTAGCCTGGGCTCCGGGCACGAAACTTGTTCGAACAACAGGCTCGGCAGGGATGAGTCCACTAACACATCACGAGTGACAGTTGGCGAGGGGGGGGGGGGGGGGAGAAAAAAAAAAAAAAAGAAAAGAAGGAAACGTGAAGCGCAGGTAGATAGTGTGCCACGACTGCTCGTTGCTTGCTTCTTCCTGAGCGGCCGCCCGTCCTGTATTGAAAATAGTATCCGCATCATGACATGTGAGGCGAGCCATAGCCCAAAACCTGATATAACTAGTATCCGTTTTTCATAGGGGTCGCTGCTCAGCGTGGTGCTCATATCCGCCGTGTTGAGCTCTGACCACCCCTCTGCAGGGCTATCGGGGCTCGCCGTCATCAAACGTCGTCAGTAGGTATTGGCAATACACGCCGGTAGACGAGATGCGCTGTGCTCCACTTGCTGTTTGCTCGAAAGCATCTCGTTTGGACCTTGCGATTCAGCCGTCCGCTGCAAGATGGCGTCTCCGGTCGGTTATTGGATCATTACGCAAGGATCTCCCGTCTGCCCATGCCAGGCAAAAAAAAAACAAACAAAAAAACCTTTTCTTTCCCAGCAGGATGCATACTGTGGGAAATGATTGTTTCTGCCCGCTGGACATTTGGTGTCTCTACTACGTATATAGAGGGGGATCCTTGGCAGCCTCGATGGGGCGCCTCTCTCTGCTGAAGCATAAGTTATTATTTCAATTATTTTAATTTTTACGTAGACAGGTGATGTGGCGAGGCCGAGAGGAAGCGCGATGGCGCAGCACAATGGGCATCGCGTAATCAGTCGTACATCGGCTCAGAAGGACTGAACGATGGAGCAGGACGAGGAGGAAAAAACATTAACAGCAAAACTTTCGTGCATACCCAAATCGACAGTTAACGGATGATTTCGCGTGATCCGGGCCGGCTCATGTGGGCTCCACGCGAAGGCCCACAGGCTGATCTTTGACTAGCAGCATGAATATGGACAGGGCGAGCCACTCGGGGGAATTCGAACGCGAATATCCGCCCCCACATACTAAGTGATTATGCGTCTCCTTTATCGTGCGTCGGCAATCCATCTTGTCTGACGTCTACGTGCAAGTTGAAGTCATACGAATCGTCAGCGGCGGTGGGCCGCGGAACAAACGATACCTTACATTACCATGGATGGTGTATAGAGAGAGAGAGAGAGAAGGAGCATCTTCGGGAAAACAGTTCGTTGAAACGACCATGCGCACAGAGACACGTTGTTTGACTGCGAAGACCAATGAAATGTCTTGGCCACCGCCGGCTCGTGCGGTCCGCCGATTAGGACGACGGATCTTGGCTTTCCCACCCCGAGAGTGTACAGGTACACTAATTGGTGGCATTAGGCAGGTGGCCGACCTTGGTGAAGGAAAGCTTGGGAGACGGAGAGATGTAACGATACTGCAGCTAGCGCCACTCGTGCAGCAACGGCGCCTTAGCTTATAGTGTTCTTGGTGTAGCGTAAACTCGGTACGCTGCTACTACGTAGCTTGGCTTCTGCAAACAGGCGGACCCTGGGCGTCGCTGATTGGAGAGATGCTCAAGCCACGGTGTGGCTCACATTCGACATGTCCTGTTCTGTTCACTTCCGAATACCACGGTGCCGGCCTACAAGGAACAACCGAGAGGCAGAGATGTGCTCGCGGTGCCTCGCCTACATCAAAGCAGCGGTCATGTGGCCTGGGGGCGAGAGGGAGAGGTGCCGGGCGCCACTTCGGAAGCTGCTCTTGAGGTAATTTGGACCAACACCGCGTCTGTTGCGGGTATCGAGATGGAGAGGTCGGGGTACCTTGTATCCCGACCGACTGCTCCCTGTGGCCCTGAATGGAGGCAAACTCGATGGCGTGGTCTATTCCGTTCACCCATCTACGAGCTGACCGGCCTTCAGAATTGGGCACTACTGTATATGGTCAGCCATTACCCCTCTGAGGTAGCGGTGAATAAGGAGGCTAAGGCCGTTAGCCGCACGTAGGGGTCCTCGTTGCTTTGGATTCTTCAGTCAGATCACACACAGATGCGAGTCCCCCCCAAGCCCTCCCTTCCTTGCCACGTGCTGCGACTCGTGGCCCCAAGCCATATGGCCAATGCCAGTGTTTGGGCAATCTCTTGCCTAGGTAGTCTGAGACCTTGTGGGATGGGTTGCACAAGACATCCCGTCGGGATAGGAAGACCATAAACGTGCCAGTTGCATCGGGAAACGAAATGAGTTGGTTCGTCGTCGTTTATTTCAGCAGAGGGGGACCCATTCGGTTGTCGTCGGGCTTGTGCGTTTTGGGCTGCGAAAGCGAGGGTGCAAGGGTGAGCAGAGCAGCACACCTGCTGGACAGACAGTACACTGTCTGCAGCGAAAGTTGTTAGCGTGGCCAATGCCAACACCCTCATATATGAGACACTGTATCGGACTGCAGCCATGGGAAGGTGGTCGCGGTCGTGATTAGGTTGTTGGCATGAGTGTGGGTGAAGGGCGTCCAACTGATAGCGAAGCGAGAGTACACGCATGTAAGTAATAGTACATGGCAGCAGGCGTTTGGGGCAGACGGGAACCATCAAGGATGATACCGAGAGGAGGGACGGGAGGATCCAATGGGATCAGAGGGCCCCAAGCCACGGAGCGATGACGATGGCCAGCGCCGCAGCCCCAAAGGTGGCTCTTCTCCCCGTGGCTCTGGGCACGAAATCCATCGGCTGTGTGTGCACCTAGCTACATGCTAATGGTTACGTAGCCGTGTCCGCGTGGGCTTGTGGCGAGCAAGTGATTGGAGCCGTGACGGTCATGACGGTGGTTGTTTGCTATTGGGGAGCAAACTCGTCGACAGCATTCTGCTGAGAGCTAGACGACAAGAATAGCGTCGTACTGTGGTGGGGACCCATGTCTGCGCAGTAGTGCAACAGGATCAGAGGTGGGGCTAGGTACGTGACTACAGGTACTGTACCTGCTATACATGGTACGTACATGGAGAGTGAAGAGTCCGAATTCTGCGAAGTGGTGTTCCCTACCTCCCGATCTTGCGTCGATAGATTGATGCTCGTTGACGGCAATCCAGTCGAGGTGGTGGTGGGTGCAAAAAGGTGGAAGTGTGCTGGGCCCAAAAGGGAAAGAGAAAGACGAAAAGGTAGATAGATGATGGCCAGGAGAGACCCAGGTGGTCGTTTCCTTCCATTTGGAAGCCTCCACTAGGAAGGTTCAAGGAAGGAGATTTCGACCGGGGTTAGAGGGGGATCCTTCGGGGCCAGAACAGGGGAGATCAGCGGCGGGGCGAGTGGTCGTCGGGCTCGCTCGGGGAGGGGATCTCGAGAAAGACGCCAGTTCGGAGGGTGGATCCCCCCTAAGCCAGTAGAGCTACGCGACTGGCTAGAAAATGCAGGCCATGGAAATTCGAACCTGCCATCCGGTGGCTCACAGCCCCGGCCGGGTGGAGGCAAATGAGTCGCAGGTACATCATCACACGCAGAGAGATGCTGGCAGCGGAAGGTATCTGGTGGGGCGGAAGCGACCCCTCGGCTGGGTAGGAGGGATAGGTGCAATCGTAGGGAAACTACGGATACTACGTAGTAGGTCGGTAGGTAGGTAGGTAGGTACTTGGTAAGGGAGAGCAGGAACAGAATCTGCGTCTGTTTGGGTCGGCTGAGGAAGGTAGTACTACTAGCAGTCCATCCGCGGATGTTGATCTCTGGGAAGGAGCAGGAGGGGGAGGCAGGTAGGTAATGTAAACTAGGTCTGGTTGCATGAAGGGATACTATGTAACCTGTAGGGGACTTCTCAGTTCGATAGCGCAAAACACAAAGCCAAAAAAACTTTCAAGTCGGGGGGAGCCTTCCCTCGAGCCAAGACGGGGCAATGGTTCTGGAAACCACCGTCTGTACCCCCCGCCTGGTCGATTGTGATATGCAGCCAAACACTGACTGCTCATGCCCGCCCGCCCCCTCCCAGCCAACGACGCAAGCAATACCGGAGGGGCCACGCGGGCAAGGGACACAAGAAACAAGGTCTTTTGCGTGCTTGTCCGCACGGGTGGACGGCTAGGAGCCTGGGGTCGGACTGAGGATACATACCTACGTGTGTGTCTGAGTTGGTTTACACTACACTGCAATCATGCGCATCCGTCAAGAAATGCATATTGACAAACGGGGGTCCCCGTCTGGAGCCCTGTAGTATACGAAGTACTTGGGTGCTGTGGTAGGAGGACCCGAGCGGTACCGGATTTGCTAAGGTAAACGCAGCACTCTCCGGGGTAGACACTTGTATACCCATCCGAGTCTGATCAGACCACGCACGGCCCCCTTGCGAATCTACCTAGGTACATTTGATGCCTTCGCTAGGGGGTTGACAGCGGCAGAGAGAAAAAGAAAAGAGCGCAGGATGAGGCTGGCAAGAGTTCGAGGGAGGATTGAAATCGAAAAGAAAGCAGCATCATTTCCGTGCCAGTGCAAAGGAGGTCTTGTAATGATGCATGCATCACATGGCAGAATCGATCTGCGCCATCTTGTGGCTGTCAATCAACTCTGCAATGCACGAGCACGAGCAGCAAGGGCACACAGGCCACCCGGGTTCGTTCACGTCGCCAAAGATGATGATGGTGCAGGAGAATCCAGCAGGGCGAGGCTCAGCTGTTCGCCTGGACCAAGGAGTAATAACAAGTCCCAGGAACGAGGCCCCGGTTTTCCTCTTGTATTGCGTCCGTCTTAATCAAGTCTGATATTTCCCCTCCTATTCAGCATTTGGGCAACACTTGCGCGGATGGTGTGCCATGGCTGCTTGTTGTCCCCTACTCTCGTGTTCCATCCGTCAGACTTTCTCTCGACGCTCGCGCTGCCTATACCTGACCAACGCTCTCGTCTGTCCGTGGCGGATACATCTATCTAGCTGTAGCGGATTGGGGGATCGCTCCATCACCTCCCCCTGGAACCGCCTGGGCTGCCTCGACGGATCTTTGCGCATCTGATCCGTAGCTCGAGGGATCCGGATGGGCTCGCAAGAGGGGTCCTGTTGCAACTCGGCCCTCCATCTGAGGTTTGTCTTCAAACTCGGACAACAACGGCTGGGGCCTGGGTCGTCTCGATAGCCCGCGCGCTCATCTTACATATTCTGCAGAGCACAGGACTCGCAGAATCAAAGCCGGCGCCTTCGCACAGTCCAGGCTTCGCATTCTGCTCGTTTCTTTCTTCCGAGCAACGGGTGCGTACTTTCCCGGTACCACGTATTCCGCACCATCGCTTGGGGGCTAGGTCAAACAAACGAACATGATTGCTGCAGCCACAACAACGTGGAACATGACTGTTTCCTCAAAGAACCACACGAGCACGGGCCAGCCCGCACCAAAATCCTTCCCGACTCCCCTCATCTCTCCCTCTCTCTCTCTCTCTCCCACTCACTCACTTTATGTCGGGGATAAGGAGTCAGAACCTACTGAGGTACATACTCCTTACTCCTGTATGTAAACACGCCGTAGGGAGAAAAGACCAGGGGGGCCCCGCCTTAGCAACCTACCTAGTGCAGGTCGACTGGATGGTTCCAGGAGCCCCTGCTGCCACTCCACAAGGTACATGAACTAGCAGACAGCCCCTGACCTTACCACGAGGTACCTACGTAGCCGACCTCGTACGTACCGTACCGTACCTCACCTCCTGGGTACCTTGCCTTTCTACGTACAGGTAGTACGCAGTAGGTAAGTAGTTTAGTAAACTGGAAGGCCCTCTGCAGCGCTTGCCTGCACAACAGACTCTGCGGACTCAACAGTCGGCATGCATCCGTCTACCAGACCAGTGCCTGTCCACCTGCGCTGGGTATATTACTAGTAGTTCCTACTTTGCATGCATAGTTCAGTACCTCGCTGCGCTGCACCTGCGCTTGGGAGCTGCAACCCAGGGCATCTTCCCCCTCTCACGATCACACCGGCACCCAGAGGCAGGCACAGTACAGGTCCAGGTCCAGGGTTAACCGAACAAAGAAAGGGAAAACGTGCAGAGGTCCCTCCCATCCCCCTTCCTCCCCCACCCACAGTCTCTCTTGCGCTGGCCCTCCTTTCCTTTCCGTCCCTCCCTTCCCTCTGCACGCACACTCTCTCCTTCTCTCGACTGCGGCGTCTGCGTATATACTTGGTCCATTCCCCATTTTCCGTCCACCCTGTCCTACGTTGACTACCGTTCTGGCGGGCGCTCCCGACAAGATATAACACTCTGCTGTCTCTTTGTCTGTCTTCCAAGACACATTTGAGGGAAACCCCATCTTTCCCAATTGAGGCGTTGAGGCTTTGGTCTCAAACGGCGCAGACCAAACCGACAGACGCCCGACGAGGAAACAAAAAGCTATTTGGCTCTAGCCTATCATTTCGTCTCGCCCAAGGGGGGTGTTCCAGTGTTCCAACCAAGGTCGACTAATACCTTGCTACCGCCCGAGACAAGAAGCCGCTTTATCCCATCCTCACACACACACACACAACGCTTTCGAGAGCAACAAAGAAAAGTTTCCAATAGGAGAGACGACGACTCACATTCCTGTCATTCCCCCTTCCCCCAAACTATACTGGGACCTGTCGAACCTTGAACTTCCGACGACGCGCGAACCCGCTGCCAACCATCACCTGCTCCTGCGCTGCAACTCAATTCCTGCTCTACTCCCGTCGTTGCACCCTGTTTCGGCGCTTCTTGTTGTCCGATTACGGGATTGCCGCCTCTTCGTCACAACCGCCGCGGCCAAGTCTACATACAACCACGCTCGACGACACCTTGCAACCATGCATGTTGTTCAGCCTGGTTTCCATCCGACCCAGCATTGTTGATACAACCATTTGAAACATCCTGCTAGTCTGCCCAGGTCCTTGTGTGACAACTCTCCACAGCCACTCACACACCCACACACCCGGAGCGGTCCTCTCCTGTTGCTTGCTTTCCTTTTGGCATTATCTGACGACACGGGTGGATCCCAGCTTCTCCTGATCGCTTATAGCGTCTCTATTCTGATATCACCCTTTGAACTCCCAAAAATATACTTCCGCCCGGCTCTCTTCAACAACCAAGAGGCGCTGCATCATTAGCGCAGTCCGATTCGAACGGACATCCAACCACCAACCACACGCCTCACGTCATAACATCTCTGCCACCGCCCGCCGCGCACTCCTCGACGAGGAAACTTTCTGATGTTTGGTCGGTCCAGGAAGGGCTCGAAAGGGTTCAGCTTTGGATCTTCAGGCTCCAGAGAAGGCCAGGGCAGCCACCTTCTCGATCTCGGTCTTGGGAGCCCAAAGTTTGTCCAAGAACCTTACCGTCCTGGAACTTCCGCCACCACAAGGACCAACAACACTTGGACGGATGCGCCATCTTTCCCCGAAAAGAGTATGTAGACCCCCCCTGACAGCCTGAGTCGTCGTCGTCGTCCATATGACCGGCTTGGACGGACGGTCCGGGACGCGCCCGCCCAGCAGGTAAACGCGCAAGTTGCTGATCATTTTCGTGGCAGACGTCTCAATAGCTCGCGGCACAGGTCAGCGCTCCACCTCTTCAGTACGATCCGGAGGAAGCACACACCGAAGAGGCGACAGCTATTCATCCAACAATATGTCATCCGGCGCCGGCCGCAATCGGAGGGAGCGCACCTTCGTAGGAAGCGAATGCGCCGTCTGCGAGGAGCCTCTGGAGCACACGCTGCAGGGAGAGCGCATCCTGCAATTCTCTTGCTCCCACGTTTCGCACGAAGCTTGCTTCTACGAATTCATCCGCGAATTCGAGGCGCAATATTGCCCTTCATGTGATGCGCCGCTGCATCTTGACACCAGCCGGGGTGGAAACGTCTTGGATATCGGTAAGCACCGTCTCTCGTCTTGCACAAGACACAGCTAACTCGGCCGCCCGCGACAGAGAAGATCAGCAGTCTGGTCAAGTCGAGCCACTCTAGCGACAACAGGTCAAACCACACCCCCACGCCGACCGCCACGCAATGGGACCACCCAACGCCGCGCCCGACAAGCCTGGAGTCAAACCAGAGGAACATGTCCAGCACCCACACCCGCGAAAGCGCACCCCGGAATAGCGGGCGCGACAGGGACGGCAGCCAACCGGCGACGTCGGAGCGATACGGCCCTTCGAGACACGCCCGCAGCGACAGCGAGGCCACCGGCGTGGCATCGTCTGGTGGCTACCCAGAGACGATGCAGAGCGGCCCGCCGCGCAGGCACGACTACGACGTTCAGGCGATGGAGACGACGCCGGGCAGCCCGCGCGGCATCACCAGGAATCCGATTCCGGCCCCGACAGTGACAGTTCGGTCCGAGTTCCCCACCATCAACAGGTCTCGCCAGCAGCAGACCTTGACCTGTCTCATCACCGTCGAGGTGCCCGACAACAAGTGGCGGCCCGACCCCGAAGACCTCGGGTCAGCCCCGCCTGGCCTGTCCGCTGTGAACGCTCGGATCGACGACGCGTTTGCGAGACCTCCGTCCCCGGCCCGGAGCGCGCCGCGGTTTTACCCGTACGAGTCGCGGGAGGTGTTGGAGGAGATGACGGAGAACCTCAGAAACCGGGTGGACAATTGGCATGGCCTCGACTTTAGCAGGTGAGATTTGATGACTTGCACGCCACCAATGGCACTACTGACGGACTTATAGATTTGGCAAATTGAGGCTGTATGGCACTCTGCGCGTCGGCAAGGACAAGCAGTCTTGGCAGGAGCTCGAGTGCTTCCTGTTCGCCGAGATGCTGATCTGCGTGAAGGAGAAGAAGGCGCCCCTCGCAGGGCAGTGGGACGAGAACGGGGTGCCCAAGAAGGTCGCCCGCTGCACGCTGAAAGGGTCGATTCTCATCAAGAAACACCTCAACGAGGTCTCGGAGACGGGCAACAGTGAGTCGCCATCGCCTCGGTTCCCGCTAAGGGACGAGAAAATACTACAGCTCGACGCTAACCAACCATTGCCAATAGTCGATGAGAACGTACTGACGCTAAACCTTTCCGTCGCGGAGCTGCCTCAATTCCACCTGAGGTTTGAGAACCGCAATCAACTGAAGCTTTGGCACCAGGCGTTGCTTGACCTGAACGCCGTCGAGACGTCCCCCGTGCGCAGTCCGGAGTACGATCGAGGCGAGTTCTCGGAGACGGAAGAGGAGGACTGGCATCGGATATCGCAGCAACAGAGAGTGTCTTCGGTTGCCTCGTCGTGGGGCGGTCCCAAGTCCGTCACCACGGCGCCCACAGAATACACCAACTTCCAGAGGAGCCCGACCATGCTCACCTCGATTCACGTGCCGATCGACGTTGTTGTCGTCGTGCCCATCTCCTCGTCTATGCAGGGCGTCAAGATCAATCTCGTTCGCGACGCCCTCAAGTTCATGGTCAACACCCTCGGCGAGAGGGACAGAATGGGCCTCGTTACTTTCGGGTCTGGGGGCGGCGGTGTACCCATTGTCGGCATGACCACCAAGGCCTGGCCCGGCTGGGGCAACGTACTGTCCTCGATCAAGCCGGTTGGCCAGAAGAGCCACCGCGCCGACGTTGTCGAGGGTGCGAACGTGGCCATGGACCTGCTCATGCAGCGCAAGTACAACAACCCGATCGCGACCATTATGCTCATCAGTGACGCGTCGACCTCTGACGCCGACAGCGTCGACTTTGTCGTGTCCAGGGCGGAAGCGGCGAAGATCACCATTCACTCCTTCGGTCTTGGCATGACCCACAAGCCGGACACGATGATTGAGCTGTCCACCCGCACCAAGGCGTCCTACACGTACGTCAAGGACTGGATGATGCTCCGCGAGTGTCTTGCCGGCTGTCTCGGTGCCATGCAGACGCTCTCCCACCAGAACGTCAAGCTCAAGCTGAAGCTGCCCGAGGGGTCGCCGGCCAAGTTCCACAAGATCAGCGGTGCCTTGCAGATCACCAAGCGGGCCACCGGCCGCGACGCCGAGGCCTCGCTCGGCGACCTCAGGTTCGGCGACAAACGCGACGTCTTGGTCCAGCTCGTCATTGTGCCTGACAACACGTCTCAGGAGCAGCTGCCCCAAGATCCCTGGGACAACATTGTGTCGGGTCTGGAGGCGCTCGGTGGCACCGGCGACGGCGACGACCAGCGAATCACGTCTGTGGAGGAGGTCCCCCTGATACAGGCGGACCTCACGTGGGGAGACATCTTGCGCGACGGTACGCTGTCGCATCTCCCCCGCCCTTCTCTGCTCGCCATCACCATGCTCCCTGCCTTGGCGAAGCAGAAGAACTCGTGGGCCAACGCCCCCCCGATCCCGCCCCACCCGCACATCGTACAGCGCCGCATGGAGCTGCTGACGTCGGACATGCTGACCCGTGCCCTGACGCTCGTGTCACGCGGGCAGCACGACCGAGCCCACACCCTACTCAACGAGACCCGCTCCATCCTCAAGGGGCTCGGAAAGGGTGGCCTCCCCCCCATCCCTCCACCGACGGCGCCCCCGAGCAGGTCTCTTCCGTCCACCCCGCATCCGGGGAACGACGGTTCGCCGTCCATCACCCCCGACAGGAAACAGACGCCATCCCCCACACAGTCTGCCAACTCGTCCGCTGTCAACGGGTACCCTGTCGCGGCCATCGCGCGCAGCCGGTCCAACGATGGTCTCGGCCTGGGTGCTGGCATCGACGCCAACACCGTCGCCGCCCTGGACGCCGAGCTTGAGAGCAGCCTCGAGTGGATCAGTCACCCTGCCGTCTTTGGCCGCGATAGCCGCAAGGCTGTTCTGCAAGCAATCGGGGTCATCAGCTCCCAGCGCGCCTTTACCTTCCGCACACCCATCGAGTCTCTCTGGGCGGGCCGTGTTGCGGGTGTGAAGAAGCTGACGAGCAAGAGCCGCGAGTGGCGCGACGAGGGCGGCGGCGAGGGCGGCATCATGGAGGAGGCCTGATCGAGCCTCCACACTTACAATATCGACCCATCATATCACGACCGCCTTGATTCGACACTTGGAATGTCTGGGGTGACCAAGCGGTGGCGTACCGGTTTTTTGGAGGGGAAAACACATTCTTACGGTCCCTTACTTAGCACGGCGCGACTTTGCCATGCATCATACCCCAAACCGCTTTTCCTTTGTTACCGATGCTGCAGCTTTTGCTCATGTCTTTACCGCACCGCAGGATGCTTTGCCGGGAAGATACCACATCTGTTTTGCTTTTCTTCTTTTTCCCCCCACTTCTTGCCTACATGGTCAATCATGACTTTTGGGTTTCAGACGCTTGCTGTCGTATGTTATGAAGCTATCCCGGAGTGCGATGCCACTGGGGAGGGTGAGTCGTGACATATCATTGTAATTTCGCTTATGTCATTGATGTCTGGAGAAAGGGAAGGGGCTGGAGTCATATGATGGATGACGGAGGGTGGGCAAACCTGCTGCGGAAAAAGCAAGCTTGTACATGTTTTGGGATGAACGACGCGGACGTGCAAAATATCAGTGCAATACAATACCACTTGCCGTTACCATGCTACACGAAATCTTGCCTTGGAGTCAACGTGAACATGACAAGAGATGCACACAATGTAAGTTGGAGCCTCGCCGATGCCCCCCATCTTCGGGCCGGATCACTCTGCTATTCTATTGCGGATATACATTCGATTAGGATTTTGGCCACAGATACGGACACAGTGGTTGTTTTCTATCGGAAACTGGCCTCGATTGATCAGTCCCCCGCGCCTTTCTTACCAGGGGAGGGAGGTGGCATACTCGTCCGGTGGCGCTCTTGTGTCACTAGCAAGCTTGACCAGACGAGGGGCGATTCCTGGCTACGAGATGAGATTCGCGTGCTCGTCGGCGGTATATGTGTATTCCCAGGGGAACATACCTCCTCAGACAACTGCAGACTGCTCCACTGCAAGCCGGCCAACCCCGTCTCGTGTCTCAAAACAAGGGGAGTTCCTTTTCGTCGCAGTAAAGCTGCCGAGAGCCGGCCAGAGTTGAACACAAGCTATGGCGGATACCGGAGCAGCATCTGTGATACCTCCGGTGGTAGTGGCGCCGATAGGCGGTAGTGCTCTAGCAGCGTGCTGCGTAACACCAACTTGCAATCCGCGGAAGGGGCACGACGAGTGTGTATTTTGATGGGCCTAGTAACGCCATTGGCCCTATCTGGCTCTAAGGCTCTGCCCTGTCAAGCTCTGAGGGTGTTGGTGATTCAGGCGAAGGGCTTTTTACCCTGCCGACCATCCCATGTGAGCGCGCCATGTACTATACGAACTTATCGTGCGATGACGCTGTGACGCAAAGCCGCAGACGTCCAGCCAGTCTAGTCTAGTCTCTTCCTTTTCTTCCTATTGCCATCCTTGGTTTCATTGTCACCTCCGTAGCCCTAGATATTTGATTGTAAGTAATCTCCCCCATTAGCTCATTACCTGATTCGGTATGACCGTGTTCACAAAATAAAAGATACGTCGTTCCGCAAGAGCCCCAAAACCACCCCCTTTATCGCTGCGCTGCCATCGAGGAGCCTCCGCACGACAAAAAAGCCTTTCCGGTATCTGTATCTTCTACGAAAACGGGGGAATCGGTGTCCACGATCATAGCTGGCGGCTTGCAAAAGAACACTTACCCAAACGTGCCGGCTTGCCAATGTTGGCCACCCACACAATGATGATGAGGTATCGATGCTGAAAGGGGGGGGGGGGAGGCAACGAGTACAAACACCTCTTGCCCGAGCACGAAAACCGCTTGCTGAGACGCAGAGGGTGTGGCGATGAAGTTCAGATGTCACGATCCGGGGAGGCCAGCAAATGATTGGGAAACGATGTCGTTGTCTCAAGCACCCCCCATCGACTGGCCGTATTGCGGGTGCTAAATACCGCAGCCGTTTAGTCCCGGTGCGTGCTTCTGTGATCGCCGCTCGAGGGACCCGGAAATGCCTGGGTCAGGGGAAGTGGCTTCTGCCCACGTTGCAGGCATTCATGGTGCATTGAGCCCTGGAACGAACTCGCCATCAATATGCTATTTGGAACCCGCTTGGTACGACAGTGAATCGAGAGAGAATAACAAACTAGAGGATGCTGCTCATTGCTATGCTAAAACTATGCAGCTGCCAAGAGGCTCGCGAGTTAAGCGTCCTCTCCTCAGGAGCCGAGAGGAATCAAGCCTGCCCGAAAATAAACGACGACCTAGTGTGACGGTTCGTTACCCTTGCCTCCCCTACCTCCCTTGATGCCGCTGGTGCAGCCGTCAATAGAGCTTGGAGCCATTGTAATGGAGTTTCGTGGGAGAAGTTCGTCTAGTCGTATCGGGTTAGAGAAGCGGAAGGGTGGATGGTTTGCGTGCTCCGGGGTTTGCTGATGCTGTTGATAGCGTCGAGCTGACCGCTGTCGCTATGGAGGGAGGACGTTTTTATACAGCTACCGGTTAACTCGATGAATCAAACGTCAAATGAGCTACGAGGTGAATTGGCGGCGAGATAGTGAATCATAATAGCGTCGTCCATTGTGCTAATGGGCTAATGGCATCGTCGGCTGCCGCACTCTCACGGCCTGTGGATAACGTTGCAGGCCATCACGTCGGACGTGCTCGCGCACGTTGCATTTGTCTTCAGGACTCTATTCGGGATATCTCGACGTGACTTTTGGGGTGGTCTATGATCATAAAAACCGACGCAAACTCCAGTACCAGCCGCCTTGTCTTCTCACTTAGTCCTCATCCCAGTTGGGATTGGGACCGGGTGGCTTGGGGCCACCGGCCCGGCGAGCCACGATGATCTGGTCGACTGACAGAACGGTCCGGGCCGCCTCGGTCGCGAGCTTGATGGCCCAAGACTTGGAGACCAGCAGGTCCAGAATGCCCTCCTCGCGGGCGTCCAGGGTACCAGAACCGTCATCGTTCTAAGCTTGTCAGCATTCTAGTCTTGAAACAACGGGGGCGTGTGTCCTTACCTCGATATCGACACCGGTGGCCCAGTCGTCCTTCTTGTGATGTGCCATGTACAGTCTGCTGAGAACCTCTGTGGCGTCCAGACCGGCACTCTCGGCAATGGTCCTGGGGATGACCTCAAAGGCCTCGCCGTACTTTCGGATGGCGTACTGCGACAGACCCGGGGTCTTCTCGCCGAGGGCGTTCAGCCGCTCGACGAGCTGGATCTCGGTAGCACCGGCGCCAGGCACAAGGCGGGGGTCTCTGGTGATGGCCTTGACGACGTTGACGCCGTCGTCGACGGCGCGCTCGACATCGTCCAGGTGGTTCTGGGTGGCTCCTCTCAGGACCAGGGTCGCTGTTCTTGTGGCCTCGTTCTCTTGTCTGAAGACGGTGACGCGGTCGCCGCCGATCTCGAGGGTCTCGACAACATCGATGGAACCCATTTCGTCCGGCATGGGGGCACCCATGCGGGCAAGGGGGGTGGCTCCGACAACCCTGCAGATTCTGCGCAGCTCGAACTTGCTGAGAATCTTGATAACGAGGATACCGTACCTGTTCAGGTAGTGGAGGGCCAGCTCGCCCACCGTGGACCCGGCGACGACCACTCTGATGCCGACGTCGTAGAGCTCTTTGATTGAGGCCTCGAGGTGCGACTCCTCGCCCTTGGTGAAGTCCATCATCTCCTTGGCGTTGTGCAGGAGCACGGTGCCCTTGGTCTCGGTCTGGCTGTTGTCGATGGGGCAGGAGAAGACTGCGACCTTGGCGCGCTGCGCCTTCTTGACCGAGCTATCGGGCTCCTTGGGAAAGACCATGCCCTTGACCACACGGCTTTGCTCCAGGGCGCCGCCCATGATCTTGACCACTCTGATGTTGTCGACGTTGAAACCGGCGGGGTTCTTGGGCAACACCGCCAGGACGGCCTCGGCGACGAGGTCGGAGAGGAAGTCCTCGCTGCCGTTCTGCTTGCTGGCGACGACAGTGCGGATGGCCTTGCTGAGCTCCTCCTGAGACCGAATGTCTTCCACCTTGTCGACGGAAAGCTCATCCAGTGTCTCGAGGGCGAACTTTTGTGCACGCTCATAACCGGTAACGATATCTGCCGTCTTCAAACCCATACGCAGCAGGTCCTCCGCCTTCTTGAGCAGCTCACCGGCAAGAACGATCACCAGGTTGGTGGCATCACCCATCTCCGCCTCTTGCTGTTGACTGGCCATGACCAGGAGCTTGGCCGCCGGGTGGACGACATCGAGTTCTCTGAGGATGGTGGCGGCATCGGATGTGAGGATCATCTTCTGGAGGTGGTTGATGACAATTTTGTTGCGACCGTAGGGACCCAGCGACGTCTGAACGGTCGACGAGATGGCCCGGCAGGCGTCGATGTTGCGCAGGACGGCTCCATCTTCTGAATCGTAGCTGTACGAGGGGTCAGTCGGTGATGGATAGCAAGGCGGGGGGAGGGGGGGAAGCTTCAAATGGAGGGGACTCACTTGTTGTACCCCTGCTTGAACAGGTTGGCGTTCGGCGCGTTGGGGATATTGAGAGACATGATGAACCAACGACCTCGTACGCTTTAAGTATCAGGGCGATTCCGGTCGTGAAGCTCAAGAACAACAGCGTGAAAAGTACCCTGTGTGTTGATGATGTGGTTGCGGGAGCTCCTTCCTCCAGGCCTCAAAAAAAGTCTGGGTAGGTGCGGGAGCGTATTGCTGCAGCCTTTGGTGGGTTGGCACCGGGGACGACCAATCACGACGTCGCAGGCGTGCCATTCTTCCGATCCGGCGCATCTGGTGCCTTCCACATTTTGGGTGTGGTTCCAGCGCTATGTCCCGGACGGACCACTGGAGCCCCCCCCCCCCCCCCGTCTTTCCACGCGTTCCTTGCCCCGGAGCGTGAGACGGCAGCTGCTAGCCTCGCACCCAGCAGGCTCGTTGCTGTTGGTTTCCTGTTGATAGTTTGTTCTCGGCAGACTCCCACCCAATCCCTTCTCCAAGTGCCAGATCCGCGTCGCATTCGAATCCTCAACTTAATCTGCCTTCTTTCCGGGTACATATATCATTATTGAACCCCTTTCCCGAACGATACGCGATGGCTCCGCAATCCGGTACGTTTGTGACTCCCTTAAAAAACACCACTCTCGTAAAGCTTCGCATGATAGACATACTGCGAACCCATCTCATCGCAACTCGTCTTCCTGCAAAAAGGGCCAATTCCCGTTCCCTCTCCCACACGAGCTGCCCCAGACTATCCGCATAATGCCTCCCAAAAAGATTATTCGAGCTGACCCACCCATGATCGACCTCTCAGCGATCCCTCCTTCCCTACCTCCCTCCGTCGAAGAGGCCTACCGGAGAAAATGCGTCCAGCTCAAGCAGCGCACCGGCGAGGTTGAGGAGGAAAACGACGCGACTCGCATTCGTCTCGCCCGGATCCGGCGACAGATTGAGAAGCTGCGGATGGAGAGGGCCTTCTTGCTGGAGCAGCTGGCCAAGAGGACAAGCACCAATGTGGAGGATTCAGACGGCAGCCCGAGCCCGCCACCGACTGTAGGCCCTCCGCCAAGCCCACCTCGACGACAAAGCAGGTTGCTGACACCATCTCAGCCGCAAGAAAAGCCTCTGCGTACAAAACGCGGTCACCGCAAGCCTTCGGTTCTCGCCGAGATCGACGCCGCCGCCAAGAGCAACTCCAGACTCAGCCAGACTGCCGCGACCATCTCGCCCAGCTCCGAGACTTTCTCCCACACCCAGGGCGGCGACACCCAGGCGTCGACGCGCACCAACGGTGTCGCGAAGCCGCCCAAGCGTCCCGGCAACGCGTTTGAGCTGTACTGTGCCGACACGCGGCCGGCTCTCGAGGAGAAGAGCAAGGACGACACCGACGCCAACGTTGACGAGGAGCTGGCCCGCGGGTGGAAGGACTTGCCGGATGGCGAGAAGGAGACGTTCCAGAAGCGCTCCGAGCAGGAGATGGCCAAGTACCAGAAGGACAAGGATGCCTTCGCAGCCAAGAGCAAGAGCGCCGAGCCCAAGGAGGAAGAGGAGCGCGACAAGTCGCCAGAGGCGGCGCCTGCGGCATCACAGGACGAAGACGTAGAGATGGCCAATTACGACACCGAGGAGCAACAGGAGGACACCCCGGCCGCGGACGACAAGGCGGACGACTGATGCGGCTCCGCGCAGGCCGCGTGTTGGGACAGGTTCGGGCGTTGGGGCGGCTTTGCGGGTAGAGACTTGATTGTTTGCTTGTATAATATAGGGCACCATAATCAGCGCCTGGGAATAGAGGCATTGCAGCCGATTGATTACACCCCTTTCCTGCGCGGACACTCTGCGCTGTGATGCTGCTCCCTCCCTCACTTTCGCTCTACTGTGCCACAAGACGGAACTCCTGTGGTGTCCTGTGTACCCTGATGTGGAAATTCCCTCCAATCGCCGAGCTTTTTTCCCGCCCGCAATGAACCGCTGCCAAAAGAATACCTACCGTAACCGATGCGTACAGTACACGTTGCTAATCCGATGCATACAAGTCCACCACGATGTTGATGGCTGCGACGAGAATCTCGGCCGCAATGAGTACAATTACTGGGCACGCCTATTGTTAGTCACGCCTTGCAACGACGGAGAGGGGATAACTCACCAATCCACTCCAGCTTCTCTCCGTGTCCGTGGCTGAGCTGGTCTTTGAGCACGGCGAGCAGGTCCGCAATGACGTCCAGGCGTTCGTTCAGGAGGCCGACGCGCTGGTCCATCTCCAGGTAGCTGCGGACGGCCTGATACACCGGCTCGAGCTGAGGCTCGACCCAGAACAGCTCTGGGGTGTCGAGCACCGAGCCGTTGAGGTGGATGTTGATGCGGAGGATGAAGAGCTCGCCAATCTGCATGTTGATCTGCGTTCGGCTGAGGGCAATCTTGCCCGTCAGCGCGATCTGCGTAGGGATATCCTTGCAGGTATCGACGGTTGAGGCGATCAATTCCTCGAACAAGGACGTCTGCCATCGTTAGCAACCGTGGTACGGTATGACCGGGCTCGCGTCCGCTGCGCATTTACCTTGACACTCTGCGCTAGGGCATGAGAGATGGCCAGCTTGGTCATGTAATTCCGCTTGTCTCGCAGCGTGATGAAGTCGTTGTAGATGCGCGCTTGGTACTCCCGTGTGTAGTAAAAGTTGAAATGTTCCGTCTCGACATCGTCCGGCGCCAGCTTCTCCGTCTCGAACTTGGCAATCTCCTTGAGAAACCTTTGCTCCTCGGCCAGGGTCATGCCCCATATCACGACGACTCCGTAGTTGAAGAGGAAGACCTCGGGGGTGTGGATCTTGGTGTCAAAGTCCGGGTTGGTCTCGACGAGGGCGTGCTCCTCGCTGCTCCCGTCGAAGCCGTCGACAAACCCGGAGTCGTGTCGGCCCTCCGACTGGAGGTCGAGGAGGCTGTCCCGAGCGAAGCCGCCGTCCGAGACGTCGCCCGTCGAGTGCCGCCTCTCGTAGGCCTGTACGGGGTCGGGCTGGGAGCCGGCTCTGCGGCCGTGCCTGTTCTCGACAGTCTTGCCGTAGTCGTACGCCGAGTAGATGCATTCGTCGATCAGCTTGGGGGTGGCGCCCCTCGACTTTCCCCGACCCTTGAGGAATCGCATCAGCCCCTCCATCTGGTACTTGTTCGCCGTGCAGTACGCCGTCACCCTCGGCAACCGGTCGCGGTCCGCCTTGCCCAGGCGTGCAGCATCTCTGCGCGCCGTGGGATCCTTGATCCGCGTGTACTGCGAGTACACGTCCCTGCCGCTCTCCTCGTCGGGGCTCTCCTCGTTGAGCTCGGGGTTGGGCAGCAACTTGAGCTTCTGCGCGTTCTTGGTGCTTCGCTGCGGGCCGATCTTGGGTACCATCTGGGGGGGCACGTGGCTCGGCACAGCCCCATGGCTGTTCCTCCTCCGCAGCTTGTTGTTGATGGAGGCCAGCGCAGAGTTCTGTCCGGGATTCGTCGAAAGGGTGTTGCCATGGCCCCCCTTAAACCGTTGAAAGGCCGGCTCGGGCTCTATCGTCTTGGAGACGGGATTCGGGTTGAAGGTGACGGTGCGCGACGATTTCGGCCGGGTTTCTGTCGTTGAAAGCAGTGGCGTGTTTTCGGTGGCCGAGGCCGAGCCGCCGGCTGCTGTTGTCTGATCCATTCTGGGCAGGCTTTGTTTTTTTTCTTTTTTTCTTTTATTCTTTTCGCTCAGGGGGTATCACAAAACAGGCTGGATTGGGTGACGGAGGGTAATGTCGTCAACCGCGTTATTGCATGTTGCGACGGATTAGAATTTGGGTGGTCCTTTTCCCTTAGCTTGACGGTGTCTAGAGAAAGGTCATTGCAGCGTGTGTGGACGACGTGGGAGCGACAATGGCTTTGCTGAGTCCGGGACGTGTGCTAGATTTGCACCATGCCTGATGACGTCCTTACTTTTCACGAATTGGGGGAGCCTCCTAGGGCCTGGCACGAGCTGTGGGCTTCTAATTTTGCGGGGAAAGCTGCTTTCGGTGCGCTAATTACCCGGAGCGCTGCTGGGTTGGGCCGGCTCAACGCGCCGGCGACACTCCACTGTGGGAACAGTCGAGTGCATCTTGCATATCTACTACCCAGGTACCTACCTACAGGTGGGTGGCCTTTGCCAGGACATATAGCTGCCGATGAAGGTCGAAACCGCTGTCTGTCTGTTTGAACCCCCCCCTCGACACTCGTCCGGTTTGCACCTTGCAGCCGTAGCTTACGCTTGTGTGCTTGTGCGACCGCCATGGTAACCCTCAGCCCACATGTATCTTGGAACCAATGCCGGCGTTCGAGATGGACTTGTCATACATCTGTCGAAATGACAGCTTTATGGCATGTTCAGAGCAGTGTCGTTTGTACAGAGCACGCAACTACACAGCTTGAAAATTACATTGCATCTGCTCAGCCCTTCTCACTAATTTTCCAGAATCCTTGACTCAAAGTTAAAGCCGGCACCCTGCAGCCGGTCGATGAAGGGTTGCCCCAGGCATGACGGTGTGAAGACACCACCAGGCAGTTCGACGTCCTCTTCCAAAAGCGTTGAAGCAGCTTGGGCCAACAGAACCGCCGTCACTTTCCCCCCCCCCCGCAAGAGTCAGCACTCTCTCAAGACACGCCAAGAGAAGGAACTCACAATAGTACATGCTGCCATTGAACCATGCTCGGCAGAATGCCTTGGGACATGCCGTCTTGGACTGCATATCCGGTACGGCAATGCCGCGATACTCAATCTCGTCCTTCTTGGACGCCTCCCTGTCTGGCCCTTCGCCAGGTTGGTAGACAAACATCTTGACCAGTTTGCGGAACGGCGCAGCAGTCGCGAGCAGCAGGCCGAAGAAGGCCAGGGCCCAGTGGATGGCGATTCCTTGGAGGTACCCCTTTGCTCTCATGTACTCGCGGAACGAGAAGTTGGGGCCATAGGCTTGCTTCTCCCGCGAAGGCAGAGTTGCCAAGAGACCCCACGTCCTTTGGACGATGGGCGCGTCCGTCATCCCGGCAATGGATGTAGTCATCAGCCCCAGGCCCGGCACGTTTCGCAACCCCACCAATCTGGTGAGTAGGGACGTCTGCGAGGGGACGTTGTTGCGGTTCGGGACGGGCGATAGGGCGTATGGCTTGTGCTGCGCCCTCACCTGCGAGAGGGTGAATGAGTCAAACAGGCCGAGGACCGTCGCCAGGGTGCCGCCAGACGGAGCTGCACTATCGTGAGACTCGGCATTAGAACGACGTTTCCGTCAGCGATGATGAATTGGGGAACCTACTCCAGGTGATGGATGGAGACCGTCACGGCGCCCGTCTTAGCCGAGAGATTCTCGCGGACCTGTTTCGCCAGCACCCAAGTGATGAGGTCGGGCGGTGCCGACTCGATTCCGATCTGCGGAAACATCATCGCTCCCGTCTCCCGCGCGACGGACTCATACTTATTAATCATCGTGCCGGTCCAGGGGACCTCGCCGGTGACATCCAGATAATGCGTGCCATTCTCGGCACAGGCTCTGAACGCCGGCTCGCCACACTGCGCGTATGGGCCCACGGTGGTGACGAGAATGTACGTTTTCCTGACGAGCGCCTCGAGTTCCTCGTTGCTGGCGCTGCAGATTTCAATTTCTACAAGCACTGGTCAGCATATGTGCTCGCGGTGGGCTAGGTAGGTACTCGGCCGCCAAGCCCGCCCCCTCAGTCTACACTTCTCGGCCTGCGCATGCATGTTCTCGCCTTCTTGTCACGCCCGTGCTGGCGGCTCTCCAGTGATGAACAACCGGAGATGGTCGAATGTGAGACAGCCGTCTGGTCTGGGAAATACGCTCGTCTGCTGGTGGTACGCAAGATCTTGTCACTCACCAGGCTGCAATCTGTCAGGACTCAGCTTCTTGCACTCGGTAACGAGCTGTCGAAGCTTCGACTCTGTACGTCCCGCAACGGCCCATCTCAGGTTTGTCGGTAGGTGTGTCGTGATGTGCTCCGCCACGAAGGCCCCGGTGTATCCTGGTGATGTTATCAGCGGTGGTGGTCCCTTCGTTTGACTGCCGACATCTCGACTTATACGCACCGGTGGCACCAAAGACGACCACATCGTACTGGCGGCCGTGCTGTTTGGAAGGCATTCTTTGGTGGACTCAGCAAGATGGATGATGTCACGATTTCCAAGACACAGAGTTTCGGATATTAGAGGACGACGGATAGGCAAGCCCGGTGGCAGCGGTCAGGGTGTTATTAAACGTCTCAGTCAATTTTCACTTTACTTGATGACACCTAAGTCAGGCGCGGCCAGCCATCTTTGACACCCTATAGTTCACCGCGGAAAAGTGGCACTCGGTGACCGGCCCCCTTTTACATATCGTTTGGCGATGGCAAACAAGAGCCCGCCCGTCTTGCGGTCCATTGGTGGCACAGTCTATGATGCGGCCGCTGTAGGCGCAAACTTTGTTGCGTAGCAAACGGCGATATCATCTCTTCAAGGCATCTGGCCCGCGCAGCGTCGGCGCAAAAGCGCTTTCGCGACCGCCCGGACGCTGTGCTTTCCGTTTACGGCATAGAAGGGCCGAGCGGGCAGCTGGGACGCCGATCTCCCGGGCCTGACTTGACATGAAAGCTTTCCATTTTGTTTGAGCACTCGGTCGATGCAACTCTGCGAGCAATGCATTCTCTAGTCAGGCGGAAAGTCACGTGGAGCCGCTTATTTCCTTTCCAAGACCCTTCCAGTTGCGTCAGGACTCAGGGCAGGCGCGAACCCCACACACAGCGGTTTTTCAGCGGATGGTCTGTGCTTCTTTCCACACGCACACAGAGCCGGCCCTGAAAATTCCACCTTCAGACAAAATCTTTTATTGAGCAACCGCCCTGGGAGGAAACATCACCACTCGTCGCACTTCAAGTCAACGAACCCGTTCCCCCCCAACACATCGACAAAATGGCCAAGCGCACGAAGGTTCGTAATGCTCTACACCCATCCCGCGGAGGACTGGCTTCATCGACATGCCGCCATGGTTCGGATCCCCCCGCCCCGCAGCTGGCTCATCGTCACGGCCGGCGTGTTATGCTCAAGGGCCGGGGGAGGCAAGACGATGAGAGTAGACGTCCCACGCAGCAGAGCCGAGCTTCCAACGATCTGAGAACGAAGAGAGACGAGCGACGAGTAGCTGGCCCCGAATTGAACGACCACATGGACTTTGGACACCATCCATGGCACCACGCCTACCCAAGCCATGTGACACGCCGTGCATGTCGAGCTGCTCTGCGGACGCAGTCGGCAGCGGCATCGCGTCACTCTTTCTTTGGGGGACGAAACAACTCCGCCACGCCTGAACTGCTCTTCTCTCTTCGCTCTCGGATATGGTGGCCAGCGCACCAGGCTTGCTGCTGCTGGGCGGCTACTTGGTCGAACCATTGATGAAGCCAGGACCTCTCCGCTTTGCCGCATCCACGCCGCAGATGGCTAACAACCTTACAGAAGGTCGGAGTGACCGGCAAGTACGGTACCAGATACGGTGCCTCCCTGCGTAAGCAGGTCAAGAAGATGGAAGTCTCCCAGCACGCCACCTACACTTGCACGTTCTGCGGAAAGCCTACCGTCAAGCGCCACTCCACCGGTATCTGGAACTGCAAGGGCTGCAAGAAGACCGTTGCCGGCGGTGCCTACACCGTCTCGTACGTGCCCAGCTGATGACGTGTTGAAAGAGAACGAATGTGGCTGACTATAATACACAGCACCCCCGCTGCTGCTGCCATGCGCTCTACTCTCCGTCGTCTGAGGGAGATTGCCGAGGTTTAAGAGAAAAGTTACGGATTGGTGGACGACTTTTGATTTGCATTTCGGGCGGGTGTATGGGAAAACCGGATATCATGCCTACATCCTGACGACGGCCACAATGGAACGGGTCTTCGGTCAGCTGACAGAGGGACCATTTGGTCAGCAATGAAAAGAACTTGACGTACAACAACGTCTCCTCCCGATCGCTTCGTTCTGAGATGTGCCATCTACATGCCCAGACAAGTCACTAGGTGAAGGTGAAGTGGTGAACCGAACAGCGTATCATGGGTCACTCGGAGGGACTGTGGGGTTAGCTAGCAGGGACATCAGTCACCGGTCCCGTCATGTAGCCGCGTGGTCGAAGCGGCCCGCCCACTCAACAGAGAAATGCAATACACTCTTGTCACGAGGCATCCATACAGACCACGCACCCGTCAAGAGCTTCCGCGATGGGTGCTGAGCCATCTTCGGCCAGGGCAGGGTAAGGTTAGGGGAGATAGCCGGGTGCCTGCTTTTGACCTGCGTCAAAAGGCCGGACTCTTGACAGGGTTTCACACGAGGCTTCCATTGGCATGCCTCGAGGGCTGACAAAACCGCCCGCGTTGACCGAGACAGGCGGACATGTGCGTGCGCAGCAGGCGATCCACTGAGGTTCAGCACTTGAGTCATCCAGGTGCTCCGGTCCGGGCTGGCAAGACGCGGATGCTGCTGGGGTCAGGCGGCCAATGAGGGGCCGCGGCTGTCGCGGTGAAAACGTTGACGGATCTGCACCATGTAAGTCGGTGAGTTTACGCATCTCACCTCGTCCCTGACGGCATGTATGGCGCCTCGAAGGCGGTGGGCGTCAAGCAATGACGGACAGCTGAGGTATCCAGCCACCCCACTCCCCCACGTAAGCTCACCTGTCTGATTTGGGGGGCCTCTCGTTGCCTGCGGGAGGTTGCCGTCGTTAAACGAAGTGACAAAGGCGAACTGGCAAGGGTACATGGAATAACTGCAATGATAATAAATTAAATCAATAAAAATAGACATTCAAGGCTCTGCATACGCTGCGGATTGCCCAGCCATTTTGTTTTTTGTTTTTTTTGCTTCCTCTTCGGCCCTAGTGAATAAACGGCGGATGGCAATTACAGCCGGGACGGCCGTCGTCTGTACATAGTATATGGTCGCTCGGGCACACCAAGGATGAGACGGACTCTGGCTTGGGGTCAACCTGACGCAGGCCCCGTTGACCAATCTCGTCGGCATCCTATAAAAGAAGGGCGTGAAGGTCTCACGTGTACCTTGCTTTCCTTCCCTGGCCCTGCGTACTCCGCAAGAAAGCGAACCCATTTCTGGACTCGGAGACAGCACTCATCGTGCCGTCGACCTGACCTCATTCCAGCGGCCGAATCTTCACACCCTGCGCCCCGGCCTTTCCCTCTTCAGCCATCGCGTATCCCGCCCTCGACTGGAGGCTCCGGCCGTTGTGCATTCCTCCTGCGTTCCCAGTCCACCCTTCTCATCCATACGGGGCTGGCGCTGCCGCCATTCCCAGTTAGTCCCGACCGGAACACCACATCGCCTCGACGCAGCTGTGACAATATTGCCTGACGTAAACACTCCTAGGTCAAAAGACGACCGGGTCCCGCACAGCAACGACATCTCACACTCACCTGGCCCAAAGGCAGTTGGGTAGGTGACTGACGTCGCACGAGCCAACACATCGATAGAGTGTTTGACTCGCCCACTTACTACCTTCCCCCTTCGCACCCTCTTCTCCGCGACACGCGTCGCTCATCTCATTCATTTAATACCTACCTTATTGAAGGGTGGCCGGCGGACGAGAGGGGAGCAAATGAGCTAGGGACCGTGAGGAGAAGGCCGGCAAACGCAAACCCGACGCAACGCAACGCAATCACGCAAGTCGTCGTCTGGGTTCTTACTACTACGACTACTACGCCAAATCAGGTACGTATCCCTTGCGTTCTCTCACCACACCCTCTTGTCCAAACGAGCAGCCGTCGCCGTCAAGGAGGACCAGCATCGGCAGCATCGCCCTTCAACCACTGTATTGTACCAAAGTGCCCTTGGCTCTCTCTCTCTTTCTCTCTCTCTGTCTCTCTGTCTACTACGTGTTAGGTACTCGAGAAAGAGGGGTGAGAGAGGGGCGGTTGAGATGGCCCGCCGGGGGGTGTTGAACTGTATCGATCATTAGGGGTTTGTGCTCCTGCAGCAGCCCTAGTGGGTTAGTCTGAACCGTCTCGGTGCGTCGACTTGCCTCCTCGGATCTCAAATACGTGCCAGGCACGTTGGTGTTGCTGGTTGGACTCTTTGAGTCTGGAGGTGTGGTGCAGGCAGGTGTGCTGAATGTCCATGTCCCTGCCACCCCTGTCCAGCCCAGTGGACCACGGATTGACGAGGTGTAAGGAGCGTGGCCACCGCTGCATCTGCCGGTCGTTGATTGGCCCCAGTTGAGACCAGCTCGCAAAAACCCGCTTCGGGGCTTGGGTCCCTCCAAACCTTTCCTCCTACAATTCCTCCCGTCGTGTTCCCTGACCTGACAGCCCAGTACTCACCCTGTCTGCACTGTAGCACTCTTGCACAGCGCTTTTCCCCTCAGGCTCTCTCTCCCTCCTTCTTTCAAGCGAAAGTGCGAATCCCCCCCTCTAGCCAGCCAGCCAGCCAGCCTCTCTTCACACCAGTCGTTTATTTTGTTTGATTTTCCATTTGGAATTTCAACCGGTCCCGCCTCCCGTTCAGTTTCCCAACGCACCAAGCAGCAAAACATCTCCAGAACTGCCCCGGCTGACATCTGTCTCTTGCCAGAGACGCAGAACGCTGACAACACGGAACTTGCCTCCCTCCCACTTTTCTACCCCCTTCCCACTCTTCAGCAACTCTGCCCAGTTGTAGTAGTACGTTCGTGCACCAACTCTCTTGCCGCCTTAGCACCACCACAGAAGGGCCCTCGACTCGGCACCCTTTTTTTTTTTTGGTTTTGCAGCCTACAACCAGCAACAAGACAACGGGACAATCTAGACGCTGCGAAACAAAATCACAACAATCCAGACAGAAAGACGACTGTGCACCCTTGTGCACTTCAAGGGCCATCCTTTGGCCATCATTCACGACAATTTTTTATGAATTCACCACTCTGGAAGCGATACTACCACTGTTGCCACAATGACTGAACCGGATCAGTGCATCATATGCCTGGAGTCGCTGCAGCACCCCTCGTCGCAGCCAGACAGTGCAAACGGAGCGGGACCAGCAGCATCCGCAACAACAACACAAGCAGTCTACCGTGCCATCGACTCAGACATTGAAATCCTCGAGGGTCAACAGCCAAACTTCATTGCCACTCTGGTCGGCTGCAACCACGTTGTCCACGATCAGTGCATCAGGAGTTGGGCCAAGAACTCAAACACTTGCCCCATTTGCCGGACGCCTTTTAATGAGGTCCGTCTATCATCTGAGCTCAACGGTACGTATCGAAACATGCCACTCCGCGACCTTATAGCAACAGCAGAGTTCTAACACTTTCCCCCCCCTCTAGGCCCTCCCGTCGATTCGTACGCCGTCCAGGACAAGAAACAGGAGCAAGAGTTCGATATTCACAGGTGGCTGGAGGAGAACCCAGAAGACGAGGCCTCGGAGCCAAGTCCTGCCTGCCCCATCTGCGAGTCGTCGGACCACGAAGAGGTGCTGCTCCTCTGCGACGGCTGCAATGCCGCCTACCACACGCACTGCATCGGCCTGTCCGGCGTTCCACAGACCGAGTACTGGTACTGCTTCGAGTGTGCCGAGAACAACGCGGGTCGGTCCAGCTCAAGCGAGACTTCGGATGTCGAAGTGCAGCCGCAGCCGCAGCCGCAGCCTATTACACAGGCCGCTCGCTCAGCAGCCAACCGACGAAACGCCGTTGCCCGACGAGGCTTCTTGCGTACCCAGTTGCAAGCCAGAAACGCACGGCGAGAGGCGAGGTCTCTCGAGTGGCAAGGCGCATGGGATCGCATCGCGAGCCGCGTCTACGATGCTACTGATATCGACCTCGATAATGACGAAGACGAGGATCTTTTCCAGGGTTTCCGCCGTGCCCAGGCACAGAGAGAGCAGATCCGCGAGATCCAAGAGCACCAGGACTGGCAGCAGCGCATGAACATTGCCAGCCGCCTAGGCGTCAGAGACATTTTTGCACAGAACATCCGCCCGACTGTGGGTCATCGTCTGGACGGCGCACCCGTTGAGCCGGTCGCCCAGCCTGCTCCACCGGCTCCCGAGACACGAGAGGAACAGCAGGCTTGGGGAGCCCTCGACAGGGCACGCGAAACCGAGACTACTCCCAACACCCGCAAGCGAAAGACGAGGTCCGTCACGGCCTCTCCTCAGGAGCCCGCTCAAGAGCCCGAGCGCAAGCTCAAGCGACCCCGCACCCGCCGACTGCCTTTGCAGGGTGAAGCTTCTGGCTCTGCTTCTGGTTCTGCCTCAGGCGCCGGCTCCGCCGCTGCGTCCAACACGGCTCCCGCTTCTGCTTCTGCGGTCACATCGTCGCCCGCGCCGACGACCGTACTGGCCTCGAGACCTCAGACGAACGGCGCGACTCAACGTGCACAGTCTCCGGTCAGTGCCGAGCCCGGCCCATCGTTCCTGTCGTCGTTGCTCAAGGAGGTGGAGATGAGCACTCCATCGGACGATGAGACGGTGCGGAACTATTTCGGCACCCGCTCCGGCCCCGACCCCTCGTCACCGGCAGCATCTCCCTCGCCATCATCACGCAACTCTCCGCGGGCGCTTTCCCTCACACCGCCGCCACACTCCCGACCCACGTCGCCCACGCTGTCTTTGAGCTCGTATGTGGAGCCGAGGTTCCCCAAGGCCAACTACTCGCCCACTCGAAACACGGGCGACAGCAGCGACTCGGAAAGTCGTTCGAACGGCGCCGAAATCCGCCAGCCTCGACCGCAGCGGCCAAACCGACAGCGGCCCAACTTTTCCCGGTCGCAGGACTCGTCCCCCACACGGCCGCCTGCCATCCCCTTCGAAACGAAGGAGAAAATCAGTGGCATCGTCCGGGCCGCTCTCAAGCCCCATTGGCGCGCGCAAGAGCTCACGTCAGAGCAGTACGCAAATATCAACCGGGACGTCTCTCGAAAGTTATACGAGGGTCTTCGCGATCTCCAAACCTTGGACGAAGACGCCAAGAAAGCATGGGAGAAGATCGCTTCCAAGGAGGTGGCCCGTGCAGTGGAGGAACTCAAAGCCTGATCGGCAGCACAAACGGAATGGCGTTTTGTTTTTGGTGTTTGGCAGCGAACCAAGCGGTTTGATACCCGACACTCCAACCAGGGGAGGCTTTTTTCTGAAATTTTTGGCAATCAATTTATTCTTTCTGAATAGGGAAGATGCATTTGTACCTAGGAAGGTTGGAACGGCTCGAAATACGGAGTGTTCCATGATCACCATATTACGGCTCGAAGTTAGGCCAAAGACGAAGCTTCTTGTACTGTATGTATATAGACGACGATACGACGAATGGACATATGAATCTTCATTTCAAATTGTGGCAACCGCGAGACCGGATCGTGGTTGGTTCAAATGCATCGGCACTCTCAGTGGCATCACAAATCCAGACAGAACGACGGTGAAGGCGTACACATGCCAAGTCTGCACGATGCTGAGCATTCTGTCTCGGTCTTGGCCGTGCAGCAGATGCCGGAGGCCCATCAATTAGCACTTTGGTGGCTGAATGTGTTTGCAGTAACTATCTAACAGTATAACCCAGTAAGAAATGCAGGTGCTGCTAGCGAAAAAAGACTGCTATTTACTCTGGGCACCGGATAAATGATCAGGACGTTCTGGAGGCGGAACAGGTCTTGACGATAAGGAAATGGTGCCGTAGTGGGAAAAAAGAAGAAGAGGAAGAGAGGCGGCGGGTCGCTGGGAAAATGATAAAGGCTCTGCAGCGAGTGCCCCACTGCTTACGTGATCGAACCCGCCGGCGCTTCTCAGGCGTCAAGTTGACCCGGTGCCTGTCGGATCCGCTAGCCGCTGCACCGGCGACGGCGGTCTTAGGTAAGCGATACCAGAACATCCCGGTACGTACCCTGACTGAGCTTCGCAGCAAAAAAGTTCAATCCGAGATCTCGACTGAGGTGTCAATGAAGGAGGCCCAGTACACCTAACCATTCACCATGACGGCAGCCAGCAGAGGCGCATTCGCCGCCCTCGGGCGCATACGACGTGAGAATCTTGTTGCCGCTGTACTTTATGAGCAATTGACTAATTGATACGGGCAGCCACTCCTAGAGTCTGCCGACAATGCGCGAGGGTCCAGATCCGAGCTCCAGCTCCCTCGCGGGCGTACTCGGGCGCTGCCGCCGCCGCCTCGACCACGACTGACCCGACGACCACGATCACGGCGCCTCCCCCGAACGTCGGCATTCCTCCTGGGCCCAAGACGGCACGCCAGGCGGGCCCCAACTACCATATCAAAGCCGGCGTGATCCTGACGCGGGCGCCGCTCCTCACGCGACCCCTGACGGCCTTCGAGCAGGTCTACTTCTTCTACCAGAAGCGGCTCAACGAGCGGCTGGCGCTGCCCTTCATCACGTCCGTCTACTTTAAGCCTGATACCCCGGCGCTCATCGATTGGAACATGAAGGTCAAGGACCGTCAGGGCACCGTGGCAAAGGAGCTCGGCGTGTACAACGGCAAGGCCTCGCGGGCGTGGGACGACGAGCTCATGGTCGGCGACGGGCTGAGCAACCACGACACGACGGTCGACCTGCTGTTGAAGGACTCCGTCATGCGCGTGAGTGACGACGCCGAGATCATCCCCGAGGAGGACCGGGCGCCTCCCGAGGCCCTCGCGCCGCGGGTGTCGGAGGCGGATCACAAGCGCGACACGACGAGGCTGGACCGCGCCATGGACCGCACTCTGTACCTGGTAGTCAAGAAGGAGTTCAAGGACGGTGCCAAGTGGGAGTTCCCCGCGGCGGGAATGTCCACGGAGGAGAACCTCCACGAGGTGAGTTTTGGATGCCCTCTCCCCTTTACTGGGCCACGATCCCTTGAGAGACAAGCCATGCTGACTGAGGGACGTAGGCTGCGCAGAGGATCCTCGACGAGACGGCGGGCGTCAACATGAACACGTGGATGGTCGGCCGCGTGCCGGTCGCGGCCTACGTGAAGAAGCCTACGGCCACCGAAGGCAAGGGGCAGAAGACTTTCTTCCTCAAGGCCCGCATCATGGCGGGTCAGGCGGACCTGTCGGCCTGCAAGCACCAGTACAAGGAGTTCAAGTGGCTGACGCGGGAGGAGCTCCGGGAGGTCCTGGAGCCCGGGTACTACCGCAGTGTACGAAACATGATGGCGGACCGGTAAAGACGGTCGGGGGAAGAGGCTTTGGCTTTGGACCGCTCTGGCTTGCATCTGAGGAAGGGAAAAGGCCAGAAAAAGGATGTAACGCTGTTGTATCATAGACGAACTGTACAATCAAATCTTCCCTGGACGATGTCGGCCTCGACGGTCCGGCTTTTGGCTCTGACTGCCCTCGGTCCCGGAATTGGCCAAGATGGCACGCCCTTCTTGAAGCAATACTCGGGATTTTCGTGTTGATGCATATGCTAGTTGGCATCGCCATATCAATCCAGCGTCAAGTGATTACGATAGTCGAGACCATAATGCCACTAGTATAGAGACAAGCAATAGGAACAGAGACTCTCACAGCGTGTCTTCACGACTATCTTGTGCATGTCCCACACTGGCAGGACTCCGGCTCGAACCCCACAAAAGGGACGGCATTCAGTGGGTGTTCATCTGTGTATCAATCGAAAGCTCCTTCCTTGTATGAGTTGTTACCCTGCCCGCCTTTCTACTCACGGTTTCTATTGTCACTCCGCCAGGTTTTCTCGTTTTATTCTTCCATTGTTAACCACATCAGATTTGCTCGTCAAAGGTGCGACGGTCCCCATTGAAGGGATGGACGTCACCATGAAGAACTTCTGGCAGAAGCTGCCCTGAGTATTGCTGTCTATCGCCAATTCGCAATTCGTCGCCATCGACCTTGAGATGATGGGCATCACAGACAAGGTCTCAGTGGAAAGACATGAAAACCCCGGTAGGCAACAAGTTTACGAAGCCGCGAAGAAGATCGCGTCCACCTTCAACGTCTTTGATCTAGGCATCACTTGCATCATGCCTCAGCCAGGTTGGCTCCCCCCCCCCCCCCCCCCCCCCCCCCCCCCCCCCCCCCCCCCCCCCCCCCCCCCCCCCCCCCATATCACACTTCACTTCTCTCCCACCCCCCCCCCCCCCCCCCCCGCGATAGAGCATCCACCAGTCTGACACCTTCGCAGATGGCTCGTACGATGTCGAGTCCTACAGCTTCCCCGTCAGCCCTTACTTACACGCAGACACTTACGATGACGAGATGTTCGTCTGGGAAGTCGACAGACGGCTGTGTGTAGCATATGACACCCTCGGGTTTTTGAGAAAGGAGGGTGTCCGGATGGAGAAATCTACGAAGGCTGCGTCCCGTATCTCAGCCGCAAGGACGTCCGCATGGCCACCCAGCGAATAGAAAAGAAAATGAAGCCTCGGAAAGAGAGAGAGCACCCTTACAACAAGAGCGACGAAGGACTCCTCTTTCTCAGTGCATATGCTTGGGACACGATCGATGACTGGCTGCTAGAGTCTCTTATGGAGGTAAGAGCCCTCCCCTAGCTTCATACCATGTCTGCCACAAAAATACCTGCTTATTGGTGTCCTCCGAACCTAAATATAAGCTGATGACGATGCTTTGCAGAGATCTACGAAAACCAATATACTCATCCCTCGTTCGGACAACAAAAAGCGGACCGGCATCTATCATCAGATCGTCCGCAGAAATGCCCAAAACCTCGTTCCGGACATGAGGCGCCGTAGTTGGAACTATGGTGCCACTGTGATCATCTATCTAGCAGACGACGAAAAAGACAATGAGGTGGGCTTCACATCGGCGGGCGAGGTTGACGAATCCGTGAAAGCTCACAGCTCTTAGATGCGCGAGTCGCTTCAAGATCGGCTTTCCGCCTCGCAGCGCAAGTATTCGGGTGAGGACGGTCGGCGTGGAGATGTTGCCAGAGGCTGATGATTGCATTCAAAGAATCCGGCTGGTTATCGAAGGCCTCGCGGGTGGGGACTTTGCCGCACTGATCAATGCGGATCGCGTCGTTGAAGCATTGTCCGCATGCCCTGGCAATGCGGAAGCATTCTGCGAGAAAGCACGTCGGATATTCCAGTCAACGTCCCCAGCACACTCCGAGGACGCTTCAGAAGACGAGTATGACAACAGCGATGGCCCAGGCGTTCGTTTCACACCCCAATCAACCGACGGCTGGTATTTCAATCATCCTTCGGCATTCGGTTTTCCGTGGCAGGCTACTTCCGCCGGTGACTGGCCTCAAACTCCAGGACTCGACGGAACCTGGCACAACTTTGATATCTCCAACGATTGAAGTGCTGGGAGTGGTTGGAGCCCACTTGAGTGATCAACCGACTGAGGCGAGGTGTTCACCGGCAACAAAGAGTCGTCTGCAGAAAGCCTCAGCGACAAAGTGGCGCAGGCTTTGCAACTGGTTGAGAATAAACTGAAGATATCACCGCCCATCATTGTTGAACACAACCAGTTCATGGACCTGCTGTTCCTCTACAACACTTTTATCGACGACCTACCTGACACCCTAGACGACTTTTTCGCAGAGATTCATGAGTTGTTCCCCGTTGTCATGGATACGAAGTTGTTGGCAATCGAAGACCAAGCGATCGAAGGCGAAGATCCCTTGCTGGATTTGTACAATAGACTCAGCGACTGCAAGGTCATGCCGCAAATTACTTGGCACACTGCGCATGGCTATGGTCGCAGTGGCACGGCTCATCAAGCCGGTTTTGACAGTGAGTCGTCGTTATGCGACAAGGTCTGATGGGTGTAGCCAATACGCACAGGCTTCATGACCGCGACCGTATTACTACGATTGGCTTACAAGCTGGCCCGCAAGAACCTGCCCGGCGACGACGATGAGCAGGCCGGCAGGAAGCCGAGGACACTCTACAGCAGAGAGTGGTTGTCGGCCATCGGGCGCGACCCTGACCATTTTGAGGACCAGAGAAGCTCTAGCCCTTGTTGATCGGAGCCGTCGGATGCCGACAACGAGGGGGTCAGTCAACCCAAATGGGAGGATCCGGTATTCGACTTGGCCCGAAATGCAATCCGGATCGCACCACACAGGACGATTTACATTGGGGATGAGGCCTAGACGAACCAGCTCAGAATGTCGGAGTGGAGAAAGCTTCCGCTCATCTCACGAAAGGGGCGCGTTAAGAGAAAAACGCGTCGTATGTGAAGTGATGAGGTTTGCAATGTCGTCAAGGACGGGTGACCCCTGGTGGGGTTTATGAGATGCTCCGCAAGGCAATGCGTCGATAGATGACCCGAGGACGTAATCGAACCGCTGAGCCGCAGCGACATGGCTCTCGATACGCTGCCTCGAGGCGAACCGCGTCCTGGCCCTTGGTAGCGCCCAATAACTCGGGGCGAGAAGAATTTCGTTACCGGGACATGCTTCTCTAAATCGAAAATAACTGTGGTGACTACATGGACGCACAAGCAGCGAGGTCTGAGATGGGAAAGGGGACGAAAGTGGCACAGGGGTGATGCAAGGAGGCGGCACCAAAGTTGATAAAAGGCTCCCCGCGAGGCATAGATAGTCTCTTCAATGCTTATCCGTGGTTGTATTGGACTGTCACTGACAGTCACCCGATGCGCCTCGGCTCAATCTGGGGAAGCACAGGGACGGAGAACCCCTGGACGAGCCTGCAACCGACAGTCGAGAGGGGTCATTAAAGTGGCACCATAATGGAGTAGCTAAGAAGGTCAACACCGGAGGACGCAGAGAACACGAATATTGGAAATGACAGGCTGCGAGGGCATGAGACGTTCATCTGGATATGGCTGGTGATCTCCGGGAAGTGAAATGGAAGCTTGGCCAGTCGTCGAGGGCAACCCCTGTTACTCCGAGAGGCCACGGCGCCTTTCCCGAAGTAGAAGGCCCACCGCAATGGAAATGCCAGGAGGAGCGCTGCTGCTCGCGAAGGCTAGAGGGGTACTTGCCATGTGAGCCGTCTGGTGCGACGTCACTGGTACTCGCTTATCGGCCCCCCTCGTTTTGGCGGTCAGTTGGCCTGCCGGTGGTGCAGAACAGAGAAACAAACCGAGGCTAAACCTGGGCCGAAAAAAGTGTATCCATGCCGGTGCGTTCCTGCGGTCTGTCAGCAGGACTCCAATTGGAACTCTCCAGCAGCACCGGGCACACGCCAACGACGACAACAACCCGCCCACCCACACCACTCCCTCTTTCTCTCTCCCCAGGAACTCTGAATCTAACCACATGTCGCGGATCCCATCATAGCAAGTGGTATTAGCATAGGAACGCGTATGATGGCCACCATTCTCCGCGCGCCGGACACATAACAATAGACCCCGTTCTTATTTTGTCCTCATTTCCCTCCGCCTGGGGCACTTCAATGCCGACGTATTGACAACCTGCTGCCGCCCATAATTCTCCCAACCATCCGCCGCCGCCGACATGTCGTCCGCCAATGGCTCCTACACGGCGACCTTGAGTCCCACGGTCGCCTCCTCCGATACCACCGTCACGTTTCCTCCGCACATGCTCGGGAGCTCCATCTCGTCTCTGTCCTCCTCGACCTCATCACGCCACACCTCCCAGATATCAAAAACCTACCGCCAGGCCTCGACTCTGTTCCTTACGCGTCGGTTGCCCGAAGCCCTGTCGACCATTCTGCCACTAATCACACCGCCGTCGGAACAATCAGAGGACGGCGTAACCGAGCCTGCGCCCGTCGCGAGGGCGTCGCGATCCACGAGGATCAAGGTCTGGAGCCTGTATTTGACGACGTTGAACGCCATCGTCGAACTGGAGCCGGACGAGGGAAAGGATGCCTTTGGGAGCCAGGAGTGGCGGTCGCTATGCTCAAAGGTTAGAGAGGGCGAGGTATGGGAAGAAGTCGTACGCAACGGATACCACGGCGTCGAGAGCGACGTCGACTCGGATGTCGTCATCAACCTGTGAGCTCCCCCCTCGGCCATTAGTCCTGTCGGAGGAAAGCTAACCAGTACGCAGCGCCACGCTCCTCTTAGCACATGCGCGGACACAAGAGTTAAACCAAAAAAAGCTGGAGAGCTATCTTGCGGCATCTACCTCGCCAAACATGGACTTGTCCAAGCGGTTGTCGGACTCGCCGTCGCCGTCACCACGGATGAACCGGCACCGGTCTCCGGCCAAGACCACGAGCGGAGCGGATACGCCGAGGGACCTCAACGCGCGGGTCAAGATTCTCGAGCTGTATACGCTGCACGTGCTGATTCGCAACAATGAATGGGATTATGCCCGCGAGTTTATCAGCGTGAGCTCGGTATTGGATGACGAGCGCCGTGAAGCGTTTCTGCAAGCTCTGGAAAGCCTACAGGAGGAGCAGCAAGAACAGGAGAGGCAAGAGACGGAAGAGCGCCGCCGGCAGGAGGAGCAACTGCGGCGCGACATCGAAGAGGCGAAACAGCTGAGGGCCGAAAACGAAGAACGAGAACGCCGACGGTTAGAGGAAGAGAGGGCACGGAGAGAAGGGGCCGAAGGAGACTACGGCATCGACAAGACTCCCAGTAGAGCGGGCTCGAGCAAGGCGGGGTCGACCAAGGGGCGTCACGCGAGAGTCGTCTCCAACGCCTCCGGGTCCGGCTCGAATTCGAAAATGCCCGTCTCCCGGGCGAAAGGAAAATCGCCGGCTGCGCCAACGTTTGGGACGAGGGCATCAATGGTTTTGTCTCGCATACGCGCGGTAATAGACCAGCTGGGGGCGTCGTTTAAGACGAATCCCATGCTGTTGATGCGGCTGGTGGCTTTCATTTTGGGCTTGGTCGTCATGTTCGGGCAGAAGAATGTCCGCGAACGGATGCAGCGAGTGCTTGGGAACGGTTGGAACAAGGTTAAGGCAACTGCGGGAATGGGAGTCAAGGTTAGCTACATATGATTACGACGGATACTGCCGCGCTCTGACTTCACTGTACTATACGGGGATCTGGATCCAGGAACAATGGCCGTAACTGTCCGTGGCCTCTTTTATATTGACGCAAAAAGGGAAAGCATTTTTTGTCGCAACTTTGAGAGAACACCCATTTCTGACTACCGCCAAACAAGGCCCCAACATTTCCTTCATAAACTGTGCAACACTAGACGCCCGAACGCCAGACAATGCAAAAGCCCATTCCCGTAAAACTCGCAGCCGTCTGCATCCTTCTCGTCGAACCACACACCGGTGCCCATACCCGGGCGACGCAGGGACTAGTACGTCGCCGTCCGATTGGTCTTTTTCTGGTAAAACAAGTCGGTCCTGGAACTTCCGAGGTTTATGATCTTGGGGCAGCCGTCGCGGTCCTTCTCGAGGCGCGTGCACTCGAAGCAGTAGAAGGCGTCCGAGATGCCCTCGCCGCCGCAGACGACGCATTTGTTCTGGTAGTTGCCGAAGGAGCACTCGTCGCAGATGCGGACGAGGGTCGTCGGGCGCACGTAGGAGTCGCAGACGGGGCACTTGCCGTCGCACTTGTCACAGAGGCGGCCGATGGCGATGCCAGCCTGCTTGCGGCACATGACGAGATCGCTAGCAGTCGGTGTTAGCTTGGTGCCTGTCAATGGGAGAAGCGAGCCGACTTACGGGTGATGACGCGACATTTTAAGCAATTTCTGGTAATGAGACCTGGCAAACGAGTGGTTTGACTGGTAAGGTGCTTCGGGTCGCTCGCTGGAGTGGGAAGTCGTAAGTTTTAGCACCGCGATTCTGGGAAGAAGTTCGCGCCGGTCAGCCTCGCCACAACTTCTCCAAGCTTCTCTTTCACACCATTGGTGCGGACTCTTGCCTGATCCGGCCGAAGCGGGGTGCCTAGCGGGACCCTGTCTCTGAGTGGCTGGACCCCGCTGACAAACCTCAGCCTTGGAGCTCGAGCCGGGAGCTTTTGAGCTCAACGATAGCATGGCTCAAGCACGCATTCCTGCTACCTGTCGAATCTGAACCTCATGTCCTCGCCGCTTCATTTGACCTGATCGCATTACCAGTCGCACATACGGCTTTGCGCGACAAATAAACAATGGCCACGGTCACAGAGTATGGCGCGCACGGCTCCCTCGGGTCGGGCGAGAAGCTTACAGAATCCAGGGTGCCCACCAATGCCATCCAAGCGGAACCGACAATGTCCGAGGTAGAGGCCGCACAGAAGCGAAAGGCGTCAATAGACTCGAACGACGATGATGGTTTGTCAAAGCGACCGAGGATTGAAGAAGGCGACCACCACGACCCATCGACGACAGACTCGAGGCCGCGAGACGGGGTTGCAGGCGCCAACACAACTCGGCGCACGGCGTTATCGAAAGATGAAGAGAAGAAGCGGGGCAAGCGGTTGTTCGGCGGTCTTCTGAGCACCTTGAGCCAGACCAACAGCGGCTCTCAACACAAGAAACGCAGGGAAATTGAGCAGCGACAACACGAGAGGGCGCAAAAGCAACGGGCGGAAGACGAGAAGCGAAGAATAGAGAAGCTCGCGCGGATAACCGAGGCGAGATGGCAGGAGCAGATCAAGTTTGACGAGACGGCTGTACGCGGCGGTTCCCCCTTTTGCAAGCCTGATACAGCAGCTGATACCCTCCTCACCAGATGAAAAGCCGGCATGCGGGTATGGTCGCGATGGCACATTCTCTCCGAACAAAGGCATGGCCGCCGATTGTAAGATGCCCCGCCCGTGAACACGACGATGCCGCAGGCTGACAGCCTTTAGTACTACCGACCGTGGAAGTTTACAAAAGAGCAAGAGGACGAGATCGACGCCCAGATTCGAGACGCTAAGGCGACCGTGGCAAGGGAGACCGAGGCTTTCAGAGAGCGCAAGGACGAGCACGAACGGCGTTACGGCCAGAGCAGGCTGCCTACGAGAGATGATGTGGCCGCGCCTGCAAACATCGAAGACCTGGCCAAGACACACTCAGAGCCCCCCGCAGGAGCTGCCCCAGAAGCCCCCGCGGTTGTGCATGATGATGTTCCTTCTCCAAGCCATCAGCATGACGAATCCGGTGATGTTGTTGAGGATGCCGAGGACATGGTTATTTACTGATACTGGGCACGGGCTTCCATGTGTTCTTTTTCTTTCTTTTTTTCTTCCCTCTCCCGTGCGGCCAGGTTGACGGCCGGTTATTTGTTTATTACCACCGACCGTCGGCGACATAGGCGAGTGGTGTTCTTCACTATGACGAGAGTTGACCAAAAGTTGGGGGCATGATACCAAACGGAGTTCAAAGCGGCATTTATTTGCGGGAGATATAAGCAATTCCATACGTTTGAAACCAATGACCGATTTCGCACTGTCTCTGGCCGATGGTGGGCTCTCTTAAGTTGAGGCAGGTCTCTGACGGACATGGCAGTGACGTACAGTGCTCTATCCAGTGGGACCGTTCTTTGAAAGCCGCATTTCATGTTGATAAATTGACGAAACCCGCTCGTTTCCCCAAGGTTTACAACAATTCGGTTACAGTTTCGGGATCAGCAGCTTGCCTAACCCTTTTTTTGTCGGACACATCGGCGGTGCCTGGACCGAGGCATCTTACAGCGCCGACGGGGCGCTAAGACGATTTCATTCAGGGACTCCGAGTGGCAGGCAGGGCAGGGCCCCGCGCGGGTGGGTTCCGGCCACGCAGTTCGCCAATGCTTGCGGCTCGACTCCGTCGCTCGGCCAAGTTCTGCCCCTCTTGTCAGCGCAGCGGTCCACTGGTCTATGATGATTCAAAAGAAGAATGTGGTTCCCCAAAACCTAGCACAGCTATGCCGAGGCTCGATACACCGCTGCGACGCCCGTACGGCATTGACTTCTGGTCTGCGAGGCGATAAGCCGTGGCGAGCTGAGTGGAAGCGTATGGGGCTTCCACGATTCAGGAGCCGGGCAACTCCCATTGTCTACCTACATCGTATGTGAATAACTGGGCTCGGTGGTAATTTCATCATCCAGCTGCATCATGATCCCCGCTGTAACGCTTGCTTCGGACTCGTCCTCCCGTCGGTTTGAGTTGGCGCTGGGGACAAGGATTTCCTCCTTGGCATAAACAACGTTGCCAGCCCATAATACATTTGCATATACTTCGTATATATAAGCTCGCCGCTGCCCCCATTGCCGAGCTGGCAGCCCCGCGTTGCTTGCCTTTTGACAGACACTCATCACACACAATCGCACGTACGTCTCCATCATGGCCGTCGACAAGATTGCCCCCAACGACCCGCGCGTCGAGCGCAAGCAGGCCGAGGTCAGAGGCAAGACCTACTCCTACCTTTACAGCAAGCCCGAGGGCACTCTCAAGGGCACCGTCGTCCTCGTCCACGGCTGGCCCGACATCTCGCTCGGCTGGCGCTACCAGTTCCCCCTTTTCCTCTCGCTGGGCTACCAGGTGGTCGCGCCGGACTGCCTGGGCTACGGCCACACGTCGTCGCCTGAGAAGCTTGAGGAGTGGTCCCTCAAGAACATGTCGGACGACATCAAGGCGCTGGCCGACCACGTCGCGCCCGGCGAGCAGATCGTCCTCGGCGGCCACGACTGGGGCGGTGCGCTCGTCTGGCGCGTCGCCATGTGGCACCCGGACCTTATCAAGGGCGTCTTCAGCGTCTGCACGCCGTACAACGCGCCGACGGCCGCCTGGTTCGACCTCGCCGACCTCATCGCCGCCGGGCACTTCACCAATTTCAGATACCAGCTGCAGCTGCGCAGCCCCGAGGTCGAGGAGAAGCTGACGAAGCCCGAGGACATCCGCCAGTTCCTCAAGGGCATCTACGGCGGCCGCGGCCCCAACGGCGAGCTCGCCTTCGACACGCAGCGCGGCGTCATCTTTGAGAACCTCGACAAGATCGGTCCCACGCCCCTGCTGTCGGAGGAGGAGGTCGACTACTACTTGGAGAGCTACAAGAAGAGCGGCATGCGCGGGCCGCTGAACTGGTACCGCACGCGCAAGATCAACTACGAGGACGAGCTGCCGCTGGCGGAGAAGGCGGCGGCCGAGGGCGGCGAGTACAAGGTGACGCCGCCGAGCCTGTTCATCTCCGCCACCAAGGACGCGGCGCTGCCGCCGTCCATGGCGGCGGGCATGGGCAAGCACTTTGCGGACCTCTCGCGGGCCGAGGTGACGGCGTCGCACTGGGCGCTGTGGGAGGCGCCCGAGGAGGTCAACAAGCACATCAAGCAGTGGCTCGAGGCCAAGGTCGAGAAGACGCCGACGGCGTCGCTGTGAGTCCCCGGGGCTTCTGAGAGGCCGCTGCTGCCCGCGTCGCGAGATGGCATTTTGACGGGACGTTTTACGGTTTTCAATGACAAACGAAAATGAATAGATCACACTGGCGGGGACGAACCAGCGAACAAATCACCACTATATCGTTGCCAATCACGGCTGTCTCTTTTCTTCTTCTTCTATCTCTCTTAGTGACCTATACCTCTCTCTCATTTTCAGCTACCTAAGGAGCTCATGGTGATATGAGATTGTACGGCATGCGATGCACCAGTTCGCGTACGTTCGCCGAGCACGAGTCTGTCCGTTCGTGGCCTTGGCAGCCCGGTCTTGCCTTGTTTCCTGCGCACCGCACTGATACACAATGTTCTGGACTTCTTGCTCGCCTTTCCAATGTGGGGAGTTGCCGGCTAGCTGGCTGCTTGACACCAGGCCCGCACGTCTTCCAAAAGGTTATTTGCCATGTCGTGTTCTCCGCCAAGGCCGACCAAGCGCGTTGGGCGGGCATCTTTGATCTATCACCATCGGCGCGGCGCGGCGCTGATGGCGGGTTTGTTTCGGTAGTTCACGCATCCCTCGTACCCTTCACTTGAGCGTAAACTTTTGGCCGGCGATGGAGGGCGCCGCGCCCTTGGCCTTCTTGTTGGGCTTCCCGCACGACGCGCACGAGTCGGCCCTGTAGGCGCACGACTGGCAAAGGGCGTGGCCCTGGGAGACCTTTGTCTTGCACTTTGAGCAGGCGCTCGAGTACTGGGCGTAGGGGTTCTTGGCGGCCTTGGAGAGCAGCTTGCTCTTGCCGACGCCGGTGGGCCCCACCGTCGGCTTGGAGGAGGACGACGCCGAAGCGGACGAGGAACCATGGTAGATTTCGGCCTTCTTCTTGACGGAGGGCGTCGCAAGGGCCGTCGCGCCCTTGCCGAGCTTCTGGCATTTTGCACAGACCATCTTGGGCGGTTGAGGTGGTATCGTCGGGGGTGGGGGGAGATGCGTCGTCGTCGTCGTCGTCGTCCTTGCGGTGATGACGTTGTGGAAGGAATTCGATGGCAGTCTAAGAGGCGGCGGCGACGGAAGATGGATCGAGTCGCGTATGGCTGGTGGCGTCGGGGGTAAGGCTGAGGAAGGATGGCTGTGGCTTGAAAGACTTGGTACGTCAAAGTGCCAAACCTCCTGCTTCAGTTTCCCCGGTGGGTCCGACGACCCAGACTTCAGGGCGGAGCTACTAGCGCCTCGCCGGGACGACGACAGGCTGTCCGGTTCGCTGGCGGTAGCCACAATAGGGGCCCTCCTTTTCTTGCGTGTCGTGCGTGTTTCCTCGCTGTGCCTGGGCGAGCCAGGGCCCCAGCCACTCCGGAATTGAAACTGGACCTGCCTGGCAACCTGGGTACTAGGAACACTCTACTCAAGTTTCTTTCGTGCCACGGGAGAATGCCAGGGTGGGAGCTTCCTACGGGGGCTCACGATTCGTCTGTACAGTTCGGACGAGCGAGAGTGATGTATCCACAGGTAATCATAGATGATTGGGGGGGGGGGCAACTGAGGGAAATTTCGAGAGGGAGATGATGTTTAGTTCCTTAGGTGACGATGACTGGAAGGGGTCCGATGGGATGGTTGTGGGTACAGTGTTGGAACAGTCCCATAACGGCTCACGTCTGAGCGCTTTAGCTGACAAGCAGCAGCCGACCGTGGCGTGGTTCGTCTAGTGGCGTGTCAATGTACAATGTATGTAGTCAACAGTGACAGTGACGGGTGCCGAGATACTGTGCGCCCATACACTATGCTGAGCGATTGATGCAGCTTGTCCCAAGCAGAGTCCGTCCACCCTCGCATCGCCCTGTGTTAGTCGCAAACTAAACTAGCTACTGTGGCTGGAGGAAGACGTAAGCCTTCCAACCAGCATACCCAAAGACCAGTGGAGGGACCAGACGTGGATGAGATGAGATGCAGCGCAGCACAGCGCAGCTGGTGTCATGCTCCGGGGGGCATCGGCCGCTAAAACATGAATAGCAACAAGCCCCACGCATCCCTCTCCCGGCGGGGCTGGCACTCCCACCGGCATGCCCAGGTGTGCCAGGCACAGGACAAAGCCGCAAAAATAAAGGTCGCACAGCAAAAAAAAACAAAAAAACAGCATCCAACCCGTCCAGCAACAGCCGTGCCAGCTGGGACCAGACGTGAGACGGTCCCACTCTCACCTCGCATAGTGTACCTCCAGCAGATAGTATTGCGTACATCGTACCTGTAGGTGCTGCTGCTGCTGCTACTGCTCTGCGCCGACCGGCCACCTTGGCTCGCCGTCGCAGTCCAGTCGCCTCGTCTCGTCTCGTCGCTCCCTTGTGCCGTCCCCCCGACCCCCCCTTCGAGCACTGCCAGCACCTCAAACACGACGTTCCGCAGATCCTACCCTTCCACCGGACGACACCTCACATCACCTCAGCTCCAGTGGTCTCAAAAGACACCCTCAACCTTTGTCGCTTATTGCGAGACCGCTGCCCACCACACCAATCATAGCGACTGCGTTGCTTCGCCGTTTGACTGCATTTCCTGCTCGACTCTGCAGATACCCTACTACCTCCCTCCGCCTTACCGATACAGCGTCAATCAACCTCGCCCATCTGGCACCCCGTTGACGTAGCGCAAGACCTACCTACCACCGTGTAATCCTAATCCTCCGCCAGCAGGAGGCTGCGCTGCAGCGAATACGGATCGCCGGGCCACTTCTTTTTTTTATTATCGTATTTTCTCTACAACCACCACCTCAACTCCCATACAGAACGCACGCAGCCGCGGCGTTGCTCCCACTGCCGGTTGTCGTCTCGCTGTCGTCGTCGTCGCCGTCATACTGCTGCTTTCGTTCCGAATCCCATACTTCAAACCTGGCCGGCTTCCAAAAACAACCTACATCCACCCCCCTTTTCCGTCCCATCACTCCCTCATTCATGCGCCTGGAAACAGTACCATCTTGATCCAACTGCCCCGACTTCGCATGCTGGCCATTTCGAGACTTGCACATTGATTGTCGAGCAACACGCACCCCGTGTCCACCCCTGGCATGGCTGGACGTCCAACGGGAGGCCCTCCGGGAGGTCCTTCCAATAATGACCTGCTTCTAGATCTCGACAACGACCAACCCGGCTACAACGGAGGACAGCGATCCGCCGTGACCAACGACGACCTGTTGCGCTACGATCAAGGTCGCCCCTCCGTCTCTTATGACGATTTTGTTGGCGGCGGCGGCGGCGGCGGTGGCCAAAGAGGAGGAGCAGGAGGCGGCAACCACACTCAGCAATCTTCGGCATCGAGGCCGCTGCCTGGAGGTCCCGCGTCGCCCGGTGGCAACGCATCCTCCGGTCCCTACATGCAGAGACACTACAGCCAAACGTCGGAGCTGAACAATTACCAACGGTACGCCGACGACTTCGACGACTACTCGGCCGAGGGCGAATCATATTACCAGCAGGGAGGTTCTGCCGCAAGCGCCAACAATGCGAGAGACTCGTCCGGAAGGGCCAATGCCCGGAACCGTAATAGCGTCCTCAGCCTGGGCGGGGGCTTCCTCGGCCGCATGAAGAATAAAATGGGCATGGGCGAAGGGTACTCGGAGATGGACCTGCCCTTGACGGAGGCTGGCGGCAACGGACGGGCAGACACAGCCGTCGGCGCGCACGCGAAACAGGGCAAGAAAATGGACATGGGCAACTTCAAATTCGGCTTCGGTCGAAGCAAGCCGGACCCCTCGACTCTGGGCCCGCGGATGATCCATCTGAACAACCCGCCGGCGAACGCGGCGAACAAGTACGTCGATAACCACGTCTCGACGGCCAAGTACAACGTCGCGACCTTCCTCCCGAAATTCCTCTTTGAGCAGTTTTCAAAGTTTGCCAACGTCTTCTTCTTGTTCACGGCGGCGCTGCAACAGATCCCCAACCTCTCGCCCACCAACAGATACACCACGATTATCCCGCTCTTCATTGTGATGATGGTCTCGGCAGGAAAGGAGCTGGTGGAGGACTACCGCAGAAAGCAGGCCGACCACCAGCTGAACACGTCCAAGGCTCGCGTCCTGCGCGGCACCACCTTCCAGGAGACAAAATGGATCAACGTCTCGGTCGGAGACATCATCCGCGTCGAATCCGAGGAGCCCTTCCCGGCCGACCTGGTGCTCCTCGCGAGTTCCGAGCCCGAAGGCCTATGCTACATTGAAACGGCTAACCTCGACGGAGAGACCAACCTGAAGATCAAGCAGGCCTTGCCCGAGACTTGCACAATGGTCAGCTCCAGCGACATGAGCAGGCTCGGCGGCAGAATCAAGTCCGAACAGCCCAACAGCAGTCTGTACACGTACGAGGCCACCTTGACGATGCAGGCAGGCGGGGGCGAGAAGGAACTGGCCTTGAACCCCGAGCAGCTCCTGCTCCGCGGCGCTACCCTGCGCAACACTCCCTGGATTCACGGTGCGGTCGTCTTCACCGGACATGAGACGAAGCTCATGCGAAACGCCACCGCCACGCCCATCAAGCGCACAAAAGTAGAGAAGAAGCTGAACATCCTGGTCCTGGTCCTCGTCGGCATCCTCCTTGTCCTGAGTGTCATCTGTACGGTGGGTGATCTTGTCCAGCGCAAGGTTGAGGGTGACGCCCTTTCGTACCTGATGCTCGACTCGACCGGATCCGCCAACAACATCATCAAGACCTTCTTCAAAGACATGGTCACGTACTGGGTTCTGTTCTCGTCGCTTGTGCCCATCTCGCTCTTTGTCACTCTGGAAATGGTCAAGTACTGGCACGGCATTCTCATCAACGACGACCTCGACATCTACTATGACCGGACGGACACCCCGGCCAACTGCAGGACGTCCAGCTTGGTGGAGGAGCTCGGCATGGTCGAATACGTCTTTTCCGACAAGACTGGTACCTTGACCTGCAATATGATGGAGTTTAAGCAGGCCTCGATCGGCGGCATCCAGTACGCCGAGGACGTGCCGGAGGACCTCAGGGCGACCATCCAGGACGGCGTCGAAGTTGGGGTTCACGACTACAAGCGACTGGCCGAGAACCTCAAGAGCCACGAGACGGCTCCGGTAATCGACCACTTCCTGGCTCTGCTGGCCACCTGCCACACCGTCATTCCCGAGAGGAGCGACGAGAAGAGCGGCAAAATCAAGTACCAAGCCGCCTCGCCCGACGAAGGTGCCCTTGTCGAGGGCGCCGCCCAGCTCGGCTACGTCTTCACCGATCGCAAGCCGAGGTCCGTGTTCATCGAGGCAGGGGGCCGCGAGCTCGAGTACGAGCTGCTGGCCGTCTGTGAATTCAACTCCACCCGGAAGCGCATGTCGACCATCTACCGATGCCCCGATGGGAAAGTCCGCGTCTACTGCAAGGGTGCCGATACCGTCATCCTCGAGCGCCTGAACGACCAGAACCCGCACGTCGAAGCCACCCTGCGCCACCTGGAAGAGTACGCCTCCGAGGGGCTCCGCACGCTTTGCCTCGCGATGCGCGAGGTTCCCGAACAAGAGTTCCAGGAGTGGTTCCAGATCTTCGAAAAGGCCAGCACCACCGTCGGCGGTACCCGTGCGGAGGAGCTGGACAAGGCCGCCGAGATCATTGAGCGCGACTTTTACCTTCTCGGAGCGACCGCCATCGAGGACCGTCTCCAGGACGGTGTCCCAGAGACCATCCATACGCTCCAGCAGGCCAACATCAAGGTGTGGGTGCTGACGGGCGATCGCCAAGAGACGGCCATCAACATCGGCATGAGCTGCAAGCTGCTGAGCGAGGACATGATGCTTCTGATTGTCAACGAGGAGAGCGCGGAAGCAACGCGCGACAACATTCTGAAGAAGCTCGACGCCATACGGACCCAGGGCGACGGCACCATCGAAACGGAAACCCTGGCTCTCATTATCGATGGCAAGTCCCTGACCTACGCCTTGGAGAAGGACCTCGAGAAGCAGTTCCTCGACCTGGCCGTAATGTGCAAGGCTGTCATCTGCTGCCGTGTCTCACCCCTGCAGAAGGCTCTCGTCGTCAAGCTGGTCAAGAAGTACCGGAAGGAGTCCATCCTGCTCGCCATCGGTGACGGCGCGAACGACGTCTCCATGATCCAGGCCGCCCACATTGGTGTCGGCATCAGCGGTATGGAAGGTCTGCAGGCCGCCCGAAGCGCTGACGTCTCAATCGGCCAGTTCCGGTATCTTAGGAAGCTGCTGTTGGTTCACGGCGCCTGGAGCTACCAGCGCGTCGCCAAGACCATCCTCTTCTCCTTCTACAAGAACATCACCTTGTACATGACGCAGTTCTGGGTAAGTTTTTGTCAGAGGCGCGCCGCGCAGTTCGTGTTGCTAACTCGGCCAGTACACCTTCCAAAACGTCTTCTCCGGCGCGGTCATCTACGAGTCGTGGACGCTCTCCTTCTACAACGTCTTCTACACTGTCTTGCCTCCCCTCGCCCTGGGCATCCTCGACCAGTTCATCTCGGCAAGGCTTCTCGACCGCTACCCGCAGCTGTACATCATGGGCCAGCAGAACCAGTTCTTCAAGATCAAGATTTTCGCCGAGTGGGTCGCCAACGCCGTCTACCACTCCATCATCCTCTACGTCTTCGGCGAGCTCATCTGGCACGGCGACCTGATCCAGGGCGACGGGCAAATCGCCGGTCACTGGGTCTGGGGCACGGCGCTTTACGCTGCCGTCCTCCTCACCGTCCTTGGCAAGGCGGCCCTGATCACGAATAACTGGACCAAGTACCACGTCATCGCCATTCCCGGCAGTATGCTCTTCTGGTGGGGCTTCATCGCCCTCTACGGTACCGTCGCGCCCATGATTCCCTTCTCGGCCGAGTACCACGGTGTCATCCCCAAGCTGTACAGCAGCCCCGTTTTCTGGTTGCAGACGATCTCGCTGGCGCTTATGTGTCTCCTGCGAGACATTGCCTGGAAGTTCGCCAAGCGCATGTACATGCCGCAAACGTACCACCACATTCAGGAGATCCAGAAGTATAACATTCAGGACTACAGACCAAGGTATGCAGATGCCCCCCCGCCCTGCCCTCTTCCTCGCGGTAACCCGCTAACGCATTCCAGAATGGAGCAATTCCAAAAGGCGATTCGCAAGGTGCGTCAAGTCCAGCGCATGCGCAAGCAGCGCGGCTACGCGTTCTCCCAGGCAGACGAGAGCCAGACGAGGGTGCTTCAGGCATACGACACTACCCAGCACCGTGGACGGTACGGTGAGATGGCCAGCTCGAGACCTTTAAGCAAATAGCCGTGCCGCACCCCTTTTACTCTTTGTTTTATACCACTGCTGCAGTCGCCTACCGCCGCGTGCCGGGGCATGGCAAAAGGGGAAGCGAAGCCTATGATGATTACGACTCGAAAGGAGGAGGGCCGGCCGCGTTGATTTTGGTTCTTGGGGAAGGGCTTGTCCCCCAAACGCAATGGTAATGCCAACGCTAGCGACGATAGCACGATGTAAAGTTTTGTTTTTTTCTTCTTCTTTTTTCTTCCCTTCACTATTTATTATATGCATGGTCGGGAATCTTCCCCGTCATCCGGGGAGGGGTTTGTTTCCCCAAGGGAATGGCGTTTACAGAGCCTTAAGGATGGCTTGTTTATTGTACTACTCCATGTTGGCATTCTTGTCTGCCTTTTTCGCTTATTTCGTGGGGTTCATTTTTCCCTGGTGGTTCGCCCTCCAGCGCGATACGATGTCATACAAAGCACATTGAACCATCAGGCTGTAGCGCTATTTACGTATGCAGAGAGAGAGAGAGAGAGAGAGAGAGAGAGAGAGAAAGAGAGAGAGAGAGCGAGCGATGAAACGACGTGTGTCGACGGACAGGAGAAACTAGTCACAGCTGCGGCAGGTCCGAGGACAGGGCGGGGCATGGAGATAACCCAATGGACAGCGCAAGTGGAACGAAGAACAAAAAGAAGAGGAAGAAGAAAAAAGACCTTTGGTGTTTGAACCCCAACCCCCCTTTTCCCAAATACATCTTTGCTTTTTTTTTATACTTCTCTAGGGTGGTAGCAGTGGGCGGCGGGCGTTGTTTTTTTGGTTGCATGTACCGCAGATGACGAATTGACTTGGCAGCATCTTCCGCGCCTCTTTCTCGATCGTTGGTTGTTGCCTTGGCGGTGATGATGTGTAAGCCGGCGCGCCCATGCCTACCATGAACATGAAGCCCGTGCGTCTCGAAACAACAAACCGGCAGCTCGGACCAAAACATTCACATAGCGCTTATGCGTACTTGTCGGGCAGTGTGGCAAAATAACAATAAACCTCTCATATTGATAACTAAAAACTCCTACTTTGACCGCTTGTATCTTGTGATCCACCACCTGGGTGGACGGGGAGGGGGCTGCGGGGGTTGGCATGAACTATGGACACGAAGAGAAACAACATCTACCGCTTACGCGACGCACTCCTAGTCCGTCGCGAAGCGGTCAGTGAATCTGAACGTAGCCAGGCCGTCCTTGAAACCAGCCACCACCGCGTTGACGTCGGGAGACGCAAAGACGCCTGTGCCAGGCCTGATCCCGAGCGCGGCGGATTCGGTCAGGGGCTTGCCGACGCTGCCGACGGGCTTGCCCCATCTGTACGAGTCAATGACCAGCTGCGCCGGGCGGCCTAACGGGTACAGCGCAGATAGCTTGATGGTTCCGTCAAACAGGCCCTGCGCGCCGTTGGTGACGATGACGCCGTCGAACGCGGTGGCGTCTGCCTGGGAGTATGTCATGTCGACGCCGTTACCCAGCCTCTCGCCGACGATGGTCACCACGACACCGCTGGCGGTGAAGGCTTCTCTCAACTGCTTGCCCTGGACCACGGAGCCGTCGGCGGCCACGCTCGTTAGCACGCCGACCTTCAGGGTGGCGATGGTGGGCAGCTTCTCGCCGAAGATGGAGATGCCTTTGGTGGAGTTGTTGTGGTAGAACTGCGGATCGGGCTTCGGCTTTTCGAGACCCAGGGCGTCGGCGACGCGGCCCGCAACTTCGTTGGAAACCCTGTTGAGCTGGGTGACGACGTTTTTCCTCACCTCTTCCGACTCGATGTGGCTAGTCTCGAAGCGGATGGCGTTGACGAGGAACTGCTGCTCGATAGGTGTCAGAGAGTTGTAGAAGAGGCGCGGCTGGGACCAGTGGTCCGAGAAAGTGTTCGAGATCTCGCGGACCAATGTGCCGCCGACGGCGCGCCCCGGCGCCGTGAAGAATCCGTTGCCTTCGGCCTGGTTTGCCTGCTTAGGCAGATTCTTGTTCAGGGCGTTTGGGAAATCTGTCCCGGTTAGCGGGGAGGGAGCTCGGTGGAAGCTTGGAATGGCCACTGACATGAGTTTCTGTTGCGATGGATGAAGTTCTGGGCAGCGCCGTCTCGGTTGTTGTTGTGGACGGGGGTGATCGGGCGGTTGATCGGCAGCTGCTCAAAGTTGGGCCCGCCGTGACGGTTGATCTGGGTGTCCAGGTACGAGAAGATGCGGCCCTGTAGTAGGGGGTCCTCGGTGAAGTCGATGCCTCTGACGATATGTCCGGGTTGAAACTGTCACGGAGATCAGCTGCGGTTGCATCCTAGGCCCGGGGTGACGTACCATGATCTGCTCAGTCTCGGCAAAGTAGTTGACAGGGTTGGTGTCCAGCTTCATCTTGCCGAGCTTCTGGAGGGGTGCGATCTCCACGGGCACAATCTTGGTGGGATCCAAGAGATCGAAGCCGAACTTGAGAGCGTCCGACTCGTCTATGACCTGAACTGCGAGCTCCCATTCGGGACCGTTACCCGATGCAATGGCATCGAAAAGATCCTGACGGTGGAAATCGGCGTTCTTCCCCGAAACGATTTGGGCCTCCTCCCAGACCAAGCTGGCCTTGCCCTGCAGCGTCTTCCAGTGCCACTTGATGAACTTGGACTTGCCGTCGTTCGTTACCGCGCGGAAGGTATGCACGCCGAAGCCGTCCTGACAGCGTTAGCCAATGTTTATTGCAGTGAGCGAGGGGTCCACCCACCATGTGTCGATAGCTCCTCGGGATGCCGTAGCCGGCCATTGCCCAGAACAAGGTGTGGAGGGTGGTGGTCTGAGAGCTGAAGAAATCCCACGCAGAGTCGTGGGCCGTGGCGGCCTGGGGGATTTCGTTGTCGCCGCGAGGTTTCCTATAGGAGCCATGTTGTGAGCTAGCTTCAAAGATGGGCGAGGTGAACCGTGTGGGCTTTTACACTGCGTGGACCAGGTCTGGGAACTGGATAGCGTCCTGGATGAAAAAGACGGGAATGTTATTTCCCACAATGTCGAAGTTTCCCTGGTCGGTGAAGCTGTCGTCGTCGTCGTCGTCAACGTCAGTCCATGCTACAGCACCTCACGCAGGCAAATACCCACAATCTGGTGGCGAAGCCGTGCACATCTCTCGCCGTATCGGAGCTTCCTCTTGAGCCAGCAACGGTAGAAAACCGCACAAAGGTAGATGTGTTCTTGCCCGCGGCGCTCAGAAACGAAGCGGCAGTGAGGTTGCCGAAGTCGCCGTAGCTCGTGAAGGTGCCGTAAGCACCGGCACCTCGGGCGTGGACGGCTCGCTCAGGGACCTAGGGGCGGAGAGGGATCAATCAGGATGGTCAACGGAGGCGAGGGTATCCCGCGACGTACTCTCTCGTGGTCGAAGTGGGTAATCTTCTGGCGGAAGATGAAGTCCTCGAGCAGGGTCGAACCTCGGACGCCGGCCTTCAAGCTCACCTGGTCCCCTATGGGGCCGCCGACGTCGGATGTGAGGAACGGTTCGCCCGAAAGGTCGTCAACATCAGCGCCCGCGAGATGCGCGCGGGAGCCGCCACCTTCGGCTCGGGCTCTGATGTTGGAGGGATCTGCGAAAGGACAGCTCGCAGAAGAGAGGCCGGCAAGGCCGAGACCGGCCAGCAGGAGAGTCGTATGCATATTGGGATGAGCTATGACAGCGATGCCGTGATGCCTACTTGGAATGTATCTCTTGTCGGGTATACGGGACTGACTACCTAGGTAGACCGAACAAGCTTTATCCTTCTGTCTTTGGTAGGTAGGGAAGGAGGATGGCCGAGGGCCGTTGAGAAAGGGGAGACCCAAGAGAAGGGAGGCTACTTATGGGCATCAGAGGTTTGCGTGGCCGGCGGAGCTCCAGCCGAGCTACGTAGAAACAGATAGACAGACAGACCTTGGAAGAAAAGAGAGCACGACGGTCCCTGCAGAGGCATGGATCAGAAAGAAAAGGCTACCTTCCTAGGTAGGCGGATCTGTGCACAAGCTCAAGGATGGCCACTTGTGGAGGGCGACCAGGGGCAGGAGAGCTTCATCCGGTCGAAGCACGCTGGTACTATACTCCCTGCCCAGAACAGGACCGCATCCATATACCGGGGAGACGAGCACTGCGCATCGAAACACCTTTTGCTCGCAAACGCTTTGCATTGGGCACCCATGACCAACAGGTTTGTTTACCTACTAGGCAAGGAGGTCGCGCCCTCCCCTCCTCCCGCAAGGATAGTCACTAGGGAGGGGGCCGGAGCAGGAGTACCTATGGGAGCAGGAGAGAAGAGGGTGTGGGCACAAACGTTGTCAGATTAGACAATTCTTCGCTTGATTCAACCGGGAGGCATCCGCGATTCCCGAGAGCCCAATGCTGTGCGCTGGGGCTCTTGTCTTGGCTGCATCTTGTGCCTGAAGGTTGAGGCCGATAGGTATACTTCTGTTGAGATGTCAGCCAGTAGCCCAAAGCTACTAATATCTAATTCTTCTCATGAGCATGAGTCTGACTTTGATGAGATGAAACAATCTGCAATGTCCAAGCAACCATATCACAAAGCAAGATGGAGTGCGGATGGATGGATGGGGTATAGGTTGAGAGATATCGAATAGGTATCGTCCTTTGACCCAGCCCACCCGTTTTTAGTTTTTCTTATTTTACTGTCGGCCGCGAGCTGGCGCCATGTGAAATGATACAGATGGATGGCAACATGGGCTGGAAGAGGCCAAAAAGGACGAGAGTCCTGGGCATCCTGTCCGGGATGGGGTGACGCCCCAGCAATTGGACGGACCTAGTTGAACCAGTCAGTGAGCAATATGCATATGCGGAGTGTAAAGTAGATGTGGCTACGTAGATCGCAGCCAGCGACATCCACTGTCTAGGTAGATAAGAAAGCGGATGGTTCCATCTCCCCAAGCCCGTGCAACTTCTGTGTGCCCCAGCAAGGGCGTGGCGCTCCCTCAGGCGCACCTTTTTCGTTTTCTTCTTCTTTTTTCGTTTCCTTTACCAGTTTTCTTCCCTCTTTCTTTCTTTTTTCTTTCTTTTTGCCCAGCAGCCCCGATGCGAGGCAAACGCAGACCACGCAAGCGATCGTGCTGTCCCGTGGGATTCGTGCGACGGGCAAGGGGGTTTGAAAATGGGACAGGCGCAGAGAGGCTGGGCATCCAGCATATTCCCGTGGCCTGCGTTTGGCAGCATCAAACCTTGAGCAACGAGCCGCGGTGGGGTACCCCAGCGTTGCTTGTCCGCTCCCTCCCACATCCATGACGATGAAGTCTAGGCAGTTAAGTTGGGATTGAGAAACCCCGTTCTGGATCAAGACCGGGCGATCGGTGCTCAGATGGCACGCCCCCCCCCCCCCCTTCGTCGAGAAGAGCGCGTCTATGAAAAGGCTGGATGGTGTTGCTGCCAAGTCTGACGGCTCGGGATCGGGTCAGAGGCAGACAAATGCGACAGAAAGTTGTACACCCCGGATGCAGAGCCAATCCCCGACGCTTGGGTTGAGAGAGGAAAAGAGCGCGAATATGGCCGAGTGAGGTTGAGGTTGATGAGGTTCGAAAACGCCAAGCCATCAGCGTCATCGGGTGGGGCTCTTGGTGTGGGGCCGCAGGAGGAAAGGAAGAAAGGGGCCTCTGTATGTACAGGTATTTGGTATACGTACCACGGTAATACAAATCATCTTAGTGGAAGCGAAGGTCCGTGGTCGGGGGCCGGGCGTGACGAGATGGTTACAATGCAGCCTCGCACCCAGCACTTCCCGCTTCCTGATGAATGTCCCGGGGTTGGGGTTCATCTAGCCTACTCTACACAAGGTAGGTGGACGCTCGCGGGCGACAGGATCAATGCATTGGGATGGTACTCTGGATGGGATTAGGACAATGCCGGAGGTTTCGTTTCGTTTCTGCGTCAACGAACAGGAGGCGAACGGCCAGGAACCACCTTCTCGTTCTGGCACACAGGGACGGGCCGGCGCTTCTCCGGGCGACGGGAGGAAAGGCGGGATCATCAGGCATGGACGTTGAAGCCACTCGCTCTGTGTACCAACGAGTACAAAGCAAACAATGGGATTGAGATTGCGAACTAATAAAGCCACATGAGGGAAGTATACCATACACACTCCTGTTGCTGCGTCTTCTCCCACGGGGCGAATCACGGCTTGGCCCGTTCTAGACCTCCTACCTACACTAGTGTAATCGCAGTCCAGATAACGTTGTAAGAAAGCGGGGTCCATCACAAGCCGTCCAAACGCCTCGAAGGTCGGGACGAAAGAAAACGAATCCGAGCCACATTGCAAGAGGGACGACTGCCTGACGGTTCGCTGAGTGGCTGGAAGTATAATCTTGTAAACGGATACTGAGGTACTGATCCAAGAAGATACCCCGTGGAGTGTGGTGGACGGATACGGATAGTTCGCATTATCAAACCATCATGGTACTTACTGTGTTAGTGGTGCACAGCCGTTCCGATCAGATCTCATCGTATGTCGAGTGATTGACCAGCACTTCCTTGCTTACGCCTACTAGGGACGACAGCCGGCCGCCCAATCATGTATGGCCTGCCAATTACGAATGCTGGAACAGCAACTGATTTGTGCGCTGGGAGCGACCGCAATTGCAAACGTGTATGATTGCGTCGTGATTGAATGTAACTCTGCATTTATGTGTTCCCCTCCTCTGGTCTTATTTATAGACCTGCGATGCCGCCCTCAATAGTGCTCTGGCGACCCAAGATTCGCCCGGCCCAACCTCCGCGATCCAGCCGGCCACTCGGGTGATAAAAAAAGGATACCTTATTCCCACAGCCACCACCAACAACTTATCACCCAAGTGCCCCCCCCCCTCCCAAACATTTCAGAAGTGGCGGGAAAACGGGACATCGTCCGTCCCCCTGCGGAATTGCTTCTTCCGCCTTAAACCGAGACCGCTGGCGGCCGTCCGGTGTGTCAAGAGGAGCAAATCTCTCAAAAAGCAAACCGCCCGGGGGTTTGCCCAGCCGAAAAAGAGAGAGAGAGAGAGAGAGAGAAAGCTTTTGGCCGTTCTGCCTGATCGGCGAGTCCCCCTCTCGTCAGATGTCAGCAATGAGGAAATGCTGACCTCGGACGAGGCCCCTGTTCGCGTCGCCTTGCCAGTGGACCCTCTGCTCCGAATCTGTGCCGAGCGGCGGCCGGTATGTGGGTCCTTGGGTACACAGAACGAGGCCTTCAGCAACGGCCTGTCAGGTTCGACATTGTTTCCATCAACTGCATGGCCCGACTAGACTTGGCTGAACTACACTTGCGGTTGGTATCCGAGTGAGCCGAGCACGGCAAATGCGATTAGAATCCGTCGTCCATCTCCGGCGGCAGGTGTAAATGGCTTGTTTCAACGCGGTGTGATGGTGGTTCACCAATCTCGTCAGTAGACTCGATACATCACAGTGAGCTATGCCTGGGTTCGCCGCAAAAGACATCGCGCAACCTCATCACATGCACCTCGCAAGTCCAGAAGTTACTTTGCCTCCAAGACCGAGTCCTCATGGTTCGTGATATGTTTCGCCGTCGAACTGTATGAAGATGTCATTGAGACTTTTTTTGTCGCGGGGCCAGTTGTTTGTTTGGTTTAGATTGCAACCCATCCGCACTGAAGCCATTGCCTATTACAAGTCTGCCCCTCATCCCCCCCTTTTCCCTACTCAGGCATACTCAAGAGCCGCTTCCAGACCATATGGAGGGGCCCTTCGTAGACCAAGTCGCTCCGCTTCGCCAGCGATGACAAAGCCACTGTTACACAAACAGAAAGTATGCTTGCCTGCCTACCTATTAGGTTATTGATGTCTCCGCATCAACCTGTCGATGAGCTGAGAATAGACTTCAGCTTGGCGAGCACGCGCAGAGCGATAAGCATCTCCACGGAAAACGTTAGTCTGCCAATAGCAGCTGGTACACTCGGTAATCACACGGCATCCGAACAGTACAAAAACAGAGTTGCTACATGTGGACAGGCTCGTATTGGCGGGGTCTTGCTTAAGTTCATTCATTGCTTTTGGTGTAAATGAGATCCTAGCTCAATGGCATCTCACTGGTATCGGCCACGGCTACCCCAATTTAGCCCCTTCAAACTCCAAATGTCCCATGCCCCTCTTTTTCCATGTAAAAAAAAAAAGACTTCTTTTTGGTTTTCTTGGTTCCGACTTCCTCGTTTAGTAGAAGAAACCAATGACCTTGCCGGCGACGTGCTTGCGGCGAGCCTCCTCGTGGTCCATAATACCGGCGGAGGTGGTCATGACGACGTAGCCGAACTGACGGGCAGGGAGCAGCTTGACAACCCACTTCTCGAGATCGGCGAGACGGACGTTGTAGCGGGGGGAGATGACACCGCACTTGTTGAGGCGGCCGTTGAGCTGAACGACGATCTTGCCAGAGCGGTGGTCGTCAATGTACTCATACTCGCCAATGTAGCCTAAATGATAAGAGTGTTAGCATGCTGTTGCGGCGGTTTAAAGCTTAAACATCACGAGCTGTAATCCGAAAAAGTTGTAAGACCTCCGCAGTTTTATCTATCGGCAATTTATAGGGGCTGAGTCGTGGGTAAGAGATAGACGTTCGCCCTAGTTATCATGCCGAATGTGCATTCCCCCAGGTGTCCTCCAAAGAAAAAAAGAAAGAGCGTGGATGGCTCAACGTACCGTGACGTTGCATAACGCTGAGGAACTTGATGATGACCTTGGAGCTAGGGCGGATAAGGACCTGGCGCTTGCCGGCCTTCTCGGCGTTGTTCATGCTCTTGAGGGCATCGTGGAGGACGGAAGTGCGAACCATTGTGACGGTTGGTGAATGCGGAGATTCTCAAGTCTCGGGAAATGAGGTATCTGCCAGAGAAAAAGGGTGCGTGTTAGCCTTCCGAGGCCTAGTGAGCGTGGAGAGTGCCCTCCCAGGCGAGCATCGGCCAAGAGGAGGGTTCTGCCAGCTCGTTGCTGGAGAGGAGAGCGTATCAGACATCATCGTCGACGGCGGCGCAGAGCTGAGCTGAGCGGCCGCCCGGTCGAGGAGCATCGAGATCGGAACAAAGTAGTCGCATTCTCGGCATGCATTTCGCACGCGACTCGTCTGATTGCTCTCCTCCGGCATCAAGGAAAAGGCGAGAGTTCCTTCTTGGATCAAGCTACCATGATGGCGTGCATGGCTTCTGCTTTTTCCCACTTACCTCGTGGAATGAACGGTGCCGGTGAAGGGGTGGATTGGCAAGCTTGTCGGTGAGGGAGTGAAACTGGGAGGGAAGAGGAGACCGGGCAATTTTTTTCTTCTAAGGGCGCTCTGACAGAAAGGAAAGTGTGGTCGGTCGAAAATCAATTGTGGGTGGTCCGTGCGCGTGCCGAAATTTGCCCTGTCGACCCCACCGTCCAGCCAATGATCTCTGGCACACAAACGAACGAACCTCTCGTCTCTTCGCCTTACCGCGACAAAAAGTTCATTTATCCTACATTACCCATATAACTACAAAACACCACTCTTCGAGGATCGAACCGACAGGAACTTGACCGCAAAACTTTCAAGATGGTGAGTTTGCGCCGCGCGCCCATCCGACATCCCCAGCCGAGCTCGATTCCCATGTTGCCCGCCTAAATTTTCCCTCCCCCTCCAGTTTGGAGACAGCGGGCGGCGCGAAATTTGGCGAGAGCGCGCAATAGGGCCAATTGGCGGGGGGAACCCCTTACCATTCCGGGGAGGGGACAGGCGCACACGATGCCCCTTGGGACCTACGAAAACCAGCCTCGCTAACTGCGCGCCTCCCACAGTCGGACGTAGAAGAGAACAACGCCCCCGAGGTGGCCGAGGAGGTTGAGGTTTCCGCCGATGCTGGCTCCAAGGGCCAGATGTCCGTTCTTGACGCCCTCAAGGGTGTCCTGAAGCTCGCCCTCATGCACGACGGTCTCGCCCGCGGTCTCCGCGAAGCCTCCAAGGCTCTCGACCGCCGCCAGGCCCACATGTGCGTCCTCAACGAGGCGTGCGAGGAGGAGGCCTACAAGAAGCTCGTCATCGCCCTCTGCTCCGAGCACAAGATCCCCTTGATCAAGGTGCCCGACGGCAAGCAGCTCGGCGAGTGGGCCGGTCTCTGTGAGTACCAACCAGGAATGCGTTGCTGGAAGGCCGGCGGACAATAGCTAACCACAGAACAGGCGTTCTCGACCGTGAGGGCAACGCCCGCAAGGTCGTCAACTGCTCTTGCGTCGTCGTCAAGGACTGGGGTGAAGAGTCCCAGGAGCGCTCCATCCTCCTCAACTACTTCCAGACCGAGCAGTAAATTCGGGAATGCTTCATGATTTGAATTTGGGCGTCACGTGAGGGGAGAAGAGAATAGAGGGTCGGCGGTGAATACTATGTGGGACCGTCGCTTACGAACGAATCTTTCGGTTGTACTCTAGCTTCTTCAGCTGGCATCTGGAAACAAAAAAATGGAGGACTCCCTCTGGAAGTCGGGTTATCTTGCACCATTGCAAATAAAAGAGAGAAACGGCATTGGGCACTCTTGAACCATCTTTCAACCATTGGCACGCGAATCTGTGACTTGATGATTCTATGGACGAAGAAGCTGGGGGGGATCGCCTTCTTTCATTTCCTTCCCTCGACCTAAGCAAGCTCGGGTTAGTGTGCGTCGCGGGGCCCACGGCGGTTGTCGCCGCGACACTCACCATGATGATATGGTATCCAAACTCAGTCTTGGCCTCGCCGTAAACCGGACTCGCCGTCGTGCTCGTGCTCAGGGCAAAGGCAACGTCCTCGAACTTGGGGTCCAGGCTGCCCTTCGTCTTCCAACCTAGGGAGCCGCCTGTGGGACTATCAGCATGCCGTGCCGTGCCGTGCCGTGCCCTCATCCTCCAGTTTGGTTAGTTCCCGGTCGACGCTCACCTTGCCTCGCCTTGTCCTCGGAGAACTCTCTCGCAACCTCGTCAAACTTAGCTCCGTCTCTCAGCTTGGCCAGAGCCTCCTCCTTCTTCGCATGCTTCTCGCACTGGAAAACGCTTGTCAGACTGCCTTCCTCGTCGAGTCTTTGGTAAAGAGACGGGTCCTCACCAGAATGTGCCGGACGTTGATGGACTGAGCGCCCTTGGCAGCCTTGCCGCCCTTGTCGTCGCTCTCGCCCTTGGCTCCCTTCTTTCCACCGGCGGACTTACCGGAGTCCTTCTTGTCGGCGGGCTTCTTGTCGTTCTTGCCCATCTTGGCTGCGCGGATTTCGGGGATGAGGGTGATGAAAAATGAGCTCGTAGGTGATGGTGGTGGTGGGGGATTGGCTCCTGCGCACACTCTCTCCAAGTACCCCACCAACGGGGACCCTGTCAACAGCGGAGGGGCGCGACCAATGAAGCGCGGGGGGGGGCCTGACCTCACCACCTTGGCCGGCTTCTGAACATGTTATACGTCTTTGTAGCAAAGGGAGTTCGTGAAGCTGTGTTGTTCCGCCGCTTACGAAAACGCCCTGCATCGTTTATTCTGCTCTCTTACAGAGCGCCGTTACAGCAGAAAGGGACCAAATCATCTCTGCTGACTACAACTGCTGGCGCCTCTCTCTGAGTCTTACTCGTCACCCGTGTCCTTTCTCGGACAACATGACACTCCATCCCCGGAGATATTGTTCCTCTGACTGACCTGCATCATTTCACTGGCTTTTTGCACCCTCCCAAAGCGATCTTGCGGGCGGGACCATCATGCCACGGATGAGGACCGCGGAACAATAGAGTTTGCCATTGCGCCAGTGGTGCCATTTCGCGAACAACAATGCGAGAGCCTGGCTTCTCTCTCGTCACACGGACGCCTTGGGAAGAGGAGCAAACCTCACGTCTACTAAGATAATGAGCGGCTAACTATTCACCCCCTGCGGCGCTCGCAGACTGTTTGGACATGATCCCAACGCGGCATCCCGCACTCAGGATCCACAGGTTCCATCTCGAAAAGCGAGTCCTCATCGCATGGAACAACTCGACCTCGCTTCCTGCCTTCTCCAGTTCCTCCTCGAAAGCCTTGACGTAGCTCTTCGTGCCTTGCAGCATCGACATCGCAACCGCCTCATCCGGCTCCAACATGGGCTCGAACGTATGCCCGGGGACGACCATCCGCGGCTTCAGCGCCTCAATCAGCGCCAAGGCTTCCATCCAGCCATCCCGTTTTTCTTGCGTGTCCGCCTCGACGAGCCACTGGTGGCAGTCGCCGTTGTAGACAATGTCGCTCGCGACAACGAGCCCTAGGTCGGGCACGTGGAGGTAGGAGTTGGCATGCGTGTCTCCGTGCGGCACGTCATAGGCCTTGACGAGGTGGCCGTCCAGGTCGATTTCGTTAGACGGTGGCAGGGACACGAACTCGGCCTTCGCCTCGGGCATGCCAGTGCCTGCTGCTTCGCTGGGAGGGAAGGTCCCCTCCCACATCTCTTTGTAGATTTGGGCAGAGTATTGCTGCGCAACACCCTCGACGACCCTCTTGGTTCCGGTGGCCGTGACGTTTGGGAAGGCAGTCTTCAGGACGGGGAACCCGAAAAAGTGGTCTCCGTGTGCATGCGACGCTACGAAGTGCTTCAGGACACAGCCGGGTGGAAGCGTCGACCGAACCCACGCCGCTAACTCGTTTGTCGCATCCACGCTCGGAGGACAGTCTACCAGAAGGGCGGTAGTGGGTGTGTATACCAGCGTGCAGCAGAGAGGTGACCAGTAGCCCGAGTCTTTAGACGATGGGTCGGGCGAGGCCAGGCCGGTCGGGATTGGACGACACAAGTAGACTGCGACCTGAACTGCCATGTCTGTGACTGTTCTTGGTAGCTTTGAGATGTTCCTGTCTCTGGGTTGAGGGGGGCAGATGACGATACTATAGGTGATTGCGAAATTGCAATAGGCTATCTATATGGGTCTATATCACCGAAGGATGCACCGTGTATTCGATGCTGTGTCGGTCGTAACCTGGTATAATCGGCCATCTCAGTAATCATTATTACGGGTCATCGTAGGAGCGGAGATATTCCACCTGCAGTCTGCGGCATTTATCAACGTGCATCTGGGTTGGGACTCAACGTACGGGACAATGACGTGATGCGAATAGTTAGATAGCCGATTTGCGACAATGCGAGACCGAATCAACTGTTATGTTGACCGGTTGCAGGGGATAACAGCGAGACCTGGGGGCCAGGCATGGGTGTGGCATCAGTAAGCAACATCTGCAGTGGGAAATGTTCACTAATCCATAAAAGCTTCTCATGGTCAACAACGCTGCTTACACGGGTACATACCTGCGATGGCTTCATTACCGTGAGATCTCGCACCAAGGCACAGAGTATAAGTGAAGCTGGGCCGGTTGGAATGAAGATGAGGTTCTCGATGTGAAAACACAACCTCACGAACCCTCCTAGCAAAATCCAACCATCAACCCAAGCGTCTTCAAAGCCCATCATGGCCCTGCCCCCTATGAAGAACGTGTTAGTCGTTGGAGCCAGTGGAAGTGTTGGCGGACCAACAGTCAAGGCTCTGCTCGAAGAAAACTTCCAGGTCACTGGGCTGACTCGGCAGTCGTCCTCGGCCACGTTGCCTGAGGGCGTGACGCACCTCACGACCGACTACTCCGAGGCGTCCCTTCTCGAAGCCTTCAAAAACCAGGATGCCATCGTCAGCGCAGTAACCAGTAACCAGTCCGACGCCCTCATACTCCAAAAGACCCTGGTCGACGCGGCCATCGCGGCGGGGGTCAAGGTCTTTGTGCCCTCCGAGTACGGCATCGACACCGCGGACGGCACCGCGCCCAGGTACGTTCCGTCCCTCGCCGACAAGATCGAGGTGGTCAAGTACCTCAAGGAGCGGCAGGACAAGATAATGTGGACGGCGATCGTCACGGGGGCCATATTCGACTGGGGGCTGAAGCTGCCCGGCTTCGGGGGCTTGGACGTGGCCGCCCGGACCGTCACCATCTTTGACGGCGGCGACATCCCCTTTGACGCCACGAACCTGGACCAGGTCGGCAAGGCCATCGCCAAGACCTTGAAGAGGCCGGATCTCACGCGGAACCAACACGTCTACGTGAACAGCTTCACGGTCACGCAGAACAAGGTTCTAGCGGCGCTGGAGAAGGCGACGGGCGACAAGTTCGCGGTCTCGCAGGGTTCCGTGGAGGATTTGTGGAAAGGGGGGGCCGCACAGCTGGAGCAGGGCCAGCCTCTCGGCATCCTGGCCATGATCGCCGGAGCCTTGTACGGAAAGGGGGGGTTGGCACACTTCTCGACCACGAAGGGACTTTGGAATGAGAGGCTGGGCTTGCCGCAGGAGGATCTGGGAGAATTTATTGGGAGTTACATACGCGGAAATAACTGAGTTGGGCCGCACACGGACCGGGATTATGATGTAGATGTAACAATCAAGTATACGAGTAAATCGGCCTAGTGCTGCCAGGCCCGGAATGAAATTCATGAGAAGCAGTTGATGTGAACTGCCTTGCGTCCTTCTCTCTCCTTTTTCCGATACATGCATCACGACGAGAGTCCATATCCAGTCCATTGTGTAAGAGCATCGGCCAAATCGCAGGATAATGTAGGTAAGTAGAGAACAGTCTTTCTTTAAATACGTAGCTTGAAGGCAGTACTCCATATGTTTATCACCCAAATGTATATCTGTTTTGTTGTGGCTTAAGTGATTATCAAGGTTCTCTAAAGAGCCGCCAGAAATTGCAGAGTTTAGATGAAACTTTAGATGATAGAATACATTTCTCCGGTACAGTTTGCAACAGTCTTTTTTAATGAATTGTGCAGTTCTTCTTCGCATCATTCTAATTAACATTCATCTCGACACACTTCCATCACTCGCAAATCTTTACCTCCTTCTGCTGAGCGTTGAACCTGTCTCCGGCAACCAAAAGGATTTAAGAATACAGACATGATTAGAAGGAAGACAGGGAAAGCCATGGAGCACGCCCGAGCCTAGACCCTCGAGCCAGCGACACTCTCGGCATCCACACAACTCACAACCTCGAGGGCTCGCGACAACCCCGTTCTCGGTTACAAGATCTGGGTGCTTCTTTATGATGTATGAAATTTAGCCAACGACCCTTTTTCTAAACGACGACTCAACGGTACGACAGACGAGCATTACATCAGCACACCATACTTCCCGCAGGAAGAAGCAGCCCTTATCAAGACTGCGCTAGTGGATGTCGACCTTGATGACTGGCTCGACCCTTCTACTACAGGCCACACAGAGGACCTGCGGGATACCAACGCCCCGTTTCCCGTGTTCTTATCCTCACGTCTCCTGAATCAGTCTGTAGACGCAGCCATTCGAATTATGCTGGGAAACTTCCTTGAAAAGCGCAGAGCTAGCGCGGATTCCCGACCTTGTGCTCCACACCATCTGACACGGCTATTTTTGGGTTGGACATGGCAGAACTGAAGGACGACAAGTTATTGAGTTGCCTCAGACGGGCATGGATCTGAACCGTTGGCATTGCGCCATTGGGTAATTTCCTTGTCGATGGGTACTGCACCACGAAGCTGGTCAGAGGGTCTCCCAAGACCAAGGAGTCATATGATGCGTTTTTTATCATACTCCCTTCTCTACGGAGTTGGTGATTCCTCGGGGAGCTTGCTTAGTGGGATGCCTGGCAAATAACGGGGACAAACATCTTTACCCACCCGGTCTACTTCTTTTCGAAAGGGAATAGGGCAAACGATTGGGCCATCACCTATCATTGTATGAGGTATCCAGAGCAGTTTCGTTCTGTGTCACTGGGCACTGGATTGGTGACCTACACGAGGTGCAGATGACTTGGCTTGAACAGGTAATACGGTAGAAGGAAAAGGATGGATCGAGTACCCAGGTGTAGTGTCCCTCGGAACACAGCGGCCCTAGAAGATACGATCTTCCTTGCCTCTCCCGTCTTCGCGCTGAGGAAGTTGAAGAAAACAAAGGCAAAACAACCGCGTCGCTGATAAGAACCGAATGCTAGCCTAAACCCGAGATTGCCAGCGGGCCGAGTGACATTAGCCTCGGCGTTCACTCGATGTTGACACCGTCATCGAACGGGGCTGTGGATTTCAGTCCATGGGAATAAACCGGGGCGAAACGGCTAGCAGGTAAGAAGAGGCGGTAGCAAGTATGAAGTCATGTATCTGGTTTTCCAGCTCCAATGACTCGGTGTTTCCTCCGCGCCGCTCTGAAACTTTTGTTTATAAAGCAGCTATGCACCTGTTTGGCCCGCATCTCGTCGGGGAAAAAACTCCCGGAAAAGATGTAATCCTTTCTGCAGTACCGGCGCGCGGGCGCGGAAGCCCAGGCGCAAATCGACCGAGATGTAGGAAAACCCCGGTCATCCAGCTCGCCAAGCCGGCCACGAGATGGGGTGCACCCGGGCGGGGGAGAAGAAGAAAAAGGAGGAGGTGAAGATTACACGGCGCGGGGGGAGAAGAGGCAAAGCCCCTCGTCTGGGTCGCACGACGCCGTCGACACGGAAAATCGCGAACAAAGACCCGGGGCCTCGGAGCCTCTCGAGCGATGCCAGACGGCGCGGACCGGGCACTCCGAAGGCACGGCCCTCGGCCGGATCATGACCGGCATCCACGCCCGGGACCGCACCGGGGCCGAGGGGCAAGGGGGGCGCGTCTTCGTCGTCGGCTGGGCGGGGCCGGACGACCCCCTGGACCCGCACAACTGGCCGACCGCTAAGCGCATCGGCGTCACGCTGCAGATCTCCATGATCGCGCTCTTTGTCGGGGCCGCGTCGGGTGTCGACGCGACGGTGCTTCCGCAAGCCGCGAGGGCGCTGGGCGTCAGCGAGGTCGCCGAGTCGCTGGCCACAGGTATGTGCGCTGGTCCACCGTCACAACAGCCATCCGCATATCCCCGCTGACGTTTGGACTCGAGGGCTATATCTCGTGGGCATGGGCCTTGGGTCGCTCGTAGCCGGGCCCTTCTCGGAGACCTTTGGCCGCAACGCCGTCTACGGCGGCTCGATGGCCGTCTTCATGGTCTGGATCATGGCGTCCGGCCTCGCGCCCAGCTTCGGCGCCCAGATCACCTTCCGCTTCCTGGCCGGCTGCTCCGCCTCGACGCCGCTCGTCTGCTCGGGTGGCTCGATCGCGGACATGTACAACCGCCTCGAGAAGACGTGGAGCTTCCCGTTGTACGCCATCACGTGTTTTGGCGGGCCGATGATCGGTGCCGTGATGGGCGCCTACATCGGTCCTTCCGAAGCCGTGAGCTGGCGATGGACCGAGTGGACGGTACTGATATCATCGGGCCTTGTGCTGGCCCTGGTACTGCTCTGCATGCCGGAGACCTACGGCCCGCTGCTTTTGCAGTGGAAGGCCGCTCACTACCGACGGATCACTGGCGACGAACGGTTCCGCTCCGAACACGAGATAGTCGATGCCACGCTCTTCACCCGTCTCAAGACCAGCATGACGAGGCCCTTCCTCATGCTCACGGAGCCCATCATCATGGCCATGACGTTGTACATAACCGTCGTCTACATCGTCCTCTTCACGTTCCTCGTCGGATGGCCCTACATATTCGAATACACCTATGGCCTTGACCAGGGCCTCGCGAACATCATCTTCGTCGCCATGTTCGTCGGCACCCAGGTCAACTTTGCCTTCGTGCCACTCGTATACTCGATGACGGCAAAGCGGGTGAAGAACATCGGGGGAGGCACAGCGTTCGAGCCGGAGATTCGCCTCTGGTACGCAATGTTTGGCGCTGCCGTCTCCGTCCCGGTCTCCCTTTTCTGGCTCGGCTGGACCAACTATGCCAGCATCAGCATCTGGTCCGCCATCTTCGCAGTTGTCGTCTTCGGCTACGGCGTGACCGGCATATTCATCTGCGTGTACATGTACATCATTGAATCGTACGAGGTCTACTCGGCGTCGGCGCTTACATTTGTCGCTCTCATCAGATACATGGTCGCCGGAGGCATCACCGCGGCCGGGATACCCTTTTACGAGAAACTGGGCACGCACTACGCACTCACGGTTCTCGCCTGTATATCAGCCGTGCTTGCGCCGATACCGTACGTCCTTTATCAACACGGGCATCGGGTTCGAGCGAAGAGCCGATACGCCGTTTCGATGTAGAAGGAATTAGTACCCTGGACATGATTGGTCACAAAGTTTGAAGAGCCCTCATAGAGAGTCCTTGATCCGGGTCCTTCTTTCTGATTTGATCGACTCTTTGGGTTAAACATGGGTGAGCTGGTACTTCAGGGGAGTGGGAGGCAGCGGCATGTTTTGCTTGCCTTCGAATGGTTGAAGCTATGCAACCAGGACCGTGGGATCGCGTATCAGCTTTGCTGGAATAAGAAGTTGTACCTCTCCGCCTTATCGTGACCGATTACACACATTATTCTTCAAGCGATGAGCTACCAATTCTGACCTTTGCCTTCAGAGAAGCTACTGCCGGATGACCCGGTACAACCCTACGGACATCTCCAAGCGACGCTTTCCACGTCGTCGTATATTTCCAGTACCTCACGGCCTGGCTTCACAGCCCCTTCCGTACTATTCAACGGTGAAAGCGATCCAGCTCTGTCTATCGAGAAGATTCTCCTCCAACGGCGTCAATCAGACCATTGCTTGAGCTGCCGCTGGGCTGGACTGACCCGCCTTCCACCAGAAAGAGCGACACAGCCTCCAAATCCCTGGAACATGATCCGGCCAACGCAACAGTCGTATTTTGTTCCAGGTATCACCGCCGGCGTTTCTACGGGCCTCCGTTGACGGTTAGCCGAGCATATATGTCAGAAAACAGAGGGCTCTGGCTCTGGATACAGCCCGTAGCCCCGTTGCCATCGTTGTCCGGGGCATCGGACCAATGCCTCCTAGGGCACAGCGGCAAAGGTTAGTGGACAGTAAGCGAGGCATCTCCTAAAAGTGCTGGCGTAAGTCGAGAAAAAGACCACAATCCCTCTTGGCTGTTGCGCCTGGGCAGAGATGGCGCTCGATGGCTTCCTCGCTCGGAAGGGGCCTCAGAGTAAGCTTACACCCAGACGGAGGCAACACACCAAGACCAGCCGTGGTCCCGAGAACCAGGAAACCCGCAGCGAGATATCCAATTCCCTTATCGGGAAATAAGCAAGAGGCGCAGCCGCAGTGAGACAATGAGCAAGCCGGTCGACCTGGAACCAGGCACGGGACCTGTTTTGCACGCTGGGAATTCTCCGATCAAGGGAGGAACTCGTGTGACGCCGCCGTGTTGGTTCCTCCTCGATGTCTTTTTTTTGTTTCTCAAATACCTGCCGAGATAACAGGGCATCTTAGCATGTGCGTCCTGGGCGGCACGAACCCCCGACCCATCTCCGGAGACATGTTTGATCCAAGAAAGGGGGCATCTTTGGGGGAAGGCTGGGTGTCTCGGATGTCGAGAAAAGAAAACACAACAGGGTCCTGGTCCAGGCTGGCGGTGCAGACCGACCAATCCGCATCCTCCTGGTACGGCAAGCTGAGCTCAGCCAGCTGGGGGAGCGGGCAAGCCAGGGTCGGACCTCGCACACGGCAGTAGAAGCATACTGCCTCCTCACGTCAAATGCAGGTCTCGGCGGTGAGGAAGCTGCATCGGTCAATGTTTGGGGACCTTGTGAGACGCGCAGAGCTCGTCTGCTCTACCACGTTGTTGTTGTTGTTGTTGTTGCTGCCATTTCGCATCCTCGATGGCTTGAGCCGCGGGCTGCAGATCATCGAGAGCTCCTGTGGCCGATCCGACGACATTCCAACGCGGTTCGATTCAATAGCTCGGGCTGTTCAGGGGTTGGGACGCGCTTGAGTCGAAATACCGGAGGCAATGGACCACCTGTCAGGTCTCCAAACCCGTGTCTCCCCATCGTAAGTCTCGGACATCAAGCTTGACGGTCTGAAAGAGGCCCCCGGCCTGACCGGACCATTGCAGCACCTCCACGCCAGTTCCCTGTCCGGGTCTCAGTTGAGAAGAAGAAATCTCCAAAAAAAAATCTCGTCGTCATGATTTCCGCGACATTACATGGACCATCCGTAATCCCGTCCCAAGGTGGCCGCCTTCCCGCCGAACTGTTTAATACGTCCACGCCCTCTGCAAGGTCTTGTCATATCCGTATACCTCTCCACGTGGGTGTACGGTGTAGTATGGTTGTAGTGCAGACAGTGGTTTGTAAGTCACGTCTAGAACACGCTGGTCCACAACCCGTGGAGGGGGGCTAAAGAGCAACGCGGACCAACGAGAGGCGGATACGCCGAAGAAAAAAGGCTGATTTTTTCCAACCCTCCTCCGAGATATCCACAATGTGTCAATGACCAACAAAGACCCACACGACGAGTCACTGTTGACGACCGCCCACGCAAAGCGGCTCATGCGCTTGACGTCAAAACGCGTGGAAAATGCGAGGTGTGAAAATTTTCTCCCATCTTCCAAAGAGGGAAAGAGGCAAAACAATGAAGATGTTTAAAATGAAAACCCCACCTGGCGCATATTTTGGGCTGTGGCCCGGGAACTGAACATGGGAATCCCGCCCAAGTGCCTGATGTAGCAAGGTGCCCAAAAGGGTCGGGGCGAAGGAGAAGAAAACTCGTCCGTCCCTCCTTCCTGAGTGCCTTCTGGTTGGATGCGTGCCTGATCCCCGACAGCCGTGAGCCCTGTCGCACATTGGCCCTGGCAGAGCGTCCTCCCTTTTCCACCCTGTGTACATCGCACATCGGGCATTGTGCCTGTAAATCAATGACCCACTGCCTTGAAAAGCGTAGCCCTGTCGACTTGGGGGCAACGCTAGAAGCACGCTAGAAGGTTGGGGATATATGCACGGACCATCACATCAAATCGAGTTGAGGAAGTGGGGCCTCCCTTGGCGGAAACCCGCTAGAGAGGAGGGAGAAGACTCAATGTTTGCTTTAATTCCCTGAAAACTTTTCCCGTCCTGGGTGGATTGAAAGACCTTCCCGGTTTAACACAAGGCGTTGTGTATGTCAAAAGTTACATAGCGTCGAGTGAAATTCCCAAGAGGGCGGGGCTAGAGGGACGTGACGGAAACAACAGCAAGCCCCGACGGGAATCCCGTGAGGACCGACCCAACCAGGCCGGCCGATTGAGGGGACGACATTGTCATTTGGAGGCATCGTCACTACCAAGTACGGGCGACGGCGGAATCTCCTCTTGCATAGCATACATGGTAGTAAACCTGCCGCCTGAGGCTTGCAGGCGGCGTGCCTCGGTGCACCCCGAAATATGCCCCCGGAACCATCGTAAGCCACGCCAAATGCCCCCTCCCCCTTCCGTCGCGGCAACATTCCCACCACTCATCGCCGACCGAACTCCGTGGCTCGGATATCACAGGGCGTAGCACTGCTGCACCTCGGAGCAAGCCCGGCGCCCCGTACAGCAGAGCGCTCAGCAACAAGCAGGAAGCAGATTTGGGGGGGAGGGGGGGGCACACGCGCTCTGACCGTGCGACCAAGAGTCGCGACCACTTCCCAATACACGTCCAAGAGAGCCACCTGGGGCGCGCGCCACGGGCTAATAAGGCGGCGCGCCCGTCGTGGCACAGGGCCCGGCGTACGCCGCGCGAGCGGTGAGGATAACACAGCAGGTCAGCATGTTGCCCGTTTGGCATCCGATAGGGCGGCCTGTAGAGTGATGGAAACGCCTCTCTTCTAATTGGCCACACCGTTACGCGCAGCCGCACGGAGAGTAGGTACGGGGTTCGGAATTGAATCTGTGCTTACTTCTATGGCACCCTGAATAGCATCACCGGCTATCTGGTTTTGCTCCCCGAGCGCCATTGGCCCCCCCTCCCCAGCCGCCCTTCCGGTACTCCACGCCAGCCCTACGTATGAAACCTGCAGCATCAGCGAGTTCCGCTGTCACGTTCCATTGCGCGCCGTTCTCTGCAAGGAGCTTACCGATGGCCTTGCATTGTAATCGCTGTGCCGAGACGCTTCCCACCCATTGCCGAACCGCAACCGAGCAGCATGGAAGACGAGGTACTGCGCCTGCTCTCACTCAGTGTCCGCACGCGACGCACGCGACGCACGCTAGGCAGAGCGGCCTCTACCGAGAGGCCCCGGTTGCAGGGTTGCATTATTGGCTTCCGTCTCCTAGTGTACGCCGTTCGGCACCTCCACAGCATTAGATGTGAAGGGCTAGCAAAGGACGGAACAATTGCGATGCGTCTGATGATGAACTATATACATGCCACCGTTCTTGGCCACTTCCTAGTTCCCCGTGTTTACTCGGTGCGGCGGTGGTCGGAGTCACGTAGGGGCCCGCGAGGGCAGGGAGCATGGACCAGGTGTCGTTACCGCTGGATTGGGAGCTTCCTTGGGAGAAGAGAAAAATAAGCTTTTGGGGTCTTTGGTGAGAATCAGAAGAGTCGCTGACACTGGACGGATGGCTGAAGTTGAGGTGCTCCACTCGCAGAGCGGGTATCCATACGTGTTGGTTCTGCTCGTCGTTGATCGGCACCGCGGCGACAAGGGAGCCAACGTTGCGGGTAAGTCGGAGTCCTCGTAGTCACAAGGAGGGGAGGGGGGGGTGCCAGGGTCCATGAACGCCAGAAAGGACTCTCGGCCGCCTGAAAGTGCCGAGCTCCGATTCTCCTTCCTCCATCTTAAACCCGCACCATTGGCAAAATCCGGGCAATCGTTCAGATGACACGGGACCACATCGTGAGCCTTGTCGTTTTCTCTATCTGCTTGCGGAAAGAGTCGGGCCAAGACATGGCACGGGGTCTCCCCAGCTCTCAATGCTTCTGACGAAAAGCTTCAGGAGCCTACCAGAGAAGGGTTGGGTGTGAACGTGGTATTCCGCCGTGTACGCTGTGGATAATCCTAACTCGTGCCCCGCGAACGCGGTGTTGCTATGCAAACCATTGAAACCACCAAGGAGTTTCCTATCTCGGCTACTCTTCCGCCAGGCTGCCGCCCCCAATTCCCCACGACTCTGGGAAAGTCAGATTGGAAGAGTGGTCACACGCGGAAACCGGGCGGCCAGATCCACTATCCCGGTCACCGCTCGGCCGCCGCAGTGGAAAGACCACACGTACGAAGACGGCGGAAACAAGCTGCCTCTTGACGTGTAACTGTGGCTTGGATGTTTCTCACGAGAGACGGGGACGGAATATAGGGGCTTGGGTTGTCCTTGGAACAGGATCAAGATTGGGTGAACCGGATTCGCGGTCAGAGCGAGAGGGAGCGTCATCATTAGCATGCATGCAGCAGCTGCAGCAGCAGCAGCAAGCCACGCTCGATGATGCCGTGGATTCTGATATGCCCAGGCCAAAGTCGCAATAGGCAGACAGGCTGGCAGAGTGCCTGATGGCTCATAACTACTCAACAGCGACGGGCGCGACTTCTGGCTGCTGGGGGGGTTTAGATGCGACAGGTAGGCTGGTCGGCTAGATTAGTGATAGTTGAAGAGGGGGGGTGTGCGTTGATTTGAGTATCCGGACCCAGGGTGGAAACTGCTCACCCCTGCCAATTCCGTTTCCACCATCTGACTGATGAGCAATCCTCATTGATGATGAATCCCGCGTCCATTGACAGCTGTCCCATTGATCCGTATCTGATCGCGGTGCCGATGGGCTCCGATGACCCCCAATTCCAACAAAGGTCGGACGCCAATACCCATCATCCCAATAGGCTTTATTTTGGCATGGGTGAAGCCGGGGACGAGTCAAGGGCCCCAGTTGGGCTTTTGTCATCCTTAGGTAGTTGACAGGTTCCGTGCGACCCAGTAAACGGGATCCTTGGTTTTGTTGCCGTCTCCAGGGTAACTAACAACAGTGCGTGCCATGATGTCTGTTCCTGGGCACTTGGTTGACGCTCTGTCCGCAGTTCGTGCCCGACAGCAATTGCCGCACGGAGGCGCACCGAGATAGATGGACCCTCAATTGGGCGATCGTAAGGCTTGCCAACGGCGTGTTTCTGCTGCGGCGAGCGGTTGATGCTAGCTCGTCGCCCGGGGCAATTGATCTTTGCGCAGGGCCGAGTGGTTACGAAAGCCGACCATCATGACCCTGTAGTGGGGGGGGGGGGGGGAGCATCCAGGCACCAGCCGTATAGATGGGGTAGCAAGCGAGAGCGAGATACGGCTAGGACGTTAAGCCCAACGCGGAACGGAAGAGTTGTGGTCTGTCAGCAATGCAGAGTTGGTCTGCATCCGTACCTGGAGAGTGCGATGGTGGACTGGTACGTTACCTTCAGCCCTACAAACGAGATGGGCTCGGAGCCATTCGTAATTCCGTACGGCGCCAAGGTAGACGTGAGTGTCGGCCGCAAAGGGTTGTGATTGGCGCGTGTCCGACGAAGCTACGGATAGTGTATTGGTAAGAAAACGCCAGTCAGCTGGTTCCCCCTGTCGCGTCTTGTCTCAGGCTCGCATTCGCAACCCGCCCAAAGATCCCAAGATATTTGCAATGGAGCCAACGGGCGGCTGGGGCGGTGCAAGCTGCGCAGTGCAGTGCAGTGCAGTGCTGTGCTGTGCTACGCTGCGTGAGCGTACGACATAATTCCATCGAGTTGAGCTGGGCCGGCAGGATTCGTGGCCCTATTCCCAAGTCGTTGCCTTCCCCCACGCTGCGGCGCCTTGTATTGAGCCGGGGGTTTGGAGGCGGCAGCCGGGCTCGGTCTGCTCGCTTTCCTGCCCAGAGCCCAGATTTGGGGAACCATGGTAGTGCATCGTGCTACTGGCATCATCCCAATTGAGAAAAAACAACGACATCAGGGGCCCTTCTCCTCGCAACCTTTGCCCAGGGCGAGCAGTTGGGTTGGCAGCTGTGGATCTTGGGATGGCATTGGCACTAGCATTGGCAATTGAGGCCCGTCCGTCCCTGTCCTTGTCGCCCGTTGGCCTCAGCTTGTCGCAGTGCAAAATCTGTTACAGCTGGGGTGGGTGATGGAAATTAGAAAATGTCGCGTGCCTGGCTGCCAGCAGAGATATGCCCCGGGGGGGGGGGAGTAGGTAGCCTTGGGCTTTGTTCCGCGATATTCGTCAGGCGTGTCGTGTCATATGAAATCAAGGGCGGCAGGGCTAAGATGAAATGACGTGCCCGACAATGCGACAGACGACGGGGGGATTGGTAACGCGGAGAAAGAAGCAGGGCCGCGGTAGTGTTGATTAATCGACGGTTAGGTGGTGATTGCGGAGTTAGGTACGGAGTACCTAGGGATGCTAAGTATGCTATCGCTATCCCCTTTAGCCCCGGCGGACGGTAGACGGATTGGATTGATTACAGAGAAAAGCAGCTGACAAAACGTCAACGATTATCCATCATCGTGACTGTGACTCGTCGAAGAGGGGGGGGACGGGGTTTCGGGGATACGTACCTAAGGCCGCCGGCGCTCTGCGTGGTTCCTTTCGCGCTTTATGTCGAATGCGTCAGACGCGCTGCTTAGGTAGGTGGAAGAAGGCGCACTCTGTGCACGGCGCACCGGACAGCAGCCTAGGTAAGCTGGAAAGTCCGAACACCACCGCGTTGTACTTTGGGTACGTACGTGTACTGGGCTGGGCGGAGGCTCGGGAAGCAGTAACCGCGCCCTCGGCTTTACCTGATGACAAACGCCGCCCGAAGTCCACAACCCGCCGTCTACACTACAATCATTATGCGTGTGGGATGAGTCTTCCACCGTCCCGCCCTTTCCTCTCACACCCCTCCCCCCCCTGAGAGTAAGTCATCCACTCCCTGCACCTGCACCGCACCGCTGGGGGGCTCGCACACCGCACCCCCACCCCACCCCCCCTGGTCACCGCTCCTCTTTGTCTTTTCTTCTCTCCGAGCCCGACAGTGTCCTCCAGGTCAGTGAAGCAAGTGGATGGAACCCAAGTTAAAAGAAAAGTGTTTCCCTTTCCCCGACCGCATGTAGAGATCCCACCATCATCCAGCCTCAGCTTCACAGACTCACAGACAGATCAACATCGGTATCCCATTCCAAGAAGAAACTTGACCACTATAATAACATCACCGACCCTGTCTCTCTCTGTCTTCCCACCCGTCCGAGTACCCCAAACCAGGCAGGCACTCGCCATTCTCTGAGAGCATCACAGACCAAGCAAGCTAGTCCAGGCATCCCTGCACCAGCCATTTACCATCACATCAAATCGACCCCCGATTTCGCTTTGAGTCATACCTCCCAAAATCGCGACATCAGTCACCGTCGGTGCACAGTCACACAAAATGTCGACAACAACCACCACCACCGCTACTCTCTCTCCTCGCACACAACAACAACAACAACACCGGTCTTCTTCCTCGCCTCTTCGACTCGCCGTCCAGAAGAAGAAGATGAGCATTACCCAGACCTACTACCTCGCTCACAAGGCCCGGGCCAAGCTGTCTTCGGAGGCGGCCCGCGCCGATCACGACCTTCGCCTGCTCGTCGGCCACGCCAACCTTCTCGACTCCCTGATGCTCGAGCTCGCCGATGCTGAGCGGGAGCAAGAAAGCTGGTTCAACCAATCCGTCCGCGGTGCCACCAAGACCGAGGAACGCCACGTGCAATGGGCCGACTCCGTCGTCGAGGAGCCCGAAGATGACTGGCACGCCGACGACGCTTCCTCTTCGGACGACTCCTCTTCCTACTCGGACGACGACGACTTCGACGAGGATGACATTGAAATGGCCAGCACCGTCTCCCTCCGCCGCATGCCCTCCGCCTCCGCTGTCCCCACATCACCAAGGACCACAGCCGTCGAGGTGTCAGAAGACTACGACATGGAGGACGACCTCGAGGAGGACTACGCACAGCTCGAGCTCGTCCGGACACCATCCCACTCCAGCAGCAGCTCACCACCAGAGCTGGAGCACGACTCCGACATGTCAGATGACGAGTCGATGCCCCCTTCCCCGCCCAACGCCGTGCTCACCTTCTCCGAGAAGGACGCCAAGGAAGAGATCTCGCAACAGCACCAACAGCAAAACGACGACGGCTCCTTCTACTCAGAAGGCTTCTACCTGCCGCCTCGCAATCCTGCAAGGCTCGTGTCTGCCATCTCCGTGTACTAAGCACGCGAACAATGGTCTCACACTTTCCACGTCTGTGATTCTACATGATCTCTTCTTTGGTTTATACAGCGAGCGTTTGGCATATTACGGCGTTTCTCATACCGATACCCCAAAACTACGCCACGGGATAACGATCATGGTACCTTTTCATTTACAACACGACAGCAATGTCACCACTCTCGGGAACTTTCACAACTCATCTCATTTTTCCCCTTCTCTTTTCCTATTATGTTGCAACGAAAAAGCAAGGCACCAACGTGGATAGCATTTTGAGGACCTTGATGGATATCGGGCGAATTTGGGAATTCAATTTCTCTTCTGCTGCCGCTCTCCGCCTCCCTATCGTGGAGATAATGTGGGTTGAGTGGTCCAGCCTTTGTGTTACAGACAGTTAGATACCAGGTGCCGCGAGGGGGTTGACAACAGTTCCCCCCGTAAAAATGCGAGCCCAGAACCAGAAATCAATTGAACTAAGATTCAAAATGGACCCCCCTCCCATTTCCTAAGTTTTTCCTATCTGCAGATGCTTCCGCGCGTGAGGCGATGATGTTTGCATCATTGCCCCCTATTCGCCCCGTCGTGCAGTTGAAACTGGTTGACGAGTCATTTAGGCAAACCACATGATTCACTACCAAGTAGTAGTCGATAATGGGCTTGGTTGCACCGAAAAGGGAAAAAAAAAACCCACGCACACACACATCAGGTACCAGATGCGCGCTCTGCGATCTCGGCAGATCGGCCTCGCTCAACATCCGTTCCATCCCTCGCTTACCTCATCTGAGAGAGATACACACCAAGAGTCCCAAGACTCGCTCAGCTGGACCAGTTCCGCCCGACATTCTACCGCCACGCCCCTCCAGCCAAGCCATGTTGGCCTTACGCCCTTTTGGCTGCGGGAGCCGTATCGCGGACGAATCACAAAGGGAAATCTTTGCGGCATTGGTCGGACTTTGGCGGTGTGTTTTGACTAACTCCCTTCCCCTTCCGACGGACAGTCGGGTTTAACACACCAAAACGCGCTGCCTGGATGCGAGGAAGCGGGAAAAAAGCCTTCGTTGTTTTTTGACTAGTGCCCCCTGCCAGGCCACCCCCCGTGGGCCAATTGCACGGGAGAATGTCACCGACAATAGTCACCGGCGACAACACAATGCTCGCGAACGCGACGCCGTGGAGCGACCAACATTCTGTGCAAGAGTTGTGGACAGTGGAGGTTTGACGAACGAGGCGACGACTGCGACCACGACGCCGACGCCGACGACGACGACACTAAACACGACAGAGGATGACGACGATGGCAGTTGCGTCTTTTCAAACACAATGAAGTGCCTCTCGAATAAGGCAATACGAAGCCGACACACGAAGAAAACATAAAGGGCGTGTGCATCCCGCATACGATAGGCGCGGGGGTGCGTGGCCTCGACAGCAAATGTAAGTCGCCGACAGTCATCAATCTCCTCCCCATGCCCATTTGCTAGGGCAGGGCAGGGCAGGGCTGCTGGCTGTTCCCAAAAGGGCGTGCTTGCTGATGGACGAATCCCGCACGACACTTGGAGACGGCGAAGCCAGAAGAAGCTCAATCCCGAGGCCAAAAACCAAACTGGCTTGTCGATTTCCATGAACGGCGAGCTTACGCAAGACATGTCAGAGATGAGTACCCAAGAGACGAGGATGGCAACGGTTAGAACCCGTTCGAGGCCGCCCCCCCCTTCGCTCGGGGGCCGGCTGCCGCGGCGCTGCGGGTTTACAGTGGCCGCTTGGACCTCGGGGCACCACGTGTACTCCGCCTCTCTGCCAGGCGGAAGCGACCCATTTACACCCCCCTCTCCCCGCCTGACTTGAGGGCGCAGCACGTAGCGAGATCTCGCTTCAGATTGGGGATTGGCAGATTAAAGGGCGGGAGATGGGAATGGCATAATGGTTGGGGGCTCGACCTTGGCCTCGCCCTCCTCTAATATGTCACAAGAGACGAGCATGTCCCAGGGCCCTGGTCATTCGTCGGTCGCGGCAGGCTGAACAAAAGGGCTCGCTGTCTGTTTGGGAGGCCCTGTTGTCAGAATTGTCAGATTTGCGTGTCGCCAACCAGCCCTTGAGCTTTGCTGTACAGCGCATCGTTGAAACGATGCTGACGGTCCCCATGGCCAAATCTCGGGGTGAGCCCGTCTTGGATGATGTGTCGGCTCGTCAGCGACAAACCCGGCAGAGGTGGCGGATTGGGGAGTTGGGTATATCCCGTTGACCGATGCGTAAGTCCAAACGTGTTGGCACCACAGACCAGCAGTTGAGATTCCAGCGCCGATTTCGCTGCGCGGCGGCCGGCACAAGGACAAATAACCCGAACGGGCGGATGAAGGGCGAGTGTGTATGAGGGGGGAGGAAAGAGTTTCGTCGATCTAGCGCCGCCCGCCGCCGCCGCCGTCGGAACGCGTTAGCGGATCCGGTCATGTCGGTAGGTAGTGTGCACTGGGCGTCGCAGCAGGCGATTCAGGGCCGCCAACGTCGCAATCGTCGGCAATCCGTCGGACGAGACAAGAGACCATCTCAAAACCCCGCCTTTGGTAACCCGCCAGTCTCGGCAATGAACCTTAAAACATGACTTGACCGGACGAGCTATCAGTTCCTCGGGAAGAGGAACATTGGCAAGACAGCAACATTTGTTTCGCCTGACATGCCGGCACTCCCCCTGATCGGGGCCCTCGGTTGCGATCAACGAACTCGCGATGCATTCGTTTCCTTCGCCTTGCCTTACCTTGCTTGACCGCCTCCCTCTCCCCCCTCCCCTCACCCCCCCCCCTGGGTCTCGCCAGGCCAGCCCTACTTTTATTTATTTATTTCGAAAGCCCTGCCATTCTTGAGGAGGAGAGGAAAGAAGAAAAGAAAGGCAAACAAAAGCAACTTCCCAGGGAGCGATTTTCCTGTCTTTGCTTGGTTGCTTATCGTGGAGTCGGTATGATGGGCGGTGAATGAAAAGGGTTCCTGGCTAGGTAGGTAGACAGGCATCATGGGAAATTGGCCCAGCCTCTCTGTGTTGTACAACGCGGTGCATACAATACGGCTGTGAAAGTGCGTGCAGCGTGTAGCTGCCTTACTTTGGGTTGTCGATCACCGCACCGCATTTGCACTGGGCGGGTGAGGCTGCTGCATGGGAATTGTGCAAACGGTTCTTCTGTGCACGGGCCAAGTCGGTCCCGACCCCCCTCCCTTCCATTCACTGGATGACGAAAGAGTATCGTCGTGGAGAGCACGCAATCCCGGTCGCATCTAGCAAAGGGGAAGATTGATTTTGCCCCCCTATCCCACAACGATTTCGATCTTGAAGCAAGCATTTGCCGCATTGATGGAAATCCTACCAAGGGGGGGGGGATGAGTGCGATGCGTGATGCATCGGGGAGTCATGATGGCCGATGTCTACACCGTATTACAGGTAGTGTGTCTGTACGGAGATATGGTACCTGTTAGCATAAACCCCGCCCCCCTCCAGGACGGAGGATCTCTTCCTTATCGATGGGGGGGAAGAGGGGGGAGGGGCGGCTACCGGACCCATGATCTTCAGACGTGCGTCCATCATGTCATCTGCTCCACGGGCATCGTCGCGCGTTATGCCATCCCGCTGGGCTGTCGCCGATGATCTCCTGATAAGGAGGGAACTCGAGGTCTAGGCTTCGCCCTGCACTGACCCATCGTTCTCTAACTCGGCTCCCTGAGCTGAGTCCACACTACGCGTACGTGTATCCGTACGGCTTCGCGATTCGGCAAGGGGTTGAAGATATTGGAGGACCCGAGGTGGTTTCGTTGACGTCAAACGCTGTCAGAGAAAGGAAAGGAAAAGGGTAGAGAAAAAAAAAGTCAAAGAGGAGAGAGCGAATTGTCTGATAGGACGACCCCTCCCTGACGAGAGGGGATTCTTCTTGTCATTCTTACTCATGCCTGGGCTATGGTTATTTTCTTCTTCTTTTCTCTTTTCTTCTTCCTTTCGTCTCTTCGTATTTTACAATGTGTTTACAATCAACCTTGTAATCGTGTTCTCGCGCCGGAAGCAAGAGGTTTGTTTCTAGCCTCTAGGTATTGCTTTGCCCACTTCTTGCCCCCACCACAACCAGCGCTTGAAAAGTAGTCTAGGGCTTTGCATTATAATCAAATCTTGGATTTTCTCAAAAGTCCAGAACCTACTATAGTCAGACCCTCTTTTCGACAGTTGTGTTGCCCGGGGTCAAAATGGATTTACAGTACTGCGGACCCACATTGGTGAAGAGCCAGGGGGGGGGGGGACGTGTTTCTACTAGTTCTGTGCAAGCCGAGTGGTTGCGTGCCTGATTTCGTAAGCCGAGGGCGCGCCGCATTACTCATCACCGCCCCATACTTTTCCGCGGCGGGTCCCGAGCACGTCTTTGGTTGGAAATCAAAAACATACACCCCCCCCCCTGGTCCCTCTACCTGCGGGTCGTGTCTGCAAGAGTCGTTAAGGTTGGTTTGTTTGATCCACAGTGCCTTCGCCACAGCACAGGTACATCTGGCTCTTTTACGCCTTCCTTGTGGCTTGACTCCGTTTCGCGACGGCGGCTATCGACGGAATGTGTCAGGGGTTTGCCGGTCACCGTTTCCTTGGAACGCAACCGTTGCCGGGCGATTTTCTGCGGCAGCGACAGAGCAACCCGCCGGTAATCTTTCAAACGAGGGGAGGGGGGCCCGCCGCAGTGGGTAAGAGATTCATGTACACTCGCCGGCGACGCGGCACGTTTCGCGTCTCCATCACTAACGATTCCCCAAGACGGTCGAAACGGGATATACGGGACGCAGGATTCCCTCTGAACCAAAACTGCGGCGCCGAGTGGAAGGGCGAAGCTCCACACCAAGCCGTTTGGTCGATTGTCGCTGCAAGACGAGGGGATCTCCGGGCAGAGCCCAACGGCTCATTCATTCGCTCGTCCCATCTATCTATCCATCCTATCCCACGGCGACGGATGGCATGGGCGGAGACAAGAGTTGGCCCGTGGCCGTCCGGGTTCCTGGCGTGGGCTGCTGTTGCTGCTGTTGGGGGCCGGGTGTGGCCTGCGCGTCAGGGCAATATCAACGAAAACCTTCCGGCAGAAGGGGGAGGGGGGGGGTGGGTGGTTGCGCGTCCTGGTCTTCGTCCGAGCAGAGACGGCGACGGCGTGTCTGTCTGGAGGGACGGGATGACGGATGGCCTGGGACGCGCGTGACGTGGACTTTTTGATGACACGGATCGCGCCCCGTGACGGATGGGGGGCTCTGCCACTCCGCTGCACCGCACAACCAACTCCTCGAGCTTCAAAACCGTAGCAAGGTGGGAACTCTATAGTAGGTTAGGGACAGGCTCACAGGCTAGGCAGCGCCTTTCGCCCTTGCTCCGAATCCCGCCGGCGCGCTGTGGGAATGGGAGGAGAGGGGAGGGGAGGGACGGACGTGTGGGAAGACCGAAGGAGGGGTGCGGAGCGGACTTCGCAGCAGCCAAACGCGCGGCCCCGTGATCGACCTACTCTCTCCCCCTCTGCTTACGCCGCCTAGCTCGGCTCCTTCTTTGCCAGCAGGTAGGTACTCTTTGCCAAGCCGACTTTCTCTAAACCTACAAGTCGCTAGCCCGCGGGAACACCACAAAGGGATATACGTTTCTAGGCGCGCGTTCGGCGCGGTGCCTCGGAGAGATGCCGGAGTCCGTCCGAGCTTCACCTCTTCGTCGACTCTGGGTCTCCACATTTTAGGCAATCGCTCAACCCCCCCCCCCCTCCTCCTCTTAGACGATTGCCGATCCCGCGGGTGCCGTTCCTGGACCCCTAAGAATGATGAAGTCATCCGATTGTTGATCTCTCCAACGGGACGAGACGGATCGCTTAGCTCGGACGACGGCACTTCCTGATGAGCGAGGTCCTGGATTGCAGACCTAAAAAGATGACGTTGTCATGGTTCCCGGTGAGCCGGGGAAGGGGGGGGGGGGGGGGGGTGGCTTGGCCGATCGGCAAGGGAGGTCGATGATGGTCAGAGGCGGTTCGGCGGGCTTGATTCGATGCTTGGC
>MU846018.1:61478-241782 GCA_030867225.1 Colletotrichum caudatum | reverse complement strand
ATAACAACTAGATTCATAGAGCAGCAGTTAGAGGTAGACTGACGGCTAGGGTTTTATAGCACTTCTGTCTATAGAGGTACCTGTGACCTCTATGGTTTGAGGCTGGCTCACAGGATAGATACCTAGACTTCTCTATGCTGTATATCCAGACTCTATATTGTGTTGAGTACTGGGCATCGCACTTTACGGGTTCTATTTTTATTTTTATTTTATTTTCTAGTTTACGACCACTACAAAGTACCTGGCGACCTCAAGGGGTCTCGCCTTGTATTTGTACCTCAGTGACTCGTGAGAGACAGAGGGAGAGCAAGATGTTAAAAAGCAAGATTTGACAAACTGACAATAAACTTACAAGACCATCCACCAGCCAACCATACACTTTGGCTACCTAGGCGATACATAGGGCGATGCGCCGGGACGCCCAACATCTATTTCCCTAGGCACCTAGCTATACGGATGCAACTGTCAAAGGCGAAAGACAGCACAGTTGACACCATGCGATAGGTAGACAGGAGGTACGGCTTCAGCGGCCCACCCACGCGCTGCACCGGTGCACCCTGAAGATCGGAGAGGACCCGCATACCGGATTTGTTGGTATGGCGGGACATTGCCCCCCGCCCGCGGCGCTCAGAGATGCAGCCGAATGTTTTCTGCAACGGGCGGAATAAACGGTGCAGACTAAGGGAGAGCTACCAACTACCTATTTAGACATACCCACCTCCCTACCACTCGGGCGGTAAAAAACAATGGTCGCTCTCAACCACAGTGGGTGCGGTGTTGATCGACTTTTTATTCTATTTTAATATTTGTTTATTTTAGACAGCATTGTATCACTTGTCACCGGGGGCGGATAGATTTCCACATGGCGTGTTGATTTGATATGCCGCCTCCTTTTCCATCCATCTAATGCAATCCGCTTCCGGAATTCGCGTTTAAACAAACATGAACAATAACATATTTGAACCGCTTCGCCATCTCCAATACAGAGTAGTCGCCAATACCAACTTTCTCTCTGCGGCATGCACCCGGGCAATTTTGATTGACAACCCAACTGCCAAGAAGCATTGATGGACTCTTCCCCGCAACTCTGTGCCAAAGTCTCGGCTGTACCAGAGTTGCTGTTGCTGGTCACATTGCTGCATGGGAGCCAGCCAGCCCAGCTCGGCCGAGGTGCCTACCTGGGAATGGAGTCGGAGTTGTCGTCTGTATGTCGAGCGGGGGTCGCAATAAGTGGAGAGGCGCGCGCCTCAATCACCTCACCTATTGTTAGGAACTAGTGGTCGTCGTCGAAGCTGATGTCGGACGTGCTGTGAACTTGCCAACTCCCAGCAAAGACCTTCGGCCGCCTGTAACTTTGTTAATAGAAACAAACCGAGACAACAAGACCAAAGACACAACACAAATCTCTCACTATGGCTGCTGCCGTCTCGATTCAGCCGCCCCTGTCCCGTAGGGGCCACGGCCCTGGTCTGCTCATTCTGGTAGAGCAGGGCATCGACCTGTCCAAGCACGACAGCATCTTGGACCCTCCTCCTGCTCAGAAATGGGGCGAAGAAGGCTACGCGGTTGCCCAGATCATCGTCACGCCCGGGGCCGGTGACGTCGCAGACTCGGTCTCTTCGGCGATCGGGGGTCTCAAAGAACTCGACAGCTGCGACGACAAGGACAGGTTTGGCGTAGTTGGTAAGCGTGTCGCCGCGCTTCCTCGCAAGCCCGTGGTGGCATCTCTGCTGACGCCCCTCGACAGCGCTTCTTACTGCCACTTCCCAGCAGGTCGCAGACGTTCTGCATTCACATCCCGAGATCAAGGCCGCTGTATTCTTCAACAACTTGGGCCACGCACTCGCGATTCCAACCCTGCTCCATTTGCCTGGAACCCAGGTCGAGGCGCAAAAGGCTACTTCTACCGCCAAGACGTACTCGTACCCCGCAGTCCGTGATTTCTTCGTCATTCCGAGCCACCCCAACTTCAATGCGAATGCCGCCGGGCTCGCGCACACCCGCACGTTGACGTTTCTCAAGCCGATCCTCGGCGGGCCCTACTTCGACCTTGAAGCCGTCTGGGAGGAACACACTCTCTTCGAGTTTGGCGAGCGAAGTGTCGAGAAGACCATGGCCACCATGGTCGAGCAGCCTTATGTTGGTTCTTGTTGACTGTTGACGCGCAAACAGTGATTATGCGACCATCTCTGACGACAACGACAGGTTAACCATATCCCCACGCTCACGGGTGGTGTCGGCCGAGGGCATTTGACGAACTTCTACAGAGACCATTTCATCTTCAACAACCCAGATGACACTGAGCTCGAGCTGGTCAGCCGTACCGTGGGAATTGACCGAGTCATTGACGAGTTCGTCTTCAAGTGCACCCACGACAGGATCATTGACTGGCTGTAAGCACCCGTCAACCAACGCGGAAGGGAGATCCCATTCTGACCATCGTCTCCTAGACTCCCCGGTGTGCCGCCTACCGGGAAGCATCTCTCAATCCCATTCACGAGCGTCGTCAATGTACGGGGAGACCATCTTCATCACGAGCACATCGCGTGGGATCAGGCGACCGCATTGCGACAGTTGGGGCTGCTGCCGGACTATCTCCCCTTCCCTTACCAGATCAACGGCAGCGGCCCGGCGACGGGCAAGAAGTTCGAGTTCAGGCTGCCTGTTGCCGGCGTAGAGTCTGCCCACAAACTGTTGGACGAAAGTGCAGTCGAGTCGAATGCCATGTTTGAGTATGGAACAAGAGAGGTCGATGCCTAGCCGGCTCGTACCAGCGTACGTCCACCATGGCCCTCCGATGACTAGTCAACCCAGATTTGCAGTGAAACCGTTGAATATCCGCCGACTTGGCACTGGCGGCTGCTGTACCAGGTGCTATTTTGGTACTGTTTTTGCTCTTCTACTCCACACATGTTCTTCAGAGCCCAAGAAATATGCGCCAACGCAGGATGATATGTGATGTCTTCCACCACAGGTACATCTCCTGCGTGGTCGTCACCTCAGGCAAGAGAGACATGAAGACCATGCCCCGAAGCAAAGTCGCACTCCAGATGTAAGTTTGTTCCACTAGGATACTAACATGCCACCGGCTGCGGCTGTTCCTACCGTTTACCGCCCCGAACTACCGAGTCCCGCGAGATTTTGGCATCGGAGCCCTCTGGCTGAAATCATGGTTCTTGTATCCACGCCTCTAAATATGCCGTTCAGATGTGGGCTTTTGGGAGAATATGGCAGGGCATCAGTGCGGTATAAGCCGTCGTTTTCCACCTATCCAGCCAGAGATTGCGATACTGTATTGCTGGATATCTCGGGAGCCGATAATTTTTGCCGGTATCCCAACCCCTTCTCACAAAACTGCGCCGGCCGCCGTCCAGGTCTGCTGAGAGCGACTGTTGCCGCTGGCTGGATCGGGTACCGTGGATACGGTTCTTGGTTTTTGTGCTCTGCTGTCAGTGGAAATTGGACGGTAATCCCGTTTCACCCAAGGGGGCCACCTCGGGACGTTGTATCTGCATCCCATCGAAGTTGTGGCCTATTTCATGTAGACATATGGTGGGATTGTTCGCGAATACACTAATTCGCGATCGTGGCGAACTCCAAGTACATTATGATCGCTGACAGCCACCCATGCTCGAATACGGAATAGGTGCAGGCACCACCCGCAATACAAATCTATGCGCCGTTGAAGTCAGTTTTGACAGGGGCTTTTTTGAATTTGGGGAGGGTGGTGGGGTGGACAGCCACTCCCCTCCTCAACGAACCAGGCTGGCCCCCCATCTGCAGCAGCGCAGATCTGTATTTCCCTAATCGCCATTCCGCGCTTCCGGACCGCGGCTTGGAAATCCGCTCCCACCCCAGAAACAGGCTGTTAGGCTAGGAAATGACAGAAGCTTAGGGGTGTGCTGGAAATAGCTTCCCCTTAGGCCACGAACAGTGTCTGGGGATACTGAGGCGTGTGGTCCCCCTGCTCTATAAACGAACGAAAGGGCGTTGATGCGTAGCCGCCAAGACCAAATACAGACACGACGCATCGCGGTCGGCGTTGTTAATGATCTGGGGGCTAGGAAACAAGCTACGCTAGAAAGAAGCCTTGGCAAACGACACCCATGGCCTAGTATGGATGGCGCAGGAGTTGTCCGCCAATCACCGCATTATCGGCCCATGATTCGTCCTACCAGGCAAAGAGCAGACCCAGCTGTCCACGACCCGAATGCCCTCGACATGACATGTTATTAATCAGCTATCGTCATCCTCACGGTCCATGGAATAGCTTTTGGGGCGCCGGCTTTGATTAACTTGAGGCTCATTATACTCCGTCTTTGGCATCATTTCTCATCGAGATATTTACTATACACTCTTTCTTCATGCCTCAGTAGACCGTTGGAATGCCCAAAAAGATCTGCTGTCCCTCTTCCTTTCGCCAGTCAATGCGTGATATAAAAGAGAAGCCAAGCCACGTCCATACCTCATCGTCGAGTCCTTCCAGCGGCCGCTCGCACGTACTAAGACAGTCGTCTGCTTCATCCCAATATATAAGCCCCGGCATAGTGCCGATACGTAACAAGGTTCGTCAAATGAAATAGGTACAACAATGACTGTGCCGTACCAAGATGGTATGGCAACAGCCCGAAGAATCGAAGGGGTATAGAGGTTGTGACTGCCGCTCTAGGTGATGGGGGTCAGGAAAGGACTGAGCATCAGCTCATCCGCACTCGGGCGGAGGTTGTGGTCCATCTCGAACGTCTGGGCAAGGAACGTCTTTGCATCGTCCGAAGCGTGGTCTGGGATCGTAGGCGCGGCCTTGCCACCGCCAATCTTGAAGATGGCTTGTAGTTGACTGCAGTCGGGGTAAGGGTGAGTGCCCGTCATCATCTCGACGACCAGACATCCCAAAGACCAGATGTCGGCCTTGCGGGTGTAGGAAGTCTGCTTAACCACTTCGGGGGCCATCCAGAACACGGAACCTTGTAGGGAGGGGCGGTGCTTGTTATTGTTCGCTCCGGAGAGGATATTGGTGGCTTCCAGCTTCTTGGAGATGCCGAAGTCGGAGATTTTGATGGTACCCTTGTTGTCCACAAGAATATTGGCGCCCTTGATGTCTCTGTGGATGATTTCGCGATCGTGCAGATAAGACAGACCTGTGAGAATCTGGCGCACGAAGCTGCGGACGAGGGGCTCGGGCAGAGCACCATACGAGTTGAGCATGGTCTGCACCGAGCCACCGGGGACGTACTCCAGGAAAATGTTGAGGTACTCGGACGACGAACTGCAACCAAGATACTGAACGATATTCGGGTGTCGAAGGTCGCGGAGCAGACTGATTTCCCGCTTAAGGGCCTCGATCATGCTCTTCTTACGCGCGTCGTTCTGGCTGTTCGCACCGGGAGCCGGCGCCTCCACCTGTTTCACTGCCAACAGCTCACCAGTGACGGCGTGCAGTGCCAAATAGACGCAGCCGAACGAGCCTTGACCAATCATGGCTCCCTTCATCCACTTATCGTCAGACCAGGACTCTCCCGCAAGGAAGCTCTCGAGCTCTTCATCCGCATCCTCGCCGTCCTCATTGAGCGCTTGCGTGAGATCCTTGAGAGAACCAGATCCCGACCCGGTGGAACCGTCAGCGTCAAAGTAGCTACGCCGAGTAATGTTGCCTTCGGGGTCGGTCACGCTTAAAGCGGCAGCGCTGGCACCGTCAGAGCTGTCGGCGAATGACACATAGGACTTGCGGTTCGGCTCTACAGGGGATTCCTCCTGCAAAGTGTCCAGCATGGAAGAGGCAACGGAATCGCGGAAGTGGGTGACCCGCAGACCGGATCGTGCCTTGGGAGCGCTACCAGCTTGTAGCCAGCTGTCCGCGATGGTGGGGATTGGAGGAGCATCCTGGATGCTGGATGCAAAGCTGAGGTTACTTGCCACGCTCAGACGACTGTTGACCTTGCTCAAGCGTGTTGATCTTCTCATGGACAGACGCGCGGTCCGATCGATCTCCTCTCTGGGGTGGTCAGGGAAGTAGGATGTGAGGTCGGAAGCAATGAGCTCGCTGGGGGGGCGAAGACCACCGAATGACCGCAGGAGCCCCTTATTTCTTCGCGGTCCGCCGCTGGATCTCGGGCCATCATTGGAAGCAGGACGCTCCAGTTCCTTGGCGGTGTTGTAGACGTTACGCTCACGGTCGTGGAACGAGACGGGTGAAAGGGGATGTTGAAGCTCATCGTTCCATCTCTCGCCGAGAAGTTTCTGTACCTTCATTTGGCTTCTCTTGTCCACTGTCTCGAGTGCGCGGCTGTGGTTCTGTTGGGCTTCCTCAATGGCAATACCGGCTGCCCGTTCAAGCTCGGGCATACCCGGCTCGCCAGAGGGAACACGGCGAAGAATCAAGCGGTTACGCTCAGGACGCTTCTGGTCTTTGATGATGCGCCAAAGTTCCGTGTCGCCCAGCCGGCGACATTGATTGGGGTCGGGCTCGACACCTGCCAGAACCCAGAAGCAGTAATTCCTCTCGTGATCCTCCCGCAAGGCGAACTTCCTAAGAGTGACTCGCATGACCTCTTCGCAGGTATTGCAGTCGGCGATCTTGACGACTTTGGTGACACCTCCGGTTGAAATGACCCGTATCACATCCTGATTCTGCGGTAAGCCAGCCATCAGTGAACCGTCCATACTGGAGTTATTCCTGGTATGGGAAGTTACCAATCGGCCGGTGGAAGGAACGGGTTGCCCAGGGTTACCCATGTAGCCGGGACTTTGACCATATCGTGTACGCAGTGGCCGAACCGCATCCGTTCCAGGCAGTGGTGAGTTGGGACGGGAAGATGTGCTTTCAAGGGGTATCGTATCGTATTGTCTTGAGTAGCGCTTGTTCATGGAAGGTGTAGGTGCAGTGCGAGCGCTCGACGCTGAAGGACGAGGCGATCCGCCGGACGACGGCGTGAACTGGTCCAGGCCACCGAACGAATCCTGCGGTTTCAGGGTTAGTGATGTGCTTCGTTGCTGACGCCCTCTACAGACGTCCTCATAGAGGTGAGATAAGACGTACTCTATTGCGTTTCTTCAGGTTGGCATAAGCCTTTGTCCTCAACTTCTTAATTCCAAGGAACAGGCGAACGCGGTCGCCGACCTTCTCGATGCCCATCTCCTTGAGGACATCCTTGTCGAGCTCGAGGAGGTTCTCGCCGTTGATGTGGTTCTTGCGGAAGAGCTTCTCGTACTCCCCGCACTTGACGCTCCTAAGGTACTCGCAGACCTTATCCTCGTCCCAGTTCTTGACGGCGTCGGGACTGTCGCTTTCGGAAAATTCGGACGCGGTCGGGCTCGCATAGGCTGCGGGTTGGTTTGGGATTGCGAGTGCCCGTCTCGAGGGGGGCACGCCGCCGCCGCCGCCTGATGAAACACTGGACATCATGGGGTTGCCGGAGCCCAAGGGCGCCGTAAAGGCGGTTTTGGGTGCCAGCATAGCCATTTTGGTTCACCAAGGGACCGGAGTTATCCAAGTGAGCATTGACTGCGCGAGAATGGAGTAATTTGTCGTGATGGTTGTTCAGGCGGGGTGTGTCTCAGCTGTCTCGCCTGGAGCTCGTCGTGGCGAGAGAGGATTCCGTGGAGCAGATGTCCGAGACAGGGAACAGGGCGTCGAGCCGGATGAAAATGGATGCGTACGAGAGAAGCGAAGAAATTATTGAAGCGGTAGTATGTCGACGTCTCTGGTGATCGTTTCGGCGAAGTAAACGATGAGCCTCTTCACTGCCGGACCGTGAAGGTCTGGGTTCTGCTAAGACACACAGCAGCAAGGGAAGAGACGGGCAAAAGTCGTGTGTGGAATTACGGGTATTCCGGCTGTGCTGGTTGGGAAAAAGAAGAGGGAAGAGGAGGGTTAATGATGGATTTGGGGGGTGCCGGGAAGCAAGGGGCAGGGGCAGGGGGGAGGGGCTTGTGTTGTGTTTGGGGGGGAGGGGGAAAGGGGAGGAAAGTGGTAAGGAAGGTGCAGCCCCAGGTAAGGTAGGTAGGCACATACGCCCTGGGCGGCACCAGCAGCGGGTAGATTGTAGGCGTGTGAGGGAGAGATAGAACGAAAGGGGGGCGCAACCATCAAGCTTCCCATGCATCATCCATCGTCCTTTGTATGCCTCTACTGTCGCAGCAATTCGCGATTGGAAACAGACCCGACTAAATTCTAGGATAATATGAGAAGAGATAAAGGCCTCTAGCAGTCATGTAGGATGCATGGGCCATCGGCAATAGCAACAGCAACAGCAACAACAACATCATCATCTATCAGCAGCGGCAATAATAGCAAGGGCGTGCAAGGCACAGCTTGGCAACGGCAGAGCTACGGTACAAAAGACGAGAGAGAAGCAGCACAGCCCTCATAATGGCCCTCTATGCATCTGTTCGCCAAGCTGGCGAAAACTTGGGAGGAGAAACACTGAATGAAGCTTTCCGTCTGGCTGGGGGGTGCGACAAAAATGATGCGGCTTAATGACTGATGTTTTGTTTTGGGTCCAGGTGAGGCTGCTGTTGATTCACCTCTCGGGATGAAGGAAGGGAAGAGCAACCTGGGCCAAATCAAAGCCTATTTCTTCATACCACCCTAGGTACGATGTACTACTGCACAGCATAGGTGCTAGTTTACCAGGTAGTTATCGCGGCCGGCTTCAGTGGGGTGTTTGGGGTGTCATTGACGGCCGAACGGCACCTCGATCCGGCCAAACATTTTTTTCGGGAGATGCTCCTCTTCCCACCTGTGACCTAGGTACATATTGAGTGGTGGCAATGGTACTATACGCTTAAGTAGTGTATTGTACCTAGGTAGGTGAGTATTATTCCCTCCCTGGGTGGTTCGCCCGCCCGGTTATCGCCCTCGATTGAGGTGGAGGAAGCCTTCCTTCCATCTCTCCTCCTCCTGCCCTTCCCTTTCCTTCCCTCCTTCCTTTCTTGCCTTCCTTCCGCCCCATTGATTCAAAAGTACTGTGTATCCGTACCTACCTTTTTAGGTGCTGCTGACCCCCCTTCTCCCTTTGGGCCACACATACATACCCTTGGCACAACAATCAACCTTTGAAAAGGCGTTTACAAGGGTTGGGCGACGGCGGCGGCTTCTTGAAACAGGCTCAAAGCAGGGTCAAGAGACCTTACGAGGGGCAGTCATGGCTACCGGTACTTCCTCTGGTAGGGAGGTAGGTAGGCAGCCAGGTAAGCTACCTACGAAGTAGTGTAAGTACCTCGGTCCCCACCCATCCTTTGGCTCGCGGCACCATCGGCACCACCAAACCTTCCTTTCCCAGCTTCCGCAAGCAGAAACATGGCAACGTATCCGTACGAATACACTACACTACACACACTGCTCTCTGGCAAGACTGCCAGGTACCCGAGGAATTACTCACTCTCTCCCTCTAACATCCAATCTGCGCTTTGCAATGCGCCGTCATGCATCCCCTGCCCATCACTCAATCGCCGCCGATCGGAAATCTCTTTTCCTTCCACCACTGTAGTGTAGGACGACAAGACAGTCGTTAGGTACTTCGTCGAGCTAGGTATGTCCACCCAAAGACACCATCAAGTGCTCTTATTCATCGGCTACGGGCACATTGACAAGACAGAGTTTCTCCCTCCCGAGTTAGAAACCAAGTGGTTACAGTCAGACATCGTGTCCGAGGGTAAGGACACTCGTGGTCTGGAAACCGGTTCAGCTGACGACTGAGCCCCCGATTGTTCTCGAAAAAATCCTGCTGCCCAGCGCCGCCCGATTCTTTCTTTGGGATCAAAGTCTGACACGGATATTATTATCACTACAGTACAGACCTACTGTAGTGTACCTACATTACCGAATCCTGTCTGCTATTCCTGGCACCGACTAGCAAATCGCCCGGCTTGTCCGCAACCCCTTGCTTGCGGGTGGGTGGCTGTCCTCAATTACCAACCCATCTCGCGGGAGCCATCTTGCGGCGCGTCTGCTACGCCGCACCGCGTTTGCTTGCTAGCAAAGAAGATCAATATCGACCTTTGTCTATCCTTTGACGACAGCTCCGGCTATACTACGGAAGCTACTGACGCATACGACAAGGCAAATTAATACACCACAGGCACGGCCTCCATTCTAGGCCGGCAGATACCGTCCTATTATTAGCCTGTTCAAGTTCAACCCTCCAGAGGTAGCGACCCATTGTCATCCATTAGCAGTTTTCACCCCACTGCGACCCTCCGTTCGGTGGGAGGAGTCATCCTCACAACCAGTCTCAAGCATCGACGACGTTAACAACAACAATACCCGAATCGCAGCCTTTGTTCGTCCCCGTCTCGCTTGGGTCACGAGGCTGGCAGATGCCCCACCACTGCAAAGAGCACCCCCGCTCGTTCCATCCTCTTCGGAAGATAGGCGAAGGCCAGAGGTTGAATCCGTTGTTGGTCAACAAGCTGACATGCCCGTCTGTTGTTGAAAAGCCCCAGTGGAGCTGGCCCGCCCCTGACACCGCGATGATTAGGTCTCATGCGCTGGCCCAACGTGCCCCGACAGTCCGACCGCAGCCCCTATACTACGTATGCTTTTACCAGGGGAGGAGCATGTATCGCCACTAGGTAACCATTGTGAATGTCGAACCATAAGATACTGCCGCCAGCTGCTCCCAAATTTCATCAAATGACTTGCAGCTACCTGGCCTTCACCCAGCAAAAGCTCGCTGGCGGAGGAGTCTCTACCTAGCGTGGCAGGGAGCCGACCGGATCGTCCTCGTCGATCGGTGATTGGCTCCGACTCCATCCCGCAATCACTCAGGGCTGTATGCCATGAAACCGGTCGTGTCGCACGTCTCGACACCCACTGCGCTTCGCTGCAACCCTGATTCCCCCGCTGCTGGGTGCCAATGTCCTGCTACCTTTTTACTGGTGCTCACCAGACCACCAAGACTCACCATCACCACACCAGTCCACCGAGTCTCCAGATTCTTGGCACGTTGGCTTAAAAGACGGGGTCGCACTTCTGCAGACTGAAGCCAGTTGGCGCCCTCAGATTGATTGGACACAGCGGCGCCGGTCTGAGCCGGTCGACACTTCCGCGCGGAGGAAGCACACCGTCACTTTCACCGCCGTGGATCATCCTGGCAGGGCTGGCGGACTTCGAGAGCCTGTTTGGCTTCAGTTGCACCTCTTTGACCAATCACCGCTGCTCTCATTTTTACCCATCTTTTATCATTATGCTAGGTACTCGGAACGAGCCCGCCATGTGACACACCGCCAGCGTCAGGACTACTGAGTAATAATTGCTGCCTACTTATTGCCTGTGACAGCTCAAGCCTCTGCAGTAACGGACCAAGGGTTGTTACTGTTACGGCTAAACAAATCTGGGCGTCGGGGATGCTCTCGTATGTGTACAAGCGTCACTTCCTTTTTCTTCTGTACCCTTTGATGCACGCGGTGCTTGAAATGGAGCAGGGCCGAGTTGCTTTTTTTGGTGAAAGTCTTTACCCCAAAGATGCTATTTTCGAATGGATACCTATGCGCCTGCAGTAAAATCTACCGGTCCTGCATATCACGATCTCTACACTATTCTTGCAGCTTGTCGTCGGAGGGTCACGCGTGCGTGTATGTGTGTCACGGGCAGTCATGCGGAGGAAAGCAGTTGTGGTCTAATGATGAGAAGAGAAAACAGGTAAGCAACTGGGCGCTTGGCACCCGGGCAGTCCCTTGCCCTCCGATGATGACTCTTGCTTGGTAGAGACCGAAGATGCTCCCAGGTGTGTGCGTGCGCCTCTCACGTTTCAGCCTTGGTCGTCTTTGACCGCTCGACAAGAGCGTTCCCTCGTCTACCGAAAAACGCCGTATCCGGCCATCTGGTAAGGCTAACAACGGAGGGCCAGCGTGGCCTGGTCAGAGCGGGCGTCGATAGGTCTGAAACATGAAACATTGGAGGATCTGCCTTGCAGATGCACCTTAGTTGGTGCTAGCGTGGGTATCGTACCAAATCTGTCAGCGATGATGAAAAAAACTCTCGTCCAAGGTTACGACCTGCAAGCGGCCGACGGAGATCGGATTGTGGAAAAATTCCTTACTTCCGGCTCTCCGGCACTTCACCACACTGCGAACTTTGACCCAGGCCTTGGTGCGATTCGTTGCTGGAGACGTGGAGACCCGGCGACAAAAGGCCGCAACGCGCCTCTTGGCTGCAACAGTACTGCTCGTGCAACGCCCCTGGTTAATTTACTTCAGAGCAGCAACACGTCACGGTCTGCGTAACCAAACACAGTACCGAAACCAAAGGAGGTGTGAACTATAGCAGCAGCTCTCGTATGGATACCTTGTGTGAAATACGACGAACAAACTCGGACGTCGTTTTCTACCGAGGAGTCTCCTAGAAACGGTCTCCCAAAGACTGACTCGCGTAGGTTTCGTTTCGTTTATTAATGCATAAGATGAGGCAAGACGTTGCAAACAGTTACATGTCTATTATAAGCCCTCGTACTCAATACGGACAGGCAAAGCGCTTTCCACGACTCACGAGCGAAGCATTGCGAAAAAGCTTAAGCTCGCAATTCGAGAGCAGGGAGACAAAAGTTGTGATGAACACCATCGGCGGACTGGGATTGGTGCGGAAGCTCGATATCAAAAGAAAAGTTGGCGCATGACAGGGTGGTGCCGGTTTTTGCCATTCGCCAAAGTCGGCAACTTTCAGGGTCCGGCTTCATACACTACGGCCTGTCGGGCGGGTCGTTGGTTCTCCGCACGGCCGGCTCTCGGTTCTCGGGAGAACCACTATTCAACCGCTCTCCCGGCAGTGTCGGAGGGTGGGAATGCAATAGTTCTCGGGCCCTAATGTCTCGCGGTATAGAGACGACATGGCCGTTACCGGTGTCGCTGACGGACGTGGGGCATAGATTGGTGTGCGACTGGGCGGAACTCATGCTTTGGCTGCTACTACTACTTAGTACCTAAGGTGGAATGTCGGTATGTCGGCTGCTGGCCAGCTCCTCCATGGTCCAGGGATGGACTCCAATTGATACTCTTTGGCTACCTATCTAGCCTTTGGGATTGGATGGACAAAAGCCAAAGGTCCTGGATCCAAACTTGTAGCGATTTTGGCAGATGCGATGGCCAAAGTTTGTTGATTATTTATTGATCATGCTAGAGCTATGCGCACTTGGGCTTATATTCACTCTGGATGCGATAGATCGAGTGGGGCTGGCTCTACACTACAGCCGGGGAGCGACCAAAGGGTGCATGCAGTGTGATTTGCTCACACATGGCGCATTCGTTCCAAATTGCCAAGGGATCTAATCTGCTCTCCGGTTAACTGGTAGGCATCAATCAATAAGTGTTCCAATGTTACAAAAGGGTGGGTGGTTGTGAGGACAGAACAGTTTCCAGCTGGTGAGGCCGAGCTACTCTCGTTGCGTAAAAGACTTGGCGCAGTACCGCCAGTGATTGAATGACAGTCAGTCAGTGAGTGGGTGGGTGGAGCTCTGTTCCCCATGCCCCGCGAACCCCCCCCCGAAAAAAAAAGAGAGAAAACCACGACCCCTCCTTGTAAAAAGGGAAAGTGTGGCCCACCGCTCCTCCGATATCGACAGCATATTGGCGGGGGGGGGGGGTTCATTAAAAAAAAATTGATGATGAAGAAAAGATCAATAAATTCCATCAACCTTATGGCCCGCGTGCTGGAGCAGCCTTTGTTCGTATTTGATAGATTGCAGTAAGACGAATGTGTGCTTGCAGCTTGGCGAAATCGACCGCGTCTCGGTGCGACACCCTCCCCCGCCCCGACGCGGCTACCCGGCGCACCGGAAATAAGCGGCTGTTTGATTCCACGGCGTTGTGCAAATGAGCGTCCGACTCTGAACCCTTCCCACCCTCCGATTCCCGGACTCCGACTCTTCCCACGACCCGCCGCTCTCATCATTCCTTCGTGTTTCTGTTTAGAAGAAGCAACCGAGGCGGACAGGCAGGCGACACACGCCTCTTGCAGCCATCATCGCATCGAAACTTGACAGCCATGAGTGACCAGTCTCAGGCCCCGGTAGAGGCTGCTGATGTCACGAACGGCGGCGTCAAGCCGCTGGTGGGCTTCCTGGGCCCTCAGGCCTCGTACACACACCAGGTATCACGAACCTGAAATCCACCGCCTCGCACGGCATGAAAAAGGCCCAATGAACTGTCATCTAACAGTCCTCTCTTTCCCTTTACGTCGCAGGCTTCGTTGCAGGCTTTCCCCGAACATCAGTGGGACCTGAGACCCATCGTCACCATCACAGGCAAGTCTTCTCACCCCCGCCATGATTTCTTGGCCCTGCCGTCTCCCGTCTCCCGTCTCCTTCCCCCCTCGGCCCGCACCGCCGAGTCTTTCCGCTCCGTCTGACCCGGGCCCCCAGATATCTTCGACGTCGTCCAAGCCGGCGAGGTCGCCTTTGGCGTCGTTCCTGTCGAGAACTCGACCAACGGGTCTGTGCTGTTCACGCTCGACAACTTCGCCGACCGCAACGGCCTGTACCCGGACATCTCGGTGTGCGGCGAGATCTACCTGGACGTGCACCACTTCCTCGTCGGCCACCGCCCCTCCCGTACCTTCGACGACGCCGCCGGGCCCGGCGACGGCTCCGGCGCCTGCACGCCGACCGCCTCGGACCCGAACCCGCTCAAGCCCCGGACCAAGCCGTTGTGCAGCCTCAAGCACGTCCGCCGCCTGTACTCCCACCCGCAGGCCTGGGGCCAGTGCGTCGCCTTCCTGCAGACCTACCTCAAGGGCATCGAGGCCATCGACGTCAGCTCCACGAGCCGCGCCGCCGAGCTCGTCGCCGCCGACGAGTCGGGCACCAGCGCCGCCATCTCGAGCGAGATCGCCGCCCGCATGCACGGCATCGACGTGCTGGCCCGCAGCATCGAGGATCGCGAGGACAACACGACGCGCTTCTTCATCATCCGCAAAGAGGCCGGCCCCCAGACCAAGCTGCCGGGCCACTGCGAGCGCAAGCGGAGCAGGACCAAGTCCATGGTGTCGTTCACGGTGCCGCATGAGGGGCCCGGCGCGCTCGCCGACGTGCTTGAGTGCTTCCGTCGGTACAAGCTCGACCTCACGAGCATCAACAGCCGGCCGAGCCTAACGGCGCCGTTCAACTACGTCTTCTTCGTCGAGTTCACCGGGCACAGGTTCCAGGACCCCGACGGAAGGGTCAAGGGGGCGCTGGAGGGGGTAGCTCGGGTGGCAGAGAACTGGCGGTGGTTAGGGAGCTGGGAGGACCAACGGTCGTGAGACGGGTGAGAGAGAGAAAGGGGGTGGGGTGGGGGTGGTTGGCGAAGGACTGATGGTCGGAAAGCTGATGACTTTATTCCTGGTCTTCGACGCTACCGCCTTCCTGTCACGCTCCAGAGAGCCTCCTCCTCCTCCCCCTACGGTCAGATCGAGGCCTGTGGGGGGTGGGTGTAGGCATGGCCAGAACCGGACCGGCCCTGGCGATGGCCAGCGATCCCCGCGTGGAACATGCTTCGTGGTCTACAGATACGTATCGCTGCACTGTTGGAGAGTTGCGGCCATGGGCGGAGGGGGAGCACCGCTGCCGGTAGGCAGGCAAGCACACAAGGAGAGCCAATTGGACAGATCAGGCCTGGGTTGGCTGACGACATCGCAGCCTAGGTATGTCGGGTCGAGATAAAGAAATGCATCGGATGACCAGGGGGGAAAAGAGCGTGGGGTGGTCTCCTTTTCCCGCACCTAGCCATTGTATAATGGAAACAGCGAGTCGCCCGCCCGCGGAAAGAGTTTTCTCTGTCTACTGCCCCTCCCTGGGCCTGGCCGTTCTGGCGGCCTTTCTTCCTTCCTCTTTTTTTTTTATTTCTTAGCCCTCTCCCCCCCTGTCACGTTCCCCCTTTAACCGTACCTCTCTATGATGGATGGGTGATGGGTGACGAGCACTTGGGAAAGACTCTGGAAAGGAAGAATCCCTCGCCGAGCGGTGGCATCATGAAACCTCCGTTTACTGTATTGCGGACATTGAGGCCAGAGTCCGGCGTGGTGTGTGGTGGGTGGGAGGGAGTTGCTGATGAGTTGTCATCGGCAGAGTTTTGTTTTATTCTATCATTTCCTTCCGTTTCTTTCTCCCTCAGAGTGAGTAGAGGAAAGCAACAGGCCCACCGCTACATGTTACATGTGATGGTATCGTGAGATGAACCGGTAGGGGGGCCGGCTGGTCGCGTGCCTAATAATGTCTCACGCGGCATAGGCGAAAACAGCACCAGGTAGGCACCAAGAAAACCCCTAATCAATGGCACCGAGCCCTGTGACGCCGCGCTTCTAGGGGCTCGGGGTGGGGGCCGTTTCCTTCAGCAAGAGCGAGCTTCTTGGAGGATGGAGACCAGCGAGTAGGGCCAAAGTTTCTTTCCCAAGCTCTGCAACTGCTGTGGAAGGGAGTGAGAAGCTCTTGCAACTGCTTAGCGTGAGTTGGGGGGTTGCCATAAGCTCTGCGAAGCTCTGCAACCAACCCACCCGGTTAACCGCGCTGCCCAGCTCACTCACACAGCAGCAACCCCTCTTTCTTGGGTGTTCTACGCCCTCCCCCACCCACCTCAAGTGACGGTTGGTTTTGGGGGGACATCATATTTTCGTTTTGTTGGGGAGTCAGGTTATGGTGGACCGGCAACTCCACGCCCATTACGTCCCTATTACACTACATGAAATGCAGAGACCTTGCTCGTGGTTGGAACAACCTGCGGGAACTCCATGGACACGGTCCACAAGTTGATACCCATTGGTCTGGTATGGTAATATCTGAATGCTGATATGTCAGGCCTTTCCTTAACGCACTCGCTTGCTCGCTCTCCTCCCTCGAGTACTTGGCCAGATGCTGAGTATCTGCCTCCCTAGAAGCTGAGAAAAGTTGGCGCCAACTAGGTACTTGGCGCAGGAAACCACAAGGGACGTACGTGGTTCGAGGCCGCGCGAGCTTGACTTCTCTGGGGGCTGATGGAGTTGCGCTGGATCCAGAATCAGAATGATGCTCGTCGTCCTGCGTCGTCTCTACAAGACGACAGCCGCGGAACGTATCCATTTGCCCCATTGGTTTTTTCTTTCTTTTCCGGCGGGGGGGTTTCTTGCTCTTCTGGGTATTTCCTTATCTAATGGGAAATCCAGCGAAGGTCCCTGAATATGCGTGTACCAGCCACTGGGAAACAGCATGGAATCTATACCCACGTAAGAAAAGTCAGATACCCGCAATGCCCTCTTTTATTATTATTATTAATAGCTTGTCTAATTTGCAGGAAGACATGGCAAAAAAACAAAAACAAAACCAATCAATCAATTGCGCGGCAGGACAGAGTTTTCCCGACTCTCACGCCGTCCCCGTCCGCGCAAGGCAGCGGAAGGGGGGAAAAGCGGGCTTGCAACACTCTGCACCGATCCTAGTCTTCTACTTGGGGGGGCGTAGAGGTTCCAATTGGTGTGCGCCAGATCGATTCCTTGTGCCATGACGTCTAGTGCGCATAGTAAGACAAGGTTCGCGGTGCGAGACTCCCTCTCGACAAAGGTACCGCGCCAGAACCGTCTGGTCTCTGGACGAGGTATCTCTCGACATGGTTTCCGTACTGCTTCTCAACCTTTTTCTCCCAGCGTCGTCACTGGGGGGGTACTTTCGTCTCGCCCGAGTAATACATGCCAGTCTACTTGCCGGTCCCTTCTGGGATCTTGTCGGCTGAGCTTGCTGCCGCAAAGGTTCAACTTAAGTGGGTGGGAGTGGACCCGACACATCCTCTCTTTCGTCCCTTCTTCCCATCCTAAAGAGGGACCTCCTCGGTGGCCCAGACGCATCGAGGAACGCCGTATTAGTAGTTACTCTACGTAGGTACCTACCTCACAATTCAAGCCGGACGGCTGTCGGCCAAGGCAGTCGGGAGGGGACGTGAAGCGAGGTAAAGTGGTGAAAGTGCTATGGGAGCGGCCGTTTGCCGTCGCTATCGCCGCGCGAGGCGGGAGTTGCAGAGCTTCGGGGAGGGAAGCAGAGCTGTACCAAGAGGGGTGCAGAAACAATTTATAAACAGCTCTCCCTCCCCTTCTCGCTCCCCTCGATTTCGCCATTGATACCTTGTTCTGTCGACATTGGCGATTCTATCCATCCTACACTTTTGTTGTCTAGCCTCAGCGACAAGAGCTTCTGACAACGTTCCGCATCCGCAACGCCAAATCCAGTCTTGTGTTCCAGGAAGCTCTGCAACTCATATCTGATCCTCCCCCCCCCCCCCCGCCCGCCCGCCTTACCCGTGCGAGCGTCCGTTTGAATTGCCCATAGGCAAACCAGATTTCCCCAGATTAAGAAACTGAGGCGCTTCATCATGGCCATCACGCCTTCGAAGCCAATCTTCTGCGCGACCCACCCCAGGGCTTGCTCTACGGCCTTTGAGCGGGTAAGACTCCTATCCAATCCCGCCTGTATGACCTGTTGGCGGCTGCATCAAGGCCAGGACCAGCGAGCACGCAATCCCGCCAGTCCCGTACCCGTTCCCCCCAAACTGGACAAGGTTCAGGGTTTGTGAATCGATCGGGAATGGTGAGCTGGGCCGAGTCTTGGTGTTTGTGGTTTCCCGTGGTTGTTGTATTTCTCTTACTCTGGTGCAACAACCCGCAGGCGCTATACCTACACAGTATACGCGTACAGCAAATCTTCTGCTGAGAGCGAGCTTGGCTGATGAGAGACGCCGACTACCTAGGTTTTCATGACCCGTCGGGACAAGCTGGCATGCGTCCATGAGCCCTTTGGCGACGCATTCTACTATGGGCCCGAGCGAGTCGGCGAGCGCTTTGAGGACGACGCCGAGGGACGGGAGAAGTCTGGCTTCTCCAAAACAACCTATGCCGATGTTTTGAAGCAAATTGAGGAGGCTGGCAAAGATGTATGTTTCCGCCTTCCCTCCACCTTTTACCCCAATTCTTTCATTCATTCTTCTTTCGGTCTTGAGGTTGTGTCCGCGATAGATTTCGCGCCCCGCCCCCAACACCTGTTGTACTACTACACTACTCCTCGCACGCTGGGTCTAGTTGTATAGCTTCTTAAGGTCCCCCCTCCCCCCGGTTTAACCCCTGTCACTCCGTTACTCGCCATCCCCCGCCAAAAATCGAGTTGTTTTTTCGGTCGCAAGTGTTCCTTAAGGCTCGAAACAGAGCTTCTCGAAATTCTTAATTGATTACGGCTGAAGGGGCCTTCTGCTGCTGGGGGTGGCCTGGCCTGGTGTGGTGGTCTGCCCAGGTAGCTTTGAGATGCAGCTAGGTAGTTACCTACGCAGCCGGCATTAGCACTCAGCTACCCCCTGTAACCCCTGTACGACCCTCCGACCGATGTGGAATTCCCACCACCAGCCAGCATCACGACCATGATAGAATCGCATGCACGTTTGTTCCAATGGCCAGGTACTGACGCCAACCACAGAAGCGCGTCTTCATCAAGGACATTGCGCACTACCTCTTGCCTCCCAACCAGCAAAATGCCTCCATCGCCCCCTCGACCGGCACCAACGCCGAGCCCGGCAACCCCACGGTCCTGCCCCTCGACGTCCTCCGCAAGTTCCAGTGGACCTTCCTGATCCGCCACCCGCGCCGCTCCATCCCCTCCTACTACCGCTGCACCGTCCCGCCCCTGGATGAGGTGACGGGCTTCAAGAACTTCTCCCCCAGCGAGGCCGGCTACGACGAGCTGCGCCGCCTCTTCGACTTTCTTGTCCGTGAGCGCGTCGTCGACGAAAATAACCTCATGGTCGTCGACGCCGACGACCTGCTCGATGACCCCGAGGGCGTCATCAGGGCCTACTGCGCCCACGTCGGCCTCGACTTCACCGACAGCATGCTCAACTGGAGCGAAGAGGACACCAAGTTCGCCCAGGACAAGTTTGCCAAGTGGAACGGCTTCCACAACGACGCGCTGTGCAGCACCTCGCTGAAACCGCGCGACCAGGCGCATGTGAGTTGCTCACCCCCTCCCTTCTCCTGTTTCCCCCGTCTCGTGGGTGACTTGTATGGAAAGCAAGCCGCCGGGGACTGGCCGGTTTTTTGTGCCCCCCCCAACCGCCGACTCTCTACAACCAGCAATGGTATGGACAGATGCATCAATGGGGCATGTATCCGTCTGCACCCCCCCCCCCCCCATCCCCCCCCCCCCCCCCCCCCCCCCCCCCCGCCAATAAAGAAACAACGCCGGACGGCGGAAATGGGAGTACTACGCACGCATACTAATACCCCGCGAGAAAAAGGCCATCACACGCGAGTCTGAAGAGGCCGAATGGCTTAGCAAGTACGGCGAGAAGGGTCTCAAGGAGATCCGCGAGTGCGTCGACGCCAACCTCAAGGACTACGAGTACCTCAAGAAGTTCGCCATCAAAGTCTAATACCCACCACCCCTCGCCGGTTTGTATAAGCGCACTCTTTTACGAAATTTATGACAAAGAATTACACCCCATCATGTGAGGTTTTTGATAGATCGGAAAACCATGTTTCATTTCGGGTTCTATGGTTAGACAACACACTATTAGGGAATCGGGTTTCTCTTCAGGGGGGGTTTTATTGGTCTATCATGAGTTCATGTAACCGTATTGGTACAATAGTCTACATGGCCAAATGCCAACCAGCCACTTTTCAAACGGGCTGTGTAAAGCAATGAACAAAGCTACAAAACATCATCCTCTTGTTGATGTACAAATCTTTTCTTCCGCAAGGACACAAAAAGCGTCGTGCCAGGTCCGACCCAGGTTCTCATTCCCAGACTTCCGAGCTTTGATGTCTCGGTCTCGGCCATAGACTCTTCTTGCTATTCTCCGACACGAGGTTCCTGTTGGTGGATTCCAAGCCATTCCTTCTTCTCCTCCTACTTGCTCTCAGCCTCCTCCTCAACGACTTCCGTGAAATGGTTCTCTGCCAGTAGCGCCCTAGCATCCTCAAACACGTCGTGCGTAACGTTGTCGGACCACTTTTCCGCGAAGTTGCGGTCGGCCTCGTTGGCCCAGTATATTGTCGCGGGCAGCAGCTCGTCGGAGCCCTCGACGACCCTGGTCGCATCCTCGGCCGCGCCCTCCTTGCCCGCGATCGCTGCTGTCGGCGGCGGCGGCGCCTGGGACCACTTCCTACCCATCAATTTCTGGCCCTCCTCGAGGACGGCCTTCTTCTCCTGTGGGCTCACGTGCAGCCGGCTTCCCCTTCCGACGCCGGCGAGGACGGCGGCCATGTCGGCGATGGAGTTGGCGCGCTGGTCGTTGAGGGCGACGCCGCGCTCGTGGCGATTGCGGACGCGCGTCTTGGTGATCCCCGTGGAGGCTTCCGTTTCCTTAGCGAAGCGGAGGGACTCGTCCCAGCAAAGCTCGTGCAGGCGACGGAACTCGCGGAGCTTCTGGAAGACGGACTGGCCTGCCGTGCCGGCGCCGGGGGGCAGCTGGATCATGGCCATCGGTTGCCAGTAGTCGCGGCGGAGCTTCGCAGGTTTGGTCTTTTTGCCGTTGAAAGGGAGTTGGCGGAGCGCGCGGTTGGACTGCGAAGGTGGTAATATTAGCATAGCTGCCCATATGTGGATGTCGAGACCCATATGCGTGCCAATCCACGAGTACAATGGATCTGCGCGCGTGTATATGTGTTTCTAGGCGTCAAAAGACGTACATCGAGTTGCTTCGAGTGCGAGTAGATGACCTGGTTCGAGGTCAGGTGGCTGTAGACCCAGATCTGTTCGCCGTGGCCCGGCTCGAAGTTGGCAAGCTCGGGCTGCGGTGTCCGGCGGCGCGACCGCGTGTGGCCATGCCGTATGCTTGTCCGAGCGACGCCGAAGGACAGCTGTGAGAACCTGAATACCGGAACCGAGTTCATTATGTGAGAGGCTGGCCGTTGCTGCGCTTGTTCGTTGTCGTCGTCGTCGTCGTCAACCTCCTAAGCTTCCGGGATAGCTTGGCCTTGCAAAATTTCCCGAAGCTCTGGAACCAGGTCGCGCTGGGCTCTGTGGCTTGACGCGTGGCTGGAAGTAATCTAATCACATGACAGCGCCTCACCAGCCACATTGGACCAGCTGCTCCTCTGCATCTTATCGATAACTTTGATAAGACCCCCCAGAGTGGGACGTGACGCCCAACGCCGACCCCGCGGTTCGATTGGTGGGTGCTTAGATTCTACTAGTGACGTCGCGGAACTTCCACCAGGTTCTGGTTGCTACCCTACAGCTTCCCGGCCTTACCATATGATGTTGGGTCAGTCCATCTCGTGGCCCACTTCCCGGTTTGCCGCAAAGACAAAGCGCTCTCGACGACCATAAATTCGAGATCAGGAGCTGCCTCTCGACGTCTCTTTAACTTCTCACAATCAAACTAATTCTTGTCCATTTGCGATACCCCCCGTCGAATGATAGACTCTTCAACGAGAAGCTTCACGATTTGAGCTTCATAGTACCTCTCCCACGCACAAATCCCAAAACCACATCTAATCACGCAACTGTACACAGTTACTACACGCACAACACCCGCAATCACACACACATACCGCCACCATAATGAATTCACGGATGGAATTTACCGACAGGGGCGAGAAGGCCGTGCAGGATGCGATGGCCCTCGCCGAGCAGTACGCTCACTCTCAGCTGCTGCCCGTCCACCTCGCAGTCTCACTTCTTGACCCCCCCGCAGATCTGTCCAAGGACCAACAAAATGGCCCACAACAGACGTCGTCGATGTTTCGGCAAGTCATCGAGCGTGCGCACGGCGATCCCCAGGCCTTCGATAGGGCACTCAAGAAGACACTCGTCCGTCTGCCGAGTCAAGACCCGCCTCCAGACCAGGTCTCTGTGGCACCCACCTTCCACGCCGTCCTCCGCAAAGCGCAGGAGCTGCAGAAGACGCAAAAGGACAGCTTCATTGCCGTCGACCACCTCATCCAAGCTCTTGCCGAGGACCACACGATTCAGACCTGTCTGAAGGAGTCCAACATCCCCAAGCCGAAGCTGGTGCACGACGCCGTTACCCAGATCCGCGGCACGAAACGGGTGGACAGCAAGAATGCTGATACCGAGGAAGAACACGAGAACCTTGCCAAGTTTACCATCGATATGACGGCCTTGGCACGAGACAAGAACATGGACCCGGTCATTGGCCGTGAAGAGGAGATCCGGAGAGTCGTTCGGATCTTGTCCCGCCGGACGAAGAACAACCCGGTCCTCATCGGTGAGCCCGGTGTCGGTAAAACTACCGTCGTCGAGGGTCTCGCCCAACGGATTGTCAACCGCGACGTACCCGACAACCTGAAGGCCTGCAAGTTGCTGTCGCTCGACGTCGGCGCCTTGGTGGCCGGAAGCAAGTACCGCGGAGAGTTTGAGGAGCGCATGAAGGGTGTTCTGAAGGAGATCGAGGACTCCAAGGAGATGATTGTCCTCTTCGTCGACGAGATCCACTTGTTGATGGGCGCGGGTTCATCCGGTGAGGGCGGCATGGACGCTGCGAACTTGCTGAAGCCCATGCTTGCTCGTGGTCAGTTGCACTGCATCGGTGCGACGACCCTGGCCGAGTATCGCAAATACGTTGAGAAGGATGCTGCATTCGAACGTCGATTCCAGCAGGTCCTTGTCAAGGAGCCCAGCATCAACGAGACCATTTCCATCCTTCGTGGTCTCAAGGAGCGTTACGACAGACATCACCGCGTCACCATTCTCGACAACGCTCTGGTAGCAGCCGCTAACCTTGCTGGCCGCTACCTCACTTCCAGAAGGCTTCCCGACTCTGCTATCGACCTGGTCGACGAGGCCGCCGCTGCTGTCAGAGTCGCAAGAGAGTCTCAGCCCGAGATCATTGACTCTCTCGAGCGCAAGCTCCGTCAGATCATGATTGAGATCGCCGCTTTGGAGAAGGAGAAGGACGAGGCTTCCCAGACCCGCCTCGTGCAGGCGAGAAAGGATGCTCAGAATGTCGAGGAGGAATTGGAACCTCTCCGCCAGAAGTACCTCAGTGAGATCAAGAGAGGTGAAGAGATTCACATGGCCAAAACGAAGCTCGACGAGCTTGAGAAGCGTCTTGAGGATGCCGCCAACGCCGGAAACCACGCTAAGGCTGCCGACCTTCAGTACGGCGCCATCCCCGAGCAGCGCGCTGTCATCAAGGAGCTCGAGGCCAAGAAGGCCGCTGCCGACGCCGCTCTCAACGCGACCGGCCAGGACCACAACTCCATGGTCACTGATGTTGTCACCGCTGACCACATCAACGAGATCGTGTCCCGCTGGACTGGCATCCCCGTCACTCGCCTCAAGACGAGCGAAAAGGAGAAGCTTGTTAACATGGAAAAGGCCCTCGGCAAGATTGTCGTCGGCCAAAAGGAAGCTGTTCAAGCCGTCTCCAACGCCATCCGTCTTCAACGGTCAGGTCTCAGCAATCCCAACCAGCCACCCAGCTTCCTGTTCTGCGGTCCCTCCGGTACCGGTAAGACTCTTTTGACCAAGGCCCTCGCCGAGTTTCTCTTCGACGACCCCAAGGCCATGATCCGCTTCGACATGTCCGAATACCAGGAGCGACATGCTCTCAGCAGGATGATCGGTGCGCCTCCGGGATACGTCGGCCACGATGCTGGCGGACAGCTCACCGAGGCCCTCCGGCGCAAGCCGTTCTCCATTCTCCTTTTCGACGAGGTGGAGAAGGCTGCCAAGGAGGTTCTGACCGTCCTGCTTCAGCTCATGGACGACGGTCGCATCACCGACGGTCAAGGTCGTATCGTCGACGCCAAGAACTGCATCGTCGTCATGACCTCCAACCTGGGTGCCGAGTACCTTACCAAGTCCACCAGCCGTGAGGGTAAGGTTGACCCCACGACCCGCGAGCTTGTCATGAACGCCCTTCGCGGATGGTTCCTGCCGGAGTTCCTCAACCGTATCAACTCGACCGTCATTTTCAACCGTCTCACCCGTCGTGAGATCCGCAAGATTGTCGACATCCGGCTGCAGGAGATCCAGAAGCGGCTGGAGGACAACAACCGCAAGGTCATCATCGACGTGTCGGACGAGGCCAAGGACTACCTTGGCAGCGCCGGTTACTCGCCGGCATACGGTGCTCGTCCGCTGTCTCGCCTGATTGAAAAGGAGGTCCTCAACAAGTTGGCCATCCTGATCTTGCGAGGCAACGTCCGCGATGGCGAGACGGCCCGCGTCGAGCTCATCAACGGTAGACTGGTTGTCCTTCCCAACCACCAGGACAGCGAGATCAACACGGACGATGACATGGACGAGGACGACGCCGTCGACGAACTTGTTGACGAGATGGATGAGGATATCTATGACTAAGCGATTACTGTATATGAAAGATGGGAAACAAGGAAAAGGGATGATTCACGAAAGATGATTTCTAAAGATTGACGATATTCTACACTGTAGATATGAGAGTCCATACAGCATGGGGCGTTTTAGGGATTCAATAGGGTTAAACAATTGAGGTTTTTATGGATGGCGAGCACGTTATAGAACTTTTACAGAGTTAAAAAATGATGAAGATATTTGAGAATCAGGCCGAGTCTGTTCAAACTGTGACGCTTCTTTGTCATTAAACATGGTTTGTGGTCCTGGCAGGTGAGCAACCAGGTTGACGACGCCTGCCACGTTCCCTCGAAGGTTGGAGATTGTGATTCGTCTGCTCAATCCAGAGACACTAGATATCAACCATGGTAACATTTCCTCGGGGTTTGTCTGAGCATGCAAAGATTGACGGGAAACGTCTGTTGAGGCCGCCAAACACCAACACCATTTGATGTTCCCAAAGGCGTTTGGTTTGATTTAAATGTGGCCGCTTAGTTATCATGAGGCACAGAGGGGGGGGGGGGATGCCATGGGGAGAGGAATGAATATCAATATTGTCCATCGGCAAATGCAGGTACAATTTCGCCCGACGAAGCGTCCGGAATCAACGGCCATACCACCCGCCGCAGGACAGGCCATGGGGATACGCCATGGTGGACCATTGAAGCACGTCGCAAGCCTGTAGGGCTTTGTTGTTTGCGACGTGTCCCGACCGAGGAAACTGCCCCCCGCTTCTCTTGTCTAGCGAAACGACAAGCAGTGGGCCGGGAACCCGACGCATCTGATATCAACGGGAGCATACGTGATCTGTGTCGACCTGAGGCAGGGTCACAAGCCCATGATGCGGCGAACGGGATTTGCCGGGAGAATAGAACAGGACTTTTCAACATGGAACTTCTGCTCGAGGTTGCGGTGCGTAGAGTTCCTGGGAAACCGAACCTCTGAAGCCGACACGACAACCCCCTCCTCCTCCTCCTCCTCCTCCTCCTCCTCCTCCTCCTCCTCCTCCCGCCTCTCAAGACGTGTGGCGTCGCTTCGTATTGTGCACACCCAAGGGGTTGCTGATGTCAACATGCGAAGTGGCAGATCAATTTTGATATGGTCATCACACGCCGCGCAGACGGCGTTCGCGACAGATGCTGCATGCCCGCCAACCCCCGTGCCTATTTGTGGAGTAACGATCCTGAGATAACTTCCAGAAATATATGCATGAATATATATAGATGTATTTTTATATATACACATACACGATGTCTAACACGAACATGGACGAGTCCTGAGTCAATTCGGGCACAATGGGATTGGCCAACTTTTCGGGGGACTTGGCTAGGCCTTTGGGTTGGTAATCGACGTCGTCGACGTCGTCGTAGTAGTGGCCGAGGAGACGATTCCCCGCGTTTCAACATCGACGTCGCATCAAACCCAGCTGCTCTGATTAACGATGAGCTCGCTACCCGCGGGTCGCATGACGCATGGAGGAAGAAAAAAACACGCTTTTTTTTGTTTGGTTTCTCGTGGCTGGGACGAAGAACCATCACTGCCCATTCGACCCCCCGCAGCTGCGGTGCAACGGAGTCGAACTGACTGCCGAGCACAACAAAAAAAAGTCGCGCGATCTGCGAAACTAGTCGCGGGGGACGACTGTAGGGGTTCGGCCAAGATGCGATACTATTTTTACCGAAACGACCCCGGTGATCGCCCCGGTCGGCGGATGGAGGACCCATGACGGGGGCGGTTCAGGTCCTCCCTGAGCCCATGATAGCAAGCCCGGGGATTAATGTCGCTGGAAGTGAACTGTGGCGGCGCGCTTTCGCGAACCTGGGACCGTACGTAAGTGTGCATGAGGAGACGATTTGTCCAGTCAAGTCCCGAGGCACCCTTTTTTTTTTCTTTCAATTTTTTTCCTTCCATACTCACCTAGCCCCGAGCCAGGAGGAGCTCTCGGATACCAAGGTTGACCTCGGAGCAAATGGAGGCTTCAGGAGCGCAGGCCAATACTGCGAACGGCGGTCGGCCGATCATGCCGTGAGCGGTTATGCATTAAGGCTGCGCGATGGAACGTGTCACTTGCAGACGTACGTGGCGGCAAGAGGCTCAGGCTCGAGTTTCGGCGGGAGTCGCGGGAGTAGGTTGAAGCTTCGAGAGCCCGTGTCGTGTTGCATATGTACAATGTAGGTAGGTAGGGAGGGAGGCAGATAGATAGGGCATTTCGTCCTGAATCTGGGACGAGAGAGGGGACGATGTCCGATGTTCGGTGAGAAGAGACCACAGAGCAGAGCGCAGGTAGGTACGCACATGAAGGTTGGGAGGAGGCCCCCCTGGTTCTCCTGACCATGAACGGAAAGCATCGACACACATGATTGTGGGGGCCCAACCTAGAAAAGGGGTGGATGAAACGTGTTGGCACAATTGAAGGGGAGGAACGCTCTCGTCGGCTTGGTCAGACGGGCGTCTGTCGGCATCGTGGTCGATGACGGGTCCGAGTGAAGAGCCGTGATGGGAACGAAAGGCGGTTGGAAGGCCCAACGGGGAACATGGGGGAAGGGCGGAAAGGAAAGACTGACTACCGAGCCGAGAGAGAGAGAAACTTAGTTGGCTGGCCTCAAGAAGCATAGTCAACTACATATTGTCTTGAACCTGACGGCCGTTGTTCTGATTGAACGTCGTATGGGAGCCCGCACGCACATCAGCAACTTGAGAGTGTCGGCTCGTCCCAAACTCGAATAATGGGGCGGGCGGCTGATGGCCCGAATGCGGTTCCAACACATTGGATGCTCCACGCCCTGCAGAGGCTGAGCGACTTGTGCCCGTTGATAAACAGTTGAAGGTTAATTAAGAGCAGGATACTCGCGCCAAAACACGAGCGTCGCTCCAAACTACCTCGAGTAAAACAACCCAAAGCATCCAAAAGGGGCTGCGCTGTATCCGTACACGAAGTACCGACCGTGTTGAGAGGGAGGAGCTGTTTGCGGCAGACCGTGGCGTGGGCGTGGGCTTACTGCATCACAGCAGTGAGCGTAACAAGGGTAGAGGCAGGCTAAAGTCGCGTTTCAGATTTCCTAGCAGATACTCTGACAAGAGTCGTCCGAGGTTGTAATTGGAGAAAGGAGAAAGGCGAAAGGGCTAGGGGGGCGTCAAGCTGGAGCATAAATGACCAGGATGTTCCTCACGCCTTTGGCCGTGTTGCTTGCACCTACCGGCCTGATTTAAAGTGGGTTGATGTCAATGGCCCCATTAGAAGACACGTCGCAAGCTGTCTGTTGGTAGCTTCGTCCCCTTTCCCCCTCTTCTGCGAGAGAGAGAGACTCTTTCCATAGGCGGTTGATTCGACAGGGTGTCTCGACGAAGTTGCAGAATGAACCATGTTCGAGTCAGTCAATGGCTAGCAGTTGTTGTCGGTCGACTTGTTTAACCCAACAACGCCAGAGGGAGTTGAGTGTCGTGAAGGTTGTGAGTGGTTGATTTTTGCATATAGAACCGTCATGCCGATATCCACCAATTCAATCCTAAATATTGTAAAGGGAACGGACGCAGCCAAGTGGCTCGCGATGTCAGAGAGGGCAAACCCCTGAGCGGGCTTGAAAGAGCACAGAGCGTCCAAGACAGGGAGTCCGGCATGCTTTTGGCGCAGTCCGGCACGTGAGTGGCTTCTGTCAATCTATCCATGACACCAGGTCAGTGTGACTTCTGACATTGGTTGCCGTACAGAGCTACCTAGGTAGCTTTGTTATCCAAGTTAGGAGGCAAATTCGTAAATCAAGGTGCCAGGCAGCGGAAAGAGCCCCGTTTCGGTGATATGAGCGACATCGTCCGAAGTTGAATTAATATTGTTCGTATTCTATCACGACGACTGGAGGATGCATTGTCTCGTGCTCCCGTATACCAACATGTGAACTTGATGTTGGACCTCCGTAAGTTGCAGCCAAGTTGTGGGTTTGAGGCATGGCCGGCTGACAAGGGTTGTCTGCATATCTACATAGTAGAGGGAATGAATGGTATGGTGTGTGTGAGAGTGTGGTGGCAGGAATCTTTCTTGGTGACTGCTGGGGGGCGGAGTCGAACTTCAGTTAGTCGCCCTCCCCTCCTATTTCTGGTCGCCGGCTCGCCAGATCCCTATTCTCCGACTGATGGGCAGACAACCAACCAGCTGCGGTTGTTGGGTAAGTGCATCGTAAGCTAAGAAGGGACGGTATCCTAGTATGCATGGAGGGATGACACATCGAGCGACAGTTTGGAGTATTTGTCGACAGTGGACCCATTGTGTTGGACAAGGCGCCATTCGGGTTTGAGGACGAAAGAAAGAAAGGAAACGAAAACTGTTATTGATCGATGGAGGGGAGAGCCTTGGTTCGGGGCGTCTGTAGCATCCAATATATCAACGTTTGGTATCCGGTATCCGGTATCACAGCGCCGCGCTGGTCACTTGACGATGATGTAGGTTATCGACCTCGGCCCCAAAAGACGATGATAGTAGGTGGAACCAAGGGTCTGGATCTCATCGTTGACTTTACTCCGCGGTATCGATAAGAGCCCAGGTAACTACTGTGCTTGGCTGCTATCGAATATTGTGTTGCGAGATGGAATAGGTATGTCATCAATGGACAAAGCGGTAGAGCCCTTCCGGTAAGGCAAGGCAAAGTACCGAGCCAGTCGGCCCTCTTGGGTGCAACACAACACAAAATGCACCTGGCCGGGACTGGTTCTTCCGGACCTCGCTCCGTTGCGGCGATTTCTCCAAGATGGACTGACTCCGTTGGCGGCGGCGGCGGCGGCGACGGATGAGTCTGGGCTTCGCACTCGGCTGAAGGTTCGAACACCTTGCAATCTCGAGACGGAAAGTGCGGTCTGCGGATGGGCACACCGTGTAGGGGTAGGTAGGCAGGCATGTAGGTAGGTAAGTAGGTAGGTAGGTACCTAGCTAGGGCTAACACGTCTTCCCGCCAACTGGTCTGAAGTCCTCCCATTCTTGGAATTCCACGGGAATGGGATTGCCAGCGGGACGTGGAAGGTGGCACCTTCCACGGCAATTGGAAGTTGGAAGATGTGGAGAGGCAATACGGTACGTAGCAGACCAGGAAAGGACCCACGGCCCCCTTCCTGTAGTGTACACAGGTAGGTAGTGTCTGTATCGTCGTCCGCCGTCCCTTCCTCCCTAGCTTTCTCCGACGGCTCCACTAGGATCAGGGTGAGGACAGAGGGAAGAAGTGGACAGGGAAGGGAAGGAAGAGGCAGAGGGAGGAAAAGAGGTGGATGAGACGACATTACAAATTCAGTGCACAGTGCACAAAATAGACTATGAAATGCCTCTACAAATACCTACCTAGGACCTAGGTGGAAGAGACATGAAGGAAGAACGTGCCACGAGAAGAAGAAGGGTGAGCAGGGAAAGCATGGCATATGGCTTGACTAGCGACAACGAGCGTGATGTGCCTTCCCCCCTAGTACATAGTAAAGACTGCACCAAAGGTCGATCCGCTGCCGTTTCATACTGACCTCAACCCTCCGCTTGGCCCCGTTGCCGCGTCGGGGTCGGCCAGTCCCTGTCTTGCTCTGCAGGTGCTGCCCTAGTCTACCTAAGGCAGGTAGGTGTAACTGCCCTAAATTCTACGTATACACTACGGAAGGTAGGTAGGAAGTGGAAAGGAGGGAAAGAGACGGATGGAAAGAGAAGGAGGGGGAGGTGCGTGACGACGGACGAGACACAAAGGCTAATAAAGAGAGGAGGTACTGACGTATGGTTGTGGCTCCCAGGTAAAGTCATGTACCTTGTCGGTACCTAGGGTAGGTACCTCCCTAGGTAGGTACAGATGTGTATTCGCAGGTTCCCCTCCCCACCACGCTGGGGAGGCGGCGGCGGCGGCCTTGTTTAGATCAGGTACGGTCCTCACACCCGCCTCTTCTTAGCTGGCCATTTTTCTTCATGCCTGATGTGGCACTCACTGTAGGTATCGTATAGTACATACGCGTCTAGTCTAGCCCATCTGGGTCAACGTTGCTGTTGTGTCCCGCAAGAAGCATGAAGACAAGAGGGGATTACAAGCAGCGGGTAGGTAATTATTACCTCAGTTAGGTAGGTAGGGTATGGATACATGGTTGGTAGGCAGATGGTGTAGGTAATAAGGTAGTTTAGGTAGTAGGTAGACAGACACTGACAGACAGACGAGACAAGCCTTGGCAACAACCACCGAGAGGCAAGGTCCCTTTCCCTTCCTTTCCCTCTCCCTACACTACCTCCCTAACAAACCCTCCTGACTGGCCAGACCTCTCAACTCCCGTCCCGGTCTCGCACTCTTTTGCACCAGTGCCTGCCAGCCAGCATCAGCGCGCACCAGCACCAACCATAGTACAACCAAGCCAAAGCCTCCTTTTACCTCAAGCTACCGCTGCCACCAATCCAAAACCTCAACTCACATATTCCCCTGCTGCTCCTCATCCATTCTCCTCCCCGTCTTTCTCCTTCACCCCCCCTCTCCCACTCTTCCTCTTCCGCTTCCAACCCTCCCCCCCAAAACTCCCTATCCCTTTCTCCAGGCCTCATCGACCCTATTCTAATGAAGTCTGTATATTGAGATCGTTTAAACTTTTTGCTTCTTTCCTCGCCCTCTTTTCGTCTCGCTCAGAAGAAAATCTTGGAGGAAAGGACAGCTAGTTTGGTTTTTGCCAGCGCGACAGCTTCGTCAAGGAACTACCGGCCCTGGGGATCCATGAAATCTGATCCGAGAGAAGCCCGAACAGACGGAGCAAACAGAGCAGCACCACGCTACGCTACGCATCGCGCATCGCAGCACCCACATTGACCAAGCCCACTGCCGCTAAGCTACGCGACCACAAAACGGCTACCCGGGAGTGACTGGCGGGAGAAATCTTTCCATCACCCACCCCAGCAGCCCAAAATCGTCTATAGCCCACTCGTCCCCCCGACATTCCTTGACCTCAACCACCCCCTCCGACGACGTCCAACTCTCCTTTTATTTTCTCGAGCACCCAGCTGCCTTTCTTCATCCGACTGGCTGGCCTGGCGTACCTTGTAATACCTGGAAAACACGCACAAAGACAACTTTCAACTCCTTCAACTTTTCAACCAACATTCATTACCAAAGAGCCCATACGACTCTCCTGTTTCGCCCTTCTGCTCCCGCGAACCATCGCCACTCTGGTCACCTAAGCCAAATTTGACAGCTTGGCAACAGGTTCTGGATAACCTGCAGAAGACTCGTTCGGAACGACGTTAGGAATCGACGTAGCATCGTGCCGTCCCCCTCTCTTGCGATCCCCGACTGTCGAATACGAGCAGTGGCGGTCTCGAAGCTGTCCACAAAACATTGGGTCCAATTATCCTCCGCGCGTGTCTCTAGTCACCCGGGAGAGCATTGCTCAATTCTCCAGCGACGGCAACACACCGGGAACCTCGAGTCTCAGCGTTTTCCTATGAGGTTCGGCCTAGATAATTGATAATGTCAACTAGATCCGATCACTTGGCCATTGGTTACCCGCCCCAATCTGCCACACAGAATCGGTCGACTTCACCGACCGCCAACAACACATCTCCCATCGACCCTACCGCTGCTTCATCCCTCAGATCTCCATTCGGCTTGAACCACTCTAGCAAGATGGCTAGCGCTTCGCGATCAGGGGCTGGCTCTCCGTCGCACGAGATGCCAGGTTCCAGCAGGCTGTTTTCCAAGAGGTACGTTACTCACCGCCTGCCCCGTCCTGCTCACCGTATCCTTCGCCGCTGACTTTCCCGTCACTAGAGCCCGTGAGATCCAAGCCCAAGAAGGCGTGCCTGGATTGCCGGTAAATCCCTGGGGCGGTCCGCCAACGAGCGGCAACTCCACGCCCCTTCGTGAAAACATCCCCGAGTCGCCAACCGATGGCTTCCCTGACTTTGCTCAACTCCCCACGCCTGATTCCATGCCTCAGGCGAGACGAGCTCGTGCTGGAACTGTACCCTCGCGCTTCTCGCCTGGTGGTGCTGGCAATGGCTTGCTTAGCATCCCCACGATGGCTCCCAAGTCGTCGCGACCTACGCCGTCCCATAGCCCCTTCAAATCTTCCTCTCCTGGCCTCGAGCCAACCGAGACGGCCTCCAGCAACTCCGCCCTGCTCTCGCGTCTTCGCGCAGGATCCATGCCCCAGAGAAGCCAATTTGGGCAGATCCCGGGTACAAGCTCGCCGTTTGGTCCCTCCATCTTCAGCAGCTGGAACCCCGCCGGTACCGGCCGCGACCGGGGCATGACGCTTGCGAGCATTGCTAGCATCGGCTCGACCAACGGGCCAAGTTCGCCAACCCAATCCCAGATTTCTAGAGAAGGGGGTGGAGAGAGTGATGTTCATATGAGGACGCTGGATTATTTGGGACTGGCTGAGACCCCCCAGCCTCCCCGCGCTCAATTGGCAACCCCGTACATACCGAGCTTCAACGAGTTTACTAAGGCTAACCGTTTCCGCTCATACTCGGTCAACAACAAGGATAAGTATGCCGACGAGGAGGAAGACGAATTTGAGGACATGACTCTTGAGAGTCAGTACGTTGCCCATCTACAGGACCAACTCGCAGCCACCAACGCTGCTATCCACAATCACAATTTGGCTGTGCAAGCTTTCGCGAACCAGGCCACCCGCCCCCGCGCCAGAACCGCCGGTGTTCTTGATACGCCTGGTTCTCGCCTCATGCGTACCTACATGTCTGGCAACGGGATGGGCAATGCAGTGCTTCCTGCCGAGATCCGTCTCCCAGATGAAAAGGAATTCGATGACCTTCCTCAGGCTGTGGCTGCTATGAACCTGGGACGATCAAGCAGTCGCAATGCCGGTCTGCTCAACGCGGAGGATCAGGGCCTCGAGGGTCCTACCAGCGCTCTCTGGCTCGGTAGCATCCCGACTTCCACGACGACGTCAACTCTGACCGAAATGTTCAAGTCGTACGGCCCCATTCTGTCTGCCCGCGTCCTTACACACAAGAACTGTGGCTTTGTCAACTTCGAACGGATGGAGAGTGCCATCACCGCCAAGGCCAGCATGAACGGCAAGGAAATCTTTCCCGGAGCTGGCCCGATCCGCATCAACTTTGCCAAGCCGCCCTCTGCCTCAAACACTCCCGGCCACGACGGAGTTTTCCCTTCTCCCAGTCCCGACCCCTTCTCCAACAACCAGGAAACGGCGCAGAATGCAGCCTCTGGAGCCGCTGCCGACAACGGGAGCACAGCAAATCAGTCAGCCAATGCTGCTCCTACTGTCCCTCCGTTGTCTGAGATGACAAATGAGATTTTGCGAATTGTGAAGCAATTCCAAGCTTCGGACGAGGATGCAGTCAAGATCTCCCGCAGCCTTCAGTCTTCTATCCAGTTTACCAACTTTGTCGACGAGATCCCTCCCATTCGGGAACCAGCCCATACCCGGGTTCACGATGCCCCGAGGCTCAGAGATATCAGGAAGAGGATCGACAATCAGAGTCTGTCTCAGGCTGAGATCGAGACGACCGCCCTCGACATGCTACCGGAGATTGCCGAACTCTCGTCAGATTACCTCGGCAACACAGTTGTGCAGAAGCTGTTCGAGCACTGCTCTGACGAACTCCGGGATGCCATGCTCGCTGAAATTTCTCCTCACATGGCAGAAATTGGCGTACACAAGAACGGTACTTGGGCTGCCCAGAAGATCATTGACGTCTGCAAGACTCCTCATCAGATGACGATGATTGTGGAGAACTTGCGCCCTTACACCATTCCCCTGTTCCTCGACCAGTACGGCAACTACGTTCTCCAGGGATGCCTCAAGTTTGGAGCTCCTTTCAATGACTTCATCTTCGAGACGATGCTCAGCCGGATGTGGGAGATTGCTCAAGGCCGCTATGGCGCCCGAGCTATGCGTGCGTGCTTGGAGAGCCATCACGCCACCAAGGAGCAGCAGCGGATGCTTGCTGCTGCGATCGCCTTGCACAGCGTTCAGCTTGCCACCAACGCCAACGGAGCTCTGCTGTTGACTTGGTTCCTGGACACCTGCACGTTCCCCCAGCGCAGGACCGTTTTGTCACCTCAGCTGGTCCCCTACCTCGTACACCTATGCACTCACAAAGTCGCTTATCTCACGGTGTTAAAGGTAATCAACCAAAAGGCCGAACCCGAAGCGCGTGACACCATCCTCAAGGCACTCTTCTTCACACCCAACGACCAAGTCCTTGAGGCGATTCTCAGCGACCACGCCTGCGGCGCCACACTCATCTTCAAAGTTCTCACCACTCCCTTCTTTGACGAGAGCATCCGCACCCAGGTGGTTGAGAATGTCAAGAACGTGCTGATACGCATCAAGGCGCAGCCCGGCCAAGGCTACAAGCGCTTGATGGACGAGGTCGGCCTGTCAACTCGCAACAACGGCGGCGGAGGTGGCGGTGGCGGCGGCGGCCGTGATCATGGGCACGGGAACTCCAACTCCAACAGCAACAACGAGCAGCGGCAGCGACCGACTTCCCGCCAGGCCAACATGAACAGTCACCACCAACAGGCGGCCCACGTGAACAAGCAGCAGTACTACAACCCGTTGAACCAGCCCGCCAACGCTTCCAACTACGACTTGGGCTTCGGTGGCCAACGCAACGAACCTGCCGATACAAACATGCCGCCTTTCGCTCCGTATGGCGTACAGAATCCAATGTACAACCCGTCGAACTCCCCAATGCCGACTCCAGCGAACTTGCAGCAGCTGCAGTACCAGCAGAACATGCTCAACCGCGCAACACCTCCTGTCAACAACTTCTTCCCCCCGATGCAGGCAGGCTTTGGAGGTTACAGCAGCCCAAGTCCCTCGATTGACCAGTATCGCAGCCAGAATTTGGCAAACGGCAGCCCCATTCAGCCACCGAACCAGCTTCCTCAGATGCCACCAGTCCAAGCGCCGTACGCACCTCCTGGCTTCGGAATGAACATGGGTATGACAGGCTATGGCGGTTACGGCAACATGGGAGGCATGCAGAGCATGGCTTATATGCAACAGGAGCAAGTCAACGGAAGACGTGGCCGAGTAAGCCAATCCCCTTTCGCTTCCCAGCAGCAGCATCAACGTAAGCCAGCGGCATGACTGACACAAGGGTTCAGAGATGATTCAAACGCGATTTGTAAAGACGAACCGCCGGTCAGAGACGGTCTGACTGGTTCATGCCGCTCTTTTGTTTTGCTTGATATGGGATGGCTTGGTATGGGATCGGCACAGGAGTTTAGTGGATTTGGTTCGTCATGTAAGAATGTTTGCAGGAGTACACACCGTCCGATGTGCCAGGAAGATGCACAAGCCACTCCAATTGAGGAGTAGGCCATGTCTTGATGATAGACAGGGCAACACCATGAAGCTTGCGCCTCCGGATTAGTGGTCGCAGCAACGAGAGGGGCTTATATTTTCGATTCACCCGGGGCTCCAGTAGCCCATTGCACTTCTTCACCTTCCTGTTCTTTCCAATCACTTGGGGAAGTTTCTACACACTTACTATTACTACCCTCACCATGCTTGCGGCGTGGTATATAGAAGGAAAACCCGAGGGAGGGCGGCCCGGATGTTGTCCTGGAGGCCCCTCGCGAGGAAGGCGGACGCCCGAAAGAGAGAAAAAAAAAATTGCATTTAGCTGCTGCTGTTACAGTCGAGACGTTAACGACAAATTGTGCGTGGAGATGAGTTGATGGTTGTTGTGGTGAACAAGACGATCAAAGCATGTGGTGTGTGTGTATGGGAGGAGTTCCAGTCATGTAGAAGAAGAAAAGAAGGAATCAATTTTGCATGGGGTCGGTCAGTCGGTCGATCATTCATTTATTCTCTCATCCCGAGGTGGGAAGGAGCCACCTTCACTTCGCCACCAGGCATTGTCACCACCTCGTCTCACGTTTGGGCCGGTTTCTGTCTCATTAGATGGCATGGAAGGGGAGGCAAGGGTGTTAGTACTGTTAGTTAGCATTCTCGTAAAAGCTAGTTGTTATTCCAAACGTTCATTCTACCCCTCGCTGATGCTGTACCGGTCTTGATTCTTCTTCTCGTTTTTGTCATGGGCGGATGAAGGGTAGGCGTGGGATAGTATGGTACGGCTCATCCGGTAGCATTCTATCTGATGCCCTTTGGGGGGCTCTCTCTCTGGTTCCCTCAAGTTCATTCCCAAACCCGGCAGGGGGTCAGGCCAACAACCTAAGCGGCCAGCCCTTCTTCAGGGCCCAGAATGCGTACTCTCCTTTTCCTGCTCTCTTTCTCCCTCTTCGTCTGCCTCGAAAGTAAGAGACGCCATTGTCCCCTTAACACTCTCCTGTTTCCCCGGTCATAAAGAGAGAATCAGTACGAGGGAAGAGAGAAGCCTATAATACAAGGTGGAGCAAAATCAAAGGGAAAAGGGGGGGATAGAAACGGGAAAAAGGCCGCCGCCTCAACGCGGCTGGCCTGTTCCCTTTTCCCTTCTGCCTCCAATACAGGCCATATAACCAGATGCCTGGAAAAACACACACATCCCTTGTGTTGCATACGCTCGCTTGTTTGTCTGCATTCTGATTGCAAACTCGTTGAGGACAAAAAATGCTGGAGGGATGGATGCAAAGTAACCTGCCTCAGCAGCAACGCTTGAGATTCGTTAGAACGTTGGGTTTGCTTTCTCGACAGCTGTTCGCGTGATTGACCCTCTACCAACCGTCACCCTCTTGGACGGTTGTTTTCTTCATCTCAATCGCGAAATGTTTTATTCCTCCAAACTCCAGATCCGTGTGGGGGTCATATCTTAGGGAATCATTTGAATGATAATAAGGAAAAGGGATTAGGTAATAGGGTTACCGCGATTTGCTGGTACGGCATACCCCGTCGTGACTCCAAAGAGTAACAGTGCCTAACCAACTGCCATGTGTCGACAGATATAGTGTCGAAAATAAGATCATGCCACAGAACATTGTGTTCAAGCCCGCTCAGCGACGGCGACCTAATCAATATCCATGGTGGCCATTTCGTCTTCGTTCCTGTCACTCGGAATCTCCTGAGATGACTTTTCGCCCAAGCTGTTGATAGGTTCCGGGTTATCCTGGGTGGTGGTTGCAGGTGTAGGTAAGTCGGCAGGGGGCTCCATAGACTCGTTCTTTATCGACGAGTCACCCTCGGCGCTCTCAGTCCCGTATGTATTGTCGTAGTCAGTCACGGTTTGCTCACCCTCTGCATCATGTGCACTACCAACCTGCTGGCCAGCCCCAAGAAGACTTCTGATGCGGTCGGACATGGCGTCCATCTGGGCTAGCATGGCACGGAGACTCTGCTTGTCCGTAGCATTGATATGACCGCTGGCAAAGTTTTCAGCACTTCCACGCGCCATGAGCGAGAGTATGGTTGGATCAGCAGTTGACTAAGGATATGTCAGTTAAAGGTAGAGCTAATCTACATGGCGCATCTCAACTCACCAGCAGGGCCTGCGTCAGGTCGTCGAGCTTGGTAGTCGGTTGGGTGGACGCCAATTCGACCAAGTTGAGCACTGCCTGCTGCTCTGCGCGTGAACGGGCACCCAGAGGCGCACTGGCTGGCTGTGGCTGGGCATTGGCCAGAGACGGTAACCCATTGATGTAGCCTGCGCCATCCTTACGAAGCCTACAAGGCTGTTAGTGTTGTCAATGGCCCATATGTTCAATCAATAGGGCTGAACTCACTGAGAGATGAAGTCGAGAACGACACCCTTGGCAGGTAACTTGTAGACACGTCCAAAAGTCTTCACATCGTTCCACCCTGTCTCTTCTCCCCCAGAATCCTCTTCTTCAATCTCAATGACGCCATTGTTTTTCATGCCGCGACTGAAAGCAGGGGTGATGGCAGGAGCTCCTTTGATCTTCCGGAAGCGGTGAGCTGGTGCAAGCTCTTTGGGCAGCTCAGCCAACAAATCATCCACATGCATTGGGCAACGCCATGTCCGCAATACAGGCGGGATTGCCAGCGGAGGGTCAAGGCAATCCAGATGCCAGTAAAGGCCGCATTGACTGCAGGGAAGAATGGCACGATTGTCGGCTGCTGGATGCTGGCAGTTGTGACAAAGAACAGCAGAGCCATCGGCGTCTCGAACCCTAAAGAAGTCCGGGGCTTCTTCGTACCCTTTCTTCCTGTGGCAATTGTTAGCTGAGTGTTTCTCGACGATAAGGACCGGTTTCAAGATGGGGCGCTGCCGAGATCATCAGATGACAAACACCAAGACTCGTCACTTACTTGGGCTTTGCCGGAACCACAATATCCTCGTACTCGCCCTCGGGGCCAACTTTGACACCTTCAAAGTATAGCTGGACACGCTGTGGCAGCTTGAATGCTTGGGGATTGGTCTTCTCCAGACTGTTCAGCAAACCGCCAAAGGGACCCTTGTGTTCGGGTACTCTGGTGGGGTATCTGTTGCTGAAACAGACGTTGCAAAACCACTCCTCGGGGAGAGTATCGCCCAGGCCAAGGTCGACGCACTCAAAATGGAACGATCTGGAGCAATTCTCGCAGCAAACCAGGTCTCCAACACCACCGCACGCCGAGCAATAGTCGTCGTTCTCATCCTGGTGGAGGTTCATTAGCAACAGACTCTCGTAGGGACGAAATGAAGGAAATGTGGATGAGTATGGTAGTGGGTTCAGGCTGGCCGGCATAAATGAGAGATCGGGATTGGCCGCTAAACTCAGTATCCCACAGGATGAGCGCCTTGGCCACCGAAGTCCATTGCATCTCAAGCAGCCGAATGCTCCTGGACTCCCCCATGCCACCATCTCCCCAGGGTTGACTGCATTCATTGGCTGCACTCCTTGCGGAAGCATCTGGCAAGAATGCAGCCTCGCGCTGGAATATCTTGAATGTGAAGTGCCTGCTTACCTGGTTCGTTGGGCCTCCATTGGCGACAGATGCACTGCCCTCGCCGCTAGCTCGGGGCACGCCAGCCGCAGTGCCTCCTTTCTTCTTCATAGGTCTGGAAAAACGCGTCAGTATTCGACCAAGTTTAGTTGCACGAGCAAGGTGTGGTGAGGCTTCTAGTTAGGATGACAACGGCAATGAGAATGCCGGGGTGACGCTGCCCAGCTCGCCGCCCATGGCTGCCGCCATCATCTCGTGGACCCGTGCCACCACGCATCGATGCAAAAGGCAAGAAAATGACAATGCAAGCAAAAGGGGTGCAAAGGATACTCACGAGGTTTTGATGCGCAGACCGGTCCGTTGCTTCTTCGTTGGACGAAGGTTCGTGGGCGTCGCAGCCCTAGAGCTCGTCGAAGGCGTGACGTCGTCGAGGAATATCGGTGCGGTCGGGGAACTTGTATTGTCAATCTCGTCGTGTGTCCTCTTGGCTGATCTCGTGGTCCTCGTGCTCAGGGTCAGATTGGGGATCAGGTTGGGGACGGGTGTCCGAGCCGACTTGCGCAGGTTCACCGCTGGCGAGGAGGCAGCCACGGAACCGGCCCTGCTTCTCATGTCTGATCCGCGAATGTGGCTCTCAGGCTGGGGCGTCTGGCTGATGGTGCTATCGCGTGCATTTCTTCTGCGTGCGGTGTTCGCATCGTCGCTGGGCAGCACACGAGGAGCCTTGTCCTTGGCATTCTTCTTGCCAAGCGGTTTGGATGGTGGTGCCGTCGTCGAAAGGTTGGGAAAGATGGGTGAAGAAAGTCGGCCAGGCATGTTGCCAGCCCCTGCAGCTTGAGATACGTTTGGGGGGAGGGTGGGTGAGTTTGGGTTGGATGCGTCAGACACGCTCGTCTTAGTAGCAAGGGATCTGCCGCGCCTCTTCATTGGCTGGAGGTCGATTGGCGGCGGTGCGCTGGTTGAGGCGGTCTCGGTGTCGGCCCCAGCAGCCGTGGCAGCCGTCGTGGCAACAGTCGTGACACTGTGACGGCGACTGTGGCTTTCCCCTTGCTGAAGTCCCGAGGGAATGGGGGGAGAGCTGGGAGAAGGCGAGTCGTGTGGCAGCGATGGAGAGGCAGAGAGCTCCGACAGCGACGAGTCGCTGCTTGCCGAATCTCTCCGGGCGGCGCGCCTGCGTGGCGGTGTCGTGGGGGCCATGGTCGTCTCGGCCGCCAGCAAAGTAGACTCGTCATCCATGTCCACGTCGTCAAAGGACGATTCTGGTGTTTTTCTGCGTTGGGTAGGCTTTTTGGTCGGCGTGACTTCCTGATCGTCGGACTTGGCAGGGTCGAGCGAGAGAAGATTTCCGTAGGGTGCCGGTTTTGGCTTGTGAGGGGTGAAGCGGGAGTTAGTGGAAGGAGGCACAAAATAGTAGCAGGCCTGGTTGTCCTTCTTGCCCTCTCTCTTCTTGCCCTCGATAAGGCGCGAAAACTCATCCAGGGTGTCTTCGTCGGCTGTTTGGTGGAAGACGTCCTCCAGCATGGACAGGAAGGCTTGGTTGGAAGAATTTTCGTCGTAGAGGGTCCGGAGTGCCCACGCAGTGGGATAGCGATAATGCCGGAGCGCCTCCTCGATCGCGACCTCCACAGCCTTTTCAACCATGTCCTTGTTCTCAGGCGTCGACTCTGAAGGCTGCACGGCATCGCTAGAAGGCGCTGCTTGACGGACGGATGAAGATGCGCGGCGACTTACAGAGGAGCGCGACAGACTCTTCCGTGAATGCGATGTTGATGCACGACGACCTAGACCCTTTCCAACGGCAGCTTTAGGCGTGTAATCCTCGTCCTCTTCGTCTTCGTCCGGGCCACGCGCAAGCAGAGACTTTTTGGTCTGTTTTTGAGCCGCAGGAGGAGGTGAAGGAAGGGACAGAGGTGGTGTCTCTGAGCGCTTTGCTGGTGGCGCACTTGCTGCTGCTGCTGCTGCTGAGGCAGCGGCCGCAGCAGCCGAACTTGCTGAACTCGACTTTAAAATGATCTTCCTGACGGGTCCCGCGCCATCCAGACCCGGCTTCTTCGTCGCTGGTGCCTTGGGAAGAGCCCCGAGGGGTGCCATATTCTCCGTGACGCCGTATCGTACCAATCCAGCCTCCTCAAAGCTCGGCTTGCTCTGCACCGTCGGCTCCAACCATTTCTGCATGAACGTCCTTGAGGCCTCGCTCGATCCACTCAGTTTCTTGGCAGGTTCCGTTCCTCCATTGGCTTGCTGGTGCGGGCTGGAAAATCGCGACCGCGTGGCTCTCGTGCTCGTGGGCATCATGGCAGCAGGGCTCTCGGGGGCCCCTGACTTCCTCGCCTTCAACCAGACAGGTAAACGCTCCGACTCGGACGCCTGCAATCGCGTTAGTTCGTGTCTTCATACTAGGCTATAATCGAAGATTACTTCTATGGTCTTTGAAGGCATTCAGCGACTCGTTTCGGGCGCGTTCCCTCCACTTTGCGACGCGAAGGGCTTGGGGGGAGCAGGAGGGATGGGGAAGAAAAGGGTGCGAAGCTGCGAGATGGACCTCGAGGATTTTCGTTGGCGACGGACTGGGGGCTAAAGAGCTACAAGCTGCTCCAGTGGAAGGCGCTCCTGGGCAGAATACCACTTAGGCAGGCTGCACGACAAGTAAGGCCGACAAGCAGGGGGCGGGGCGAGTCACAGCGCTCTTGGGGCCCCCTTAGCTTAGGAGCCACAGCACCACACACAAGCTGACCACTGCTGGCCCGGTGACTTATTAAACATACTTTTGCTGCACATTGGCGTTAGCCAACCTGTCTTTTCGCCATTTACATCCCGAACCAAGGTGAAGTGAAGGCTTGGAGGACGTCACTTGGTGTTTTATCTACCGCACGCGGAACCATCCTCTCGAGGAAAGAAAGATGAGTATTGGTCGTGCGATAGTTGCCCCAGACTCTCAAGATGAATGAGGGTCTCTGACTCCAAAGGGGCTGGGTTCTGCGGGAACTCACCAAACAGCTACCATCCATCCGGCGGGTCTCTGCCGTATCGACGACGACCAGGGTGGGAGAACCTCTGGAATTGGGGCAATCTCGTGCCGCTCATCCTCGTGGCTCGCTGTTTCCCCGGCCGACGACGTCTCCTGGCGTGTTCAGTCTCATCGACGTTTCCTACCCACCCACCATGGTCGTCCTTCACTCTCTGTTTCCTCGATTGTCAAGACATTGTCACTCTGCTAGGTATAGCATCACATAGCAAAGTAATCATTCCCTTCTCCGGGTTCTTCGGGGTCACTCATTACTCAGGGGTTAGGTCCAGGAGTTCCGGCAGTCAGTCATGCTCAAAGGTCTGGGATGAAGGGTATGCAGATGACTTGTCTTTGTTGGGCGGCAGGTCTCCATCCTATTCTCTGCCAAAAAAAAAGTAGAGCAGCCGGCATGTTTGGGGCCGCTTGCCGGACCTCCCGGCGGAAGTGCCCAGGACTGCGGATGCCGCTGGCTGAGTGAGGCTTCAGACGAGCGAGCCGCTCCTCGGCCTTCCGACAAGCAGTTGCGCAGCCAGCGAGTCAGCGAGTCAGCCAGTCAGCCAGCTCTGTCGTGATACAAACAAAGCGAGCGTTCCTATTTCCGGCCTCATCTTGGCAGAGATCCTATCGACTGCCCCAGGAGCAAAATCACATATTTTGACTTTCACGACAGAACAATTGTGGGCGCAAAACCGGGCCGCCCCATTGCTCCTCTCATTGACAATCACCGCCGTTTCCCACTTTCGGCTTACTCCTCGTCGCTCTCCTCTTCCTCCTCACCACCTGCAGCAGCAGCCTTCTTGGCAGGCTTCTTCTTCTTCTTCTTGTTCTTGCTCTTGCTCTTTCCAGTATTTCTGGAAAGAGGTTGTTCCAAGATCTTGAGGATCTCCTCATCCTCAATCTTTTTGTCCGACTTGACCTTGCTAAGGTCCAGCGCAGGGGGCGCACCAAGCTTGGTGATGCCGTTCTTGGTGATGGCTGCCGCTGAGTTAGCACTTTGACCATTTGAAAGCTGTGCAGCGAAAATCAATGGGGGGGGCTTACCAATCGTCGAGAGGTAGCGGGCGACGGGGGAGTTGTCCTTGTCACCGACAACCTCGTACGCGCGGAACACGTTGCCACGGACACACTCGACGACGCCGGACTTGGCATCGCGCTCATCCTCAAGCTGGCGCAAGCTGAAGGGAAAAGTACCAAACTTCTTCTGAACCTCGGAGAGAATCTTGCGGGAAGTCGGGCGCTTCAGACCGTAGTTGGTAGTGGTGCGGCGGTGCAGAGTAGTTCTCTGATCGAAAGTCTTGACCTTGCCGGCGCCCAAGCTCACGCCCATCTCGACACCCCAAACCTCACCAACCTCGGGGACACCGTCGCCCTTGGTGCCTTCAGCGGGGGCAAGGACGATCTTCTTCTTGCCTTCAATCTCGTTGCGCTCGAACAGCCATGAAGTGGTGCTCTCAACGAGGTTGCAGTCGTAAGCCTTGACAACCTTCTCGAGCAGGCTGGTGATCTTCTGCTGCGAGGGAGGCTTGGCGGCGGCGGCCTTAGCCTTCTCCTCATCGGTGCCGGAAGCGAGCAGGCCGGGGGGGACGACCAAACGGAGGAGCAGTTCGTTTGCGTAGTAGTTGGCGAGGAGCAAGTCGGCGGTGCGGCCAGTGATTTCCTCACCAGACTTGTCCTTGAGGGCAGCGATGACAGTGTCGCAAACAATTGAGCCAAAGCCATCGATCTGAGCACCAAGCTGGATCTTGACGGGCTCGCCTTCCTTGATCTCAACGCTTGCCTCGGCCTCATCGGAGGTGAGGGGAGTGTAAGGGGTCACGAAAGAAGCCGGGGAGACGGTAGTAGGGTGGGAGAAACCTGCGCAGGGCGATGAGAGTCAGCAATGTTTGCGACAGGCAGCGGCGGCGAGGAGTAGAGACAGACCCTTGTTGACCTTCTTTCCGCGATAGACCTTGGCAAGCTCCTCCTCAATGAGCTTGTCACCCTTCTCACAGATGGTGACGATCTTCTCGCCAGGGACGACGAGCTCAGCGACAGCAGCCAGGACCTTCTCAGAGATCTGAGCGGCGGTCTTGTACTTGGTGAGCGTGTCAGGGTTGTTGAGCGTGTAGTCTGTGACATGGTCAGCGACTGTGTGTCTTGTGTCGAGTCCATGGCATGGCAGAAGTGTGGCTCGAGTCTCTCGAGTCGAGTCTTGTATGCAGGAAGAAGGCCCCTCGTGTGTTTTGCATAGGTAGCTGGTTGCTCCCGGTTGTAGCGGGGTGGCAGCAGCGTGGACTGTACTGGAGTGTGTGACGCAAAGGCAGCAGGAGCACGAGCAGGACGGCACGAGTAGGAGCAGTAGGCAGCGGCGCCTTGAGGGGTAGGTAAGGAAGGTAGCAAGATAGCTACAACAAGGAGAGTGAGGTAGGGAGATAGGTAGATAGGTAGGTACTGACCGATTTCCTCCGACATGTTGGCGGTATTTTCTGGGGGTGAAAAGACTAAAATTCAAAAAAGATATCTCAACGATAGTGATGCACCTGTCCAGATCTCGGGGGACTGAACTTTGGGAAAAGAGATGCAGGTGCAGTGCAAAGTTGGTTGTGTTCCGGCGCAAGTATTTTGACGACAATACGTCGATTTTCAGGGCGGGGAAGGAGGGGCTCGTCGCTGTTTGTGGGTGCTCGGGCGTGATGTGCACACTACCGACCTGCGGTGGAGACTATTTGTGCGAGGTTGCTTAAAATCCCCTTACGCGTGTGGTGTGTGTTCGCGTGCCGCGTCAGGGCCATGCGCCGCCACCTTCTGGGTGGGCAGCTAGCTACCTACCTACCTATCCGTACGGATACTTCTTCTCATGTGGCTCTTCTTTTTTATGCATAGGTACTTGCACTCGATGAGAATTATGTTATACGCCTCTTGTTTTGGCGGTGGGTCGCATCCTGAATTTTTGTCTGGGTCTGGGTCTGCAGCCTGCAACGGCTGTGAGGTCATTTACTCTAGGAGGGGGAGAGAGAGAGAGAGAGACAGAGAGAAAAAGAACCTTGAGGCTCGGCCTAGTCCCAAGCTCCCCCAAGAGATAATAGCTCAGCAGAACTCACAACAACCCGCCCCGTCTGTATGGGTTTGGAGGGCCACGGGTCCAGCCTCCGAACGCTCGTCGTACCGTTACGACAGTCATACCAGTGCTGAGTAATGGCTTCTTTTTTTTTTTTAATATAAACCGCTACCAGTGGCTTTATTCACCGCTGCATTATGGATATACACACAAGTTGCTCTGGAGGCTGGAGAGGAGTCTTTATCGTGTAACTCGTCCGGCAGATATCATGACCAAGTAGTTCAAACCCCTTCGAGTCACTTATCAATCGTAAGATTTCAAAATGGCTTCACTTTAGGGCCAAGTGCTTCTTGCTGGGACAGCCACACTGAATGATGAAGCTCGGTGTGGCGCCTGTGAGGAGGTGCGAGAGGAGGGCTCAGAACGCGCTCGGGACGTGGCCGAGCACGCCAAATGCTTGGTGCGGCAGCTACCGAGTGAACGAAAGACGATGTACAACTCTACCGAATTATTTGGGGAAAGTACATGGTTGTAAATTTTACTGCACCATTGGCGCGCTGGTTTGGAACCCCTGGGAGCCTGGCATTGGCCAGGCCGCATTAACACCGTTAGGTCTCTTATCAGAACCTGCCACATATCTTGGCCGAGAGACACTGCCCCGATACAACTGATGCGTTAGCCAACTTGCGCCAGCCTTCCCCGGTCCAACACCAACACGGAGGACAGGAGAGTGCGACAGACGTAGCAGAATCCACCTCTCACTCGAGCCCCAACGTTGAAGCCATCGCCAATTGGCAACCGCCACGACACGCGCAATCTCAACATAGACCTGCTTGCGCCTTTACGCTCCCATCTTACGGCAGTCGCATCGCCGCGGCGATTCGGGAGCCTGCCCTTTTCCCCAACATGGCCGCCCAGCCATCCACCTTCACGCCCACCGCGGCTGGCGCGACAGCATCCTCTTCGGCCTCCACATCCGCGTCCGCCGCCAACGATCATGATGCCACGCCCCAGTCGGCCGCCGCCAAGCCGCTGCCCGTTCGTAATAGGGAATCGTTCAACAAGCTTCAGGTCGAGCGCTACGTCACCCGCGATTGGTATCACTCCGTCGCGATGAAGGATGCCCAGGAGCGCTTCGAGAAGGACATGCAGCAGATGAGGGATAAGATTGATGACTACAACATTGTCAAGACCCAGCGCGTATACTTCCCTCCGAGCAAGCTATACGGCGAAGGATACCGTGGCTTCGGAAACGGCTACACCGACATCGATCCCCGTATGAGAGCGCCCTTTCCAGCCCAGGTCATTTACCCGAGCCAGAAGCCGCGGCCGGGGAAACGCCAGTCGCATCCACTACGATGGAAGAAGAAGGAGCTGAAGAAACAGGCGGAGCAGCACGAAGAGCTCGTGCCGGTACGAATTGACGTGGACTGGGAGAAGATCAAGCTACGCGACACCTTCACTTGGAACCTCCACGACAGGATAATCCCGGCCGAGCTTTTTGCGCAGCACCTCGTCGAAGATTTGGGCGTCCCCCTGGATTCCCAACACAAACCCGTCCTCGACCAGGTCATCATGCAGATGCGCGACCAGCTCAACGACTTTTACCCCTTGGTCTTCTCAGAAGAGGACGCGCTCGACCCGGAGCTGCCCTATTCTGCCTACAAAAATGACGAGATGAGGGTATTGATCAAACTGAACGTCACCATCGGCGGTGTGACCTTGGTCGACCAGTTCGAGTGGGATATCAACAATCCCCTAAACTCTCCAGAGGAATTCGCCGCCTCAATGACCCGCGACATGGCGCTGTCGGGCGAGTTCACCACGGCCATTGCACACAGCATTCGAGAGCAATGTCAACTATTCACACGGAGCTTGTATAGCGTCGGGCATCCCTTCGATGGCCGCCCAGTCGAAGACCCCGATCTGGTCGCCGCCTTCCTACCTTCTCCACTACCGTCCGTCTTCCGACCCCAGCAACAGGCCAGGGAGTATGCGCCATATCTCTACGAGCTCAGCGACGCCGATTTGGAACGAAACGAGGTCATCTTTTCCCGAGAACTGCGGCGCCAAAAGCGTTCCATCAATCGTCGCGGTGGCCCCCAGCTTCCAGACCTAAAAGAAAGACAGCGCACAATCAGGACGCTCCTCGTTTCATCCGTGCTCCCAGGAGCCGCCCCCAACATTGAAGAGAGCACATTGTACAAGCGCGTTGCTGGTGCGCCGAACACTCGCAAGCGGCCAGGAGCCCGCGATGGCGAGGTGTCCGATTCCGACGACAGCGAAGACTCTGGGCCGGATTCGCCGGGTGTCTCCCAACTCGGCGGCGGCACGGCCAGGACCCGAGGGCTTCGTGGCGCCGCAAGCGCTGCTCAGCAGAGGATTACGAACCTCGGCCGCTCAGAAACTCCCGAGGCGAGCATCATTCACCACCACGAGACTCGCAGAAACATCGGTCGGACGCTGCGTGACACTCGCGACGAAACCGAGGAGCCTAGTCAGCTGATTGTCACACTGAAAATAAGCAAGGACAAGCTAAGGAGACTGCTCCAAACCCCGAGATCAAGGGTTACGCCGAGCGGATCACAGACTCCCTCCACACCCGCACACGCTCGCATACCCAGCGCCGCCGCCGCGGCGAGCTCGATGCCTCCGCCATCTACGCCAGCTTCCAACAGCCAAGCACTTCCCACCACGCTTGGCACGCCTCTTCCTCAAGGCCAGATCGGTCGACAGCCTGCACCGCCACCCGTTGCCGGTCAACCACCACCACCTCCGGTAAGTCCCTACTTGCTTTGGCGTCATGATAGAGACCAGGTGTTATCGGAAACGAAGGCTAACATTGGTCAGCCTTCGCCACCTGAATGGCTCAAGAACTGCTTGCAACAACTCAAGAACACATACACCTTTGATAACTTTGAGGGCATGATGAAGTATTCAGCCATCAATCCGGATACTGAAATGCCCATATCCGTACCCGCAGGATCACAACCACCAGAGGGTGCCAAATGGATGTTCCTTCCGCGCATTCGTTGTCTTGACTGTCCCGGCAAGCTGTATACCCCTGGCCCTGAGATGACGGCTGGCAATTTCGAGGTCCATCTACGTAACAAGCAGCATCGTCAGAAGGTGGATGCCAGAGTAGGCAAGGACACGTCGCCGGCTGCTGCTGGAACATCATAGGGTGATGATTACATAACAGTGGTTCTGGACTAACTGTCTGGGCTGGGTGGACCGGAGCACAGCGAAGCCACTTTGGCAACTCGACTCTGGGTAGGCGACCTGCTACCACCGCTCACCATCGGCTGGTGAAATGAAGGACGGGATGACAGCGCCCAGGGGGCAATACCAGATGTCCTGCTTGGGGCATCTGCACCCCATCGGCAAGACCAAGGCCTTGTCACTTCATTCGGTTCATCCATTATCATCCACACCTTCACAACCAAAGCACAGACACTTGAAGAGCGTATCGTTCAAATGGTTGACAGCATGGAACCCTTGTGCAAGAGACCCTATCTTCCTTTGTCATCTCATGTATTGCTTGTAGAACAAAAGACGTTATCGCATGGCCAGGACCTGTCTCGCAGGGGAGGTAGAGAAAATGGAAGCAAGGCGGCAAGTACTAGATCAATCTCGTGGCTGAAGGGGTTCTCCTTTTCTGTTAAAACGGGTTTTGGGAGTTCACAATCTGCTAGTCTGGCAGGATAGGAATTGGCTGGAGTTTTTCTTGTCAATCAGGTGTGCCTGTATACTTATAAAAGGGAAAGTGTTGAAGAGACGAAGGGAGTTGACGGCAGCAACTGTGCACCCGACTTTTGCGAGCGCAGCTTCTTGGAGTGGGGGGGGGCACGTTAGTATGAAGAACAATACCAAGAAGAAGCTCAAGCTATTGGAATTCCTTGTGTATGCTTTCATTCTTTTTCGTCGCGTGTATCTCGTTGACGGGAGAGTTTCTCCCCTCATGAAACCTCGATATCGAGGTTACTTTTGTGCTCTTCAACGCATCATCCATTAATAGCCAATACTTGACTTGTCACAGAGCGTGGATACATTGAAGACTAGTTGGGGTCACTGGAACTTGACAAATGACTTTGTCGAATTCGCCATACTCATCATTCCACCAACTTCAAGTACATTGTTAGTGAGAACTCGGTTTAACCCGAGGCAGAGGGGCTTCAAATGAGCACAGGCACCAGGGGCAGCTTTTCCTCTTCCAACTCCTGGTGAGGGCCGCTATCTGCCGAGGAGCTTCTGCTTCCTTTGCCCGGAGTCAACGGCCTACCAATACAGTAGCCAGAGACGTAAACCGTACAGGAACACAGAGCATCAACTCCGCGGCCCTCTATAAAACAGGCGGCGTCCTCGATTGTGAAGGTCGAGCCCCCAAGAGCCACAAGGACTCGAAAGCTATGGGCCGCAGCGAGTACATTTTAACCAGAAAAGAAAAGCACGTATCTAAGGTAGTGTAAGTTGTTGTTCTAATCCCTCTCTACGTGGTCAAGTACAGTTATCCCTGTACAAGTGTAAAATAAAGCAAGTATATCCCAGCGAGGCGGCACATTTTGTTTACTTCCACCGTGGCTGACGACAGGATCAGCCACGGCCGGCCAACGAAACCAGTACGGGCCCATCTTGTATGGCAAGAATATAGTAGTCGCCATGAGCTGCAACCAAAGCGAAATCCTCACGCTCCCGTCGCTGGAAACAAGACATCCAGCACGATGTGAATCTGACAGCCCTCTATATTAACTGAGCTGACTCCTCCGATGCTAGAGAAGGCTAACCCTCGACCCGATAGTCGAATCGGTGGCACCTGACTTGCCGTGATCCACCAACTCGCTGCCCTTCGCAGATTCAATCATGTGTATTGATTCCTAGTACGCCTTGGTTCTTTCCTAATGTAACCCTTGCGACGTGTTCTGCGACATCACCATACTCAGTGCCCCCCGGATTACGAGGCCTGGTCATTTGGCTGTATCAGGACTGGCATTATAACAAGCTTTGCTTGGCAACGGGTTGCTCCCCCCTCTCCCTCTCCCCCGCAAGCGCTTTCTGTGGCGTCTCGTCCTTTTAAACATCCCGGAATTAAAGCTTCCAGATTTTCCCGTACGATTTTCGGTGCTGAAAGTTTCGCCTCCGACGAGGATGCTGTTATCCAAACGGGCGCCCCCCCCCCCCCCCCCCCTGATTTTGTGGAAGGGGGGTGGCAGGCTCTCAATTCCATACCGGCTAAATACTGTGTTCGCCCAACTTCCCCAAATCAACCTTTGCGGAGGGTACTAAGAGCCGGAGGGTGGTGTCCGCCGAAATGTGACGTGAATAAGAAGGCCTGCTGTCCCCCACCCCCTGCCATTCCTTGGCTTCTCGGCCCGCCCGACTTCAGTTTATATTGCTCGTCATCTACTACGATCGAACGCCGTATCCAGTCGTTCGCAAGAGTACGCAACATATTATACCAAATGTCGTGATTCTCCCGTCCCGAGCTTCCGGCACGAATCCTCTCTGCTGAAAACGACATATAAAGGATGAGCCCGTCTCACGATCATTCAATACCCCCTCGTTTCTCATCCGGGTCCTGAACAACGCTCGCCCCATATAGTTCACCAACTCAAGCTTCCAATATGAAGACCGCCTCCATTCTGACTCTCCTACCCCTCGCGTCCGCCAAGGTCCTCTGGGACGGCCGCTTCAACGACCTCTCTTCGTCCACGGACCTCAACAACTGGTCCTGGTCCAACCAGGTCGGCCCCTACCAGTACTACATCCACGGCTCTGGCGACGTGGCGAAGTACGTCAACCTGTCGCCCTCGTACAAGAACCCCAGCGACGGGGCCTCGAAGCAGGGAGTCAAGATCACGCTCGACAGCACGGCTTACTGGAACGGCCAGAACATGCGTCGTACCGAGCTCATCCCTCAGACCAAGGCCGCCATCGCGTCCGGCAAGGTATGGTACCACTTCAGCATCTCGCGCAAGGACGACAACGCGCCGAGCGTATTCCGCGAGCACCAGATCGCCTTCTTCGAGAGCCACTTCACCGAGCTCAAGAGCGGATGGATCAGCGGCGAGCAGGGCACCAGCAACAACAACTTGCAGTTCATGGTGCAGGGCAGGAGTCTCTGGAAGACCGAATGGAAGCCGGATGTGTGGCACAATGTTGCCTATGAAATTGTGAGTCCAGTTTCTGTCGCGCTGTTCTCCCACAGGCGCTTCTTTGTATCCTCCCCCGTGATGGTTTGACGAGGGTGGACCGTAGGTGTAGCTCGGAGAGGCAAAGGCTGACGGCAATACGGTGCAGAACTTCTCCAGCGGAAGTGTTGGCTTCTGGCACTCCGAGGGCAACGCGCCCCTGCAGCAGGTTGTAGCTCCGGTATCTGCCTCGACTTCGTCCAATGGTCAGGACTGGCACCTGGGTGTTCTCGAGCTGCCTCGTAGCGGCTACTCTGACAGCAACGAGGACTTTTACTTCTCCGGTGTCTACGTCGAGGACGGCGCAATCACCACCTCCGTCACTGGACCAGGTAGGTCTCAATGATATCGGCCAGGATGCCAATGGCTGACATTTATCTCGCAGCTGCGTAAAGGGGAAACCCCGGAAGTTTATTTCATAGCAGTGCTCGTGGAGGGTAGGCTAGATGAACGGCTACAACCTAACCTTAAGTACATATCATTCTTGCAACCTTGGAAAAGGAAATTGGTAACCCAGAGTATTTGGCTTCATATGCCAACTTTTTATCCCAGACCGGATTTCTGTCATATTCTCCGCCATGTCGTTTGCAATACCCTTCCGTGTGAGCCTCGTCAACCTAGACGCCTTGCATGCGAGAGCATTGTGTCTCACGAATCACTGCGTATGACGTGTCTGCTATACGGGTAGTGTTCAGAAGCTAGACGTCTTGGTGCTGCAACCGCGCTTCTTTGTCGGCGCCCTTGTAGTGTGAACCGAGCTGTAAGTTGTGAATTCCGTTGCAGGCACCTGGCAAGCTCCTAGAGTGGTGCGTGTCATGCCAGGAACCGGGCCAAGGGATGGGTTCCAGCCAGTGACGCCAGCCCAGTACATGCAATACTGTATTTGGTCATCGCAATACTTGTACTTGCAGTCGATAGAAGCGGGTGACGAAGCAGCCATAGGAACAAATGCAACGTACTGCTTCTTGTTCAGAGCCTTGAGATCTTTGCGGTCTCCAACCAGGGTGGGTTCAAGGGATTTTCCTAGTGAAGTGACGGGGTCGTTGGAGGTATGGACCTTGACTGAATCCTGGCCGGCGAAGCCAGGTCCGTAGGTGCACATGGGGGTGCTGCCCTGGCGCCATTCGTCGCTGCATTCAGCAGTAGGGGAACCATCAACAGCGGCAGTGGTTGTGGGACGATCTGTTCTGATGTTGATCACGATTGTCTCAGGATTGACGGTGTTGATGGTCCAGAGAGGGTTCATCTCAAGAACGACAGAGATGGTTGCCGATGTGTCCGTCATCTTAGTGATGGCAGTCGTGACGTCTAACGAAGACGCAGCGTAGGACTCGACACTTTTACCCTTGAAGGCGGCGACTGCGACTACAGCTCCGAGAGCTATCGATGTGATTGTGAAAATGATGAGGGCAGAAAATGAGCCCCGCATTGTGAACGATAGAACGGACGAGTGTGAGCTCAGAGACGACTGTATGGTGTCGTGTTTAATCATATGCGAACTGCCGTTCTTGTTCCCGGGCAAGCAAACCGCCCAAGCGGAAGACCAAACTTGTAAAAGAAATCTCGAGGTCTGCGGATATTCGGGTTGTCTAACTGAGATGGAAACTGGGAGAGCTGTGAAGGGAATCGACGGCGCGAAATAGAAGTTGCTGAAGACCTCGCCCGTCGGGGCAGGTGGGAGTTGGGTGGAAAGAAAAGAGGAAGGGAAAAAAGGGAAGAATATTGCAAGTGAGAGCAGCTTGAGGGTAGAAAAAGAAGCTTCGCTCCTGTTCGAATTGCACAACGAGGCTCTCTCTTATATGTTAGGAGGGTAGGAGAGGGATATTTCTTCTCCAGATGAGATTGCAATGAATCATCAATATCCAGCAAGTACGTCCGCGTTTTTGGCCGCCTTGTCTCATTTTTCAAACGTTAGAAGAGGGGAGAAGCGAAGATCAGAGGGAAAGCGCTCATTTTGAGTGATGAGATTCGCCTTCGTGGTCAGTCCGATATGTCGCACAAGACGGATGTATGTAACAGAGATACGGTCTAGCCGAAGCACTCAATGAAGTGAGATTTCATACATACACTCAGAGAGAGTGAGAGAGTATGTATGTGTGTGTTCTCCACGGAATTTCAGGGCTGAAGAAAGGGACATTCCAGAATTATTTCACTACACACTGATATGGTGAGAGGCTTCCTGGCAACTTGGTCATCTTCATCCGGCCGAAGGTTGGACGGCATGGCTTCCCGTGTTTGCTGAATGCTAGTTGCCGTTGGTCAAGTATCACGTTGCCGCTGGATCGTGCGTCCCGACGGAGCATTGCCAGGCAAACTAGCTAGCTGCAGGCCTCATCGATTTCATCGTCGCAAGGGAACATCAATACAAGTGAAACCTAGCAGATATGTATACAGGGGCGGTTTTATGTGTGTAGACCCAACAATGTTTAAGGCGAGCAACCATGGGCTGGTGATGATTACAAAAGCAATCAGTTAGGCTGAAGCTGTGTCCTGATGGGAGGATCTAGGAAGACGCCAATTGCGCTGCGGCTTTGATATACAGTGTGAAGGTGATGATAATGCTGCCCCCCCATATAATACTTCGCAGTGGGGCAAAGTTACGGTTGTCCTGCAGGCGCACATAGATGATGTTGAACAGAGCTCGGCATCCAATGTAGCCCAGAGTGAGGACGTTGACAGCGTGAGCATCGACGCCGGCCATGTTGGCGGCCACGACGGCAGCAGAGTAGAACCCGAGCGTCTCGAAACCGTTTTCGGACGCGGCCTTGGCACGGAGTATGCGTGCCTTTCTCTAGTGGGCGGGAGGCACGTTAACCATTGAACGGGCCCGGAACTATATAGGAATTGGGCAAGTGCTTACAATCTTATCCAGCTTGTCGTCGGCGGCGACGGCGCTCTGGAGCTTCCGTGGGTTGCAAGGGTCGTAGTGCGGTCCGGATGAGCCGGCGGCATAGAAATTTGGCAGCATGGCCATCACAAAGGCTGCCGGAACCTACGCGCCATCGATTAGCTTGAGTCACATCACACATGAGCAAGTTTTACTTACGGTGTAGAGTGAAAGACCCTTCTGGGCGAGATCAAGACCGAAGAACGACATTTTGATGGGCGTGACAGGGATGCTGAATTGATTAATGTTGGATCAAAGTAAGGTTAGATGTCAACTACTCATGGACAGAAGGTCTATTTATTCAATGTGGGATCCTCGGGAGCACGATATGTAACATGGCTGGACGGAACACCCGGGAAACTTTGTTCAGAGGATAGATAGACGCTGGACTAAGGCAGGTGAATTGCGTAGGTTAATGAGGGTCGTAGAGTTCCATATTCGTACCAAAACCACCAGATAGTTACAGAAAGAGGTCAGTGCCAAATGTGGGAACACTATCCGTACTATACTCCAGGTTGTCCGGTGGTATGTAGATCAGTTAATTTACAACTCTTGTTGGTGATGACACTTTTACAACACGACACGATGTAGATATCTAGCAAGTGCAAGACTGGATTGGCCAGTGACGTCTTGGCCCTAGTCGAGGTACTAGCACAGGGCGGGATCGTGATGTCACGCCCGAGTCGGCATTTATCCACACCGACCAATCCGATATTTGTTCCTGCATAACTTGCAGGATTTAACATTATGCAAAGGAATACCCCAAAGCTCAAGTCCGGCCTTGTCATTGGGGGCGAGCGGAATGGTCTCACACAAACTGGAATCATTCCGATGCGTTTTATTTTCTCCGTTTAGCAATTTTGGTGAACCCATACATTTCGTCTAGTCTCCAAAACCGGGACGTCGAGACATAGTTGCTGATGACCTCGTCGAATTTTCACACAGCACCCGAGGTTTTGGGCAGTGCAATTCGATTCCCTTCCCTGTTGGGCCGTTTCGTTTGGAAGTCAAGGTTCTCACCCGCGGGGAATGCGACGTCTTGGCAAAAGCACACTCGCATCTCCAGGTGGGAAGGTAGGCAGGTAGGTAGGCAGGTAGGTAGGTAGGTAGGTCATAATACCAGACAGATCAGATGGTCAGCCCCCTCGCTCGCCTTACTACTACACTTCCACGCCTGTCCGAGTTCCTAGAGCGAGACTCTCACATTCGAAGACTCAAATAATTCAATATTGCTAAACATTTCTTCTCAATTACGACGGCAAAGTCTCGACGGCATTTCACTCACGACATCATTCAGAAATTCATTCAGCGACCTCACAACGGCCACCTGGAGGCCTCATTGAAGAGCCTTTTCGTCGGCGGGGGGCACAGGCTCCGGCCAATAAACGCTCTAAGCGCAGCGACCAAGGCATCGCTGTGGTTTCGTTTCCCATGGTAGTACTGGGCATTCGATTCGCATTTTTCTTCTCCCTTTCCCGGCAGGATTCGACAGGGCTCGTCAACGATGGAAGGCCATGGTAAGATGAGTCTGTCATGTTCATTTGTGTAGAAAACAACCTGATGCCACACGTCCTCGAAAACTCGACAAGTTTTTTTTTCAAAAGTCACTCACATTTCTGCAAGGACACCATTCTGAGGTGTGCGACTGACTCGACTCGGAACTCATGAACCTCCGTTTTGGAGAAACTGCTCCGTGGCGGGGCCTTGAAAGCTGTGCATTGCGCTGGGCTCTCTGGTGAGATTTTTTTTGTTTTGTGGTAAGGAGCGCTCCAAAGCGCAGAATTCCTCGACTCATGTCTCCAGGTACCCTCAGTCTTATCCTGGTTCGGGCTTCAATACGCCAGCGGTTGCAAGTCTGTAGCTCCCATCGTCGCAGGACGACAAATCAAGTGATCCGGTTTTTGGCAAATCTTGCCCTGCTGGGTAGTCCCGCAGGCGACCGACCGCGTTCATTTACGATCCTCGAGCGAGACAAGAGTGCATCGCGGCCAATGCGATCCTGCGCGGCTTCCAAAGCAATTTATGCAGCGACGACACCAGGATGCCATCGAAGAGCGTCGAGTGACGGTATCGATATTCGTGCAGGAAGAACGCTTCCACCTGGTTGATGAAGATGGCTACGAGAGCGACCTTTGTGTGTTTAGATTCAGCTTCGTGGATGTCTGTTAGAAGTAGATGCATCTACTGAGAGAAGAGATCAGGCAAGCATTGCCCGCACCGATAGCCTGGCGGCTGCAGGCTTAACTAGCTCTTGCAACAGAATGTTCGAAAAGGGCATGAGTCGAGATGTCCGGACGCAAGCCCAGCATGAGGGAAGCAGCCGGAGAGGTGATCAAGTGAGATCCAGATTCGTACATAGGTACCCCCCCCTTGGCATCCTTGCACTGCAATGCGTTCAAGCAAACAGCAAACGGAAAATGCATGCACCTTGGGAATGCCACCAGAGCAGGGATGCCGATGAGACTGGATGCCAGACTACACAACATTTTGAGAAAATGGGTTGGTCTAGACGAATGCGGCATGGCGGCGTAGCATGCATGCACGCACATACTAACTGATTCACAAGCAGGAGGAGTCGCCAACCAGCACAACCAGCGAGATATGCATCTCGTGTGTTTTACACGTCAGGCATATCGCTTCATTGGAAGCCTCCAAGGTGCGTACTTGAGTACTCTGTATGTGTATGTAGCAGGACTTGCATGCGATTAGACTGAGTGCAGGAGACGAGAAGAGCTCACACGTATTATATACCCTTCTCAGGGTAGGGTCCCTAACAGACTAAAGTAGGTACTCATCCATAATTCGTACCTAGGCAGGTAGGTAGGTACCTATCTTTTCCTACCTACCTGCAAGGAAGCGTGCGCCGCAAAAAGTTGGAGGGCCCGGTCAAGGCGTCCCTCCCCATTGGAGAGACTACCTGGCAACAGAGATTGCGCGCACTGTGCCCTCTGCTTTGCGCCATCCCAGGCCCTCCATCTCTGCGCCACCCATTTGTCTACTTTCACCTGTTAAGGGTGGGCGATCGCTGGTACAGTGCCCAGCTAATCCGATAACAAATCTTTCTATCAACCCCCCCAATCTAGCAACTGCCCATCCGGCCTGTGACTTCCAGAATCACCTACTCGTTCAGCGGCGCCCGTAGACCGACAAATTTCTGGTCGACCATCCACGATAGAATTCAATCGCGATCAATTGCCACCACCCAACACCACCCTTTCCATCACTTTTGATCGTTGAATTCATCCCTACGACGCCCAGAAAACATCGTCGACACTCCGTTTTTCCCCAAAACGGATGTCGCGGCAGCTCATGACATGACTGAGGTCGGGCCTGCCGACCGCTCCAGGCTTTTGCGATCCAAACGCGATGAATATTCGTAAGTAATGGCACTGTTCGATAGAGCTCGCTTTTGCGAGCTCAGCGATGCCAAATTTGCGGTGTTGACAATTTTTAGTTCAATTGTAACGTCGAGGAAGCGGAAGCTCCGACAGCTCTTCGCTGTCGCGACCGAGAGCGATGCACTCCCGACAAACGACTTTGCGAACCCGGACGCGCCGCCCACCTCAGCAGCCGAACTGCAATTCCTGCAGACGTGCGACATCTCACAGTACGTCCCCCCTGGCTTGTCACGCTTCTCTCTCTCTCTCTCTTTTTTTTTTCTCTCTCCTTTTAATTTGACCTGGTCGCCTTCGGGTTGCCTTTGCTGCTGGTTCGTCGCTTACACGACTTACAGAGGGCGGAAGCTCAACGAAGCGAACGTTCCTGGCCGACCTCAATTGCGCTACGATGTCTTGCGGAACTCCCTCGATAACTCTGGTCTTTTCGCACCCGAAACCGCGCCCGCGCCTCCCGCAAAGCAAAATGCGTCGACCGAATTGCAAACGAAGAACACTACTGCGCCGTCTCAACGACAGCCTGTAGCTGCGATTAGCGACACGAACGGCGTCGCACAGTTGCCTCGAATACTCGCTGGCTCTACTCTTCCCTCATCGCTTCCGCCGAAGCCCCCGACGCCTGTATCTGCTGTGACGACGCCAGCGACTTCGGCTCGACCCGAAGTTGCCAAACCCGCTGTTGTGCCCGTCTCAGTCACTTCGCCATCGCCAGCGGCGGCTCCCACGAATGATCCTCTCCACGCATCACGAGAGGAAGTTAGCGAGGCTGCAGATACCGATGTTGCCGAGAAGCCAGGTTTCTCTCCTGTGCGCACTGCTGGCATTTCCAAGCAGGCAGAGTCTCGGCCAGCCGATGCGCCGCCGGTGGCCCCCAAACCACCGACTGCTCAACTGCTTCCTCGCCCAGATGCAAAGAAAACGGATGATACGAATACTCCTACTGTGAAGCTGCCATCAGATGCCACCAAGGTCGCAGATGGGTTCTCTTCACCAGGCTCGACAACACAAACAGCCGCGACCCCTGCTGTTCACGATGTTTCCACAGATACCAGCCCCGATAATGAAGGGCCTCAATATGTGGAACCAGCGGAGGGTCGAAGTGAGGCCGACGCAGCGGATAGGGTCGAAGAAGCAAAGGATTCCGATACCGTGCGTTCTCTTGATGCCGACCCGTTCAATGGCAAAATTCCAGATGGGCCCGAGGCCCAGCTTCTCCAAGAGTCCATGGCCATGGACTCTAAGGCACCACCACTGCCAGTTGAAGCCATCGCGAAGCAGCCGTCACCACCTACCGTTCCTGCTGTGTCCGTTATACCTGTAAAAGATGCGCCAGAGCTGATGACATCCTCTACTCAACCCATTTCTCAAGATGCCCCCCTTACGACAGTTGAGCCAAAGGTGCCTGCTGCAGCCAAAGAGATCCCAGACAGTCAAGAGTCACAACCCGCAGACAAAATGGACGTGGATCCGCCCACCAGTATCCAAACAGAAGAAAAACCTTCCGTCCAGGTCCAAGATACCGTTAAACCCTCCTCAGCAGAGGCTAAAACCCTACCTCAAGCACAATCGGAGACACCCCAGGATCCAGAGCGAGCAGTTACTCGAACCTCCTCAGGCGCTTTAAGACAGAAGTCTGTTGCTGAAATATTGGGAGAAACAAAGACACAGACCGATCTGGACGTCAAAGCACCCCCCAGCCAGCTTACACCAATGACATCTACATCTCAATCCCCAAACAGGCCGAAGATTTTTGCAAACAAGAGGAAGGAGAAAGAGAAAGCCAAGAACAAACCTTCCGCGGTAGTCTTTGGCAAGCAAACCAAGCGATCTGTCGACAAGTCTATGGTGCCCAGTCAGCAGAAGCAAAGCTTCCTTCCCACGGACGACTACTTCACGCCACTCTTTGTTCAAGGCTTTACTCAGACGTCAAAGTGGATGAAGCCCATCGAAGTCATCCTTAATCAATCCCATAAGACAGTTTCCACCCCAGATGCCTATGTGGCCATTCAAGATAATCAGGCATGCCGAGTGCTCCGGCGCGTATATCATCTGCAGCAGCACGACAAATGGTCACTGCGGCAGCCTAAGAGATGCCCGGAGCCTGTGCGTCCAGAATCCCACTTGGATGTCTTGCTCCAAGAGATGAGGTGGATGAGGACGGACTTCAGGGAAGAGAAGAAGTGGAAGCTCGCGGCTGCTCGCAATCTTGCACATGCTTGCGCCGAATGGGTTGCTTCGACCGAGGAAGAACGTAAAGACCTTCAGGTTCCCGCTTATATTCCGCCGAAGCCCCAGCCGCTCGACACTGAGGCTGACACATCAATGGTCGACGCGGCGTTGGATGCTGCCGATGCCCCAGCAACACCTGAGTTGGTACCCTCTGGAGACCACGACTCCCCCGAGCACGTCGACGAGCTGCGTGAGGAGGTTCTTGAGACCGTCGCACCCTCTGCCATATTTGCTCTCGAAGAGGACGACGTTGTGTTTGAGCTTCGCAGTTCTGCGGCCGCCGACCAACTGCTGCAGGAGCTCCCGATGTATGGAGCTCCACTCAAGGTCCCAACATTTGATTTCACTGGCCCCGAATTTGATCCCGACGCGCACTGGCGCCGCCCCGCTCTTCCACTCAGCAAATACGTGGAAGGCGAGATGAAGCTTTCATCGGACGGCCCCCCAAGGAAGCGGAGTCGATACCAGTACGAGGAAGAGGAAGATGATGAGGATGAGAAGGTGGTGTTCGGATCTCAACCTGCCAAGAAGATGAAGTTGCCGCCGCAGAACATCAACGTGGCTTTGTTCAATCCTGAGATGAAGTCAATCCGGGATCGCCTTCACGCGGGCCATCAGTTCAGACCCCCCGCAGAGTATCAGATGCCAATGCAGAGCTTCTACGAGTGCCGCAGCCCGTCACAATGGACTTTACCCGAGGACGACGAGTTGAGGAGTCTAGTTCGCGAGTACTCGTACAATTGGTCACTCATCTCCAGTCTCCTCGCTCCAAGATCTGTTTTCACATCCGGGGCAGAGCGGAGGACGCCATGGGAATGCTTCGAGCGCTGGATCAACCTTGAAGGCCTCCCTACAGACATGCAAAAGACTCAGTACTTTAAGGCATATCAGAACAGGATTGATGCTGCCAACCGCGTCATCATGCAGCAGAACCAGATCGCTCAGCAACAAGCCGCTGGCTCGACAACGCCCGCGACGCCGGTCGCAAGGCGCAGACCGTCAACGCCTCTGAGGGTTGAGCGGCGACGCAATCAGAAGCATTTGACGTTGATCGATGCCATGAGGAAGTTGGCCAAGAAACGAGAGACTGCAGCTCAGAAGCAGCAGCACGCCACCCAGATGGCCGCTATGCGCAAGGCCAACGAGGCTGCGCAGCCCAGAGGCCCTACCAAAACACCGAGAGACTACAGCTTGATGAGGTGGGAACGTGACCAGCAACTCGCCGAGAAGGTGGCCCAATTCCACCAGCGCCAGGAGACTCAAAGAAGGATTGCCATGCAAGCGCGTCAAGGCCAAGTCGCTGCTCAAGTTGCAACAACTCCTGGTGCCACTCAGGTGCAGCCAAACGCCGCGGCGCAGGTCAACGGCAACATTCCCCGTCCGAACATGCCCAATCAACTCGCTGTACCGGGACAGGCTGGCCGAGGTCGTATGTCGATGCAAGCACCGACAGCCAATATGGGTGGCGTTCCGGCCCAAATGGGCGGGCTTGTACCTCCAGCCATGCAAATGAATGGAGTGCCTCAAACACAAATGCAAGCAGCAATGCAGGCCCAGCATAGGATGCCGATGCCCAACCCGCAGCCCGACGTCAATCTCATGCTTCAAGCTCGCCGTATTTCGGAACAGCAACGGCAGGCTGTTCAGTTGCAGCAGGCCCAGCAGCAAGCCCAACAGGTCCATCAACAACCACAGCAATCGCAGCAGCATCAACAACAACCGCAGCAGCAGCAGGCCCAGCAGATGCACCAGGGTACACCGACCTCTCATGCGTCTCAATCCCATTCTCCCCCCAACATGCGACCTGCTTCGGTGAACGGCGTTAATGGTGCAAATGGTGTCAACGGCGTCAACAGCGTCAACCAACAGAGCATATATGCAAATGCTCAAGCCATGATGGCGTCAATCAACAGTGCCAATAGCGCTGGAGTGTCAACACCTCCAGCTGGTGGCCTTCACATGCCCAATGGTACATCAGGTTCACCTCGGCCACTGACCCAGGTGCCTGCAAGCATTCAACTGCAGCTAAACAACCTAGAGGCTCAATACAGGGCAAAGAACCCAAACCTGACGCCCGAGCAGGTCCGTCAAGCTGCTACAGAGTACCTCACGCGCTTGATGATTGCACAAAGGACGACCATGTCGCAGAACGCTATGAATGCGGCTGCCGGAGGCGGAGGTGCTACCTCTCCTGGTATTGCTAATGGCCTTGCAGCCACCACGAGTCCCCATCAGTATGCTGCTCTGCTGAGGCAGCAACAGCAACAGCAAGCGGCTGCGGCTGCTGCTCAGAATGGGCAGCCTCAGACCGGTCAGCACCAACAAGCACACCACCAGCAGCACCATGGTCAACAACAAGCGCAGCATCATCACCAGCAGCAGCAGCATGCTCAGCATCAACAAAATGGCCAGCAGCAACATGTTCAGCCGCAGCATACTCAGCACCAGCAACACCAGGTTCGAACCCAACCTGCGGCACAGCCCCAGCACACGCCTCAACCCCCCCAAACGCAGCAGTTGCCGAAGCAGCCCCAGCATCAAGCTCAGCAGATCCAACGACCTCCGTCGGCCCAGTCCACCCAAGCAGCGCAGCACCTTCAACAGGCCCAGGCCCAGGCCCAGCAAGCTCAAAAGGTGCAGCAGCTACAGCAGCCGCAGCAAGTACAGCAGACCCAGAAACCCCCAATGCCTCACACGCCTCACACGCCTGCTCAACAGGCCCAGAAGCCTCCTACACCTCAGATGGCCCAGCAAGCACAGAAGCCTCTCACGCCTCACACGCCTGCCCAGCAGGTGCAGAAGCCTCCCACGCCACAAATGCAGCAAGCCCAGACGACGCCTCACATGCCGAAGGCCCCGACGCCTCAGATGCAGAAAGCTTCGACACCACAGATGCAGAAAGCCTCGACACCTCAGATGCAGAAAGCCTCGACACCTCAGATGCAAAAGGCTCCGACACCTCAATTGCAGAAGGCTCAGCCACCAGCAACACCCCAGCAGGCCCAGCAGGCCCAACAGCACGCACAGCAACAAGCCCAGCAGGCGGCACAGCATGCTCAGCAGCAGCGTCAAGCTAGCGGCAGCGCAACACCGTCCGCCACATCCGCCACGTGAGCTGGGTAGCGGGACCTGATTTGTACCGGCACGGCCTGCACCGAAACCATTACAGGCAAACGACTTGAACATTTACGAAGGGGGCGAAGATGACCGCCAAGGATGTGGCGAGAGAGATCCCCATGCCTGGAGAAGGAGCCGTGGAGGGCGCGGAAGGATGCCCACTAGGGAATGGAAAGATCAGGGCGCCTCCGCAGTGTCGTCGCGCCATTCGTTGCCCCGTCCCGCCAACAAAGACTTCATTTTGCGAGTTAGACGGCGTTCAAGAGGACGGGAACACACCGGGAGCGCGAGCAGACGAAGATGTATATATAAGCAAACACCCTACCAATTGTGAGATTCTCGCTGTCAGCGGATAGGCTTTGACGCAGAAAAGGCATCCTAGCAACCCTGGGTTGTACATATCACTTTTTACATGCGAATAGGAAAGACAGACAGACGGCGGCTGTTGCAGCAGCTACGCTGGGAAACAAACCACCCACTAATAGATGGTGGATGAAGGCGAGATACGCTACCGGCCCACGAGGAAAAGATGAAGAAAAAAAGAAAGAAAACAAGAAAGGAAAAAAAAGTAAGGAAAGTCGTCCCAATGTCTGTCCCTTTCGTCGTCCGTGATCTAGACTCTCCTGCCAACTTATACCATGACTCAACGACTGCGCTGATTTTCGTATGGTGGCCGAGTTTCTCGTCTACCTACCTGGACACCTGCCCTGATGATCTATGCAACAATTGGCGCATTGCCGGGCAATATGAAGTCTTCCTTCGACCCCGAACTGCTGTTTTTTTCGACCATAGCCAACCCACAGTAGGAGAATGCAATGTCGCCGTCGGATGGAGGGAGCACGAAGATACCGAACGGCGATGCAGCAGAGTGGGTTTATCAGGTTCACCATTGAGAAATCATGGTAAGCAGGCTTTATAGGCATAAAGGCCCCGCCAGCTCTATAATGTACACCTAGAACGCCGCCATGATACCTAAGCCTCCTAGCATCGCCGAGGATTGCGTTACATGCCCGATTCTTGACGAGAAATCCCACTGACCGGCCTTGAACGGCATTTGCCTAAGGAACCAATATCACAAAGAGAAAAAAAAGAACAAAAAGCATTGGTACAAAAGTACCTTTAAACCTGGCCGGGGCCGGGGCCGGGGCCGGTACCTCGGCTGCTGCTCCCCCCGTCGAGCAGCAGCTTTGGCTTGATATAGTCCTCATCTAGCTGCCTGAACAGACCCGCCGCGTCCTCGGCGCCGTGACTAAAGAGTTGTCTGATGGCGGACGTCGCCGAGACGTGGTGGGGCGCGGTGGCAACGGCACCGGTGGGCTCGGTTTGCGCAAGAGGACCGCCGGAACCTGCTGACTGCGAGGTCCCAGGGATGGTCGGGCTCCTCCGGCGAGGTTCACGACGGGCCGGAGGCGGCAGATCCGACGTGTCGATGTCGCTTTCCAAGTCTGAGTCCGTTGTATTGCCGCTACGGCCCAGGAGATCAGCTCTCTCGATTTCCGAATTCTTGCGGCTGACACTCCCCTGCCTCTTGATTGGGTTCGGCGAGTGTGAGCCGGAAACGTAACTACTGCGTTCTCCCCCAGCCGAAGCCCGAGTGATATTACGCGACCCGATGTTATCCAGCGAGAGACTGCCGTTCTGTCGAGGAGTGTAGCCGATGCCAGTGCCAGTGCGCTTGGTGTATTGGCCGCCGCTGAAGATTTCGATATCAAACTCATCATCGCTATCGATTTCGTCTACAACACCAGTTCGGATCCCGAGGATCTCCAGCATGCGCGCAGTCGTGCCACCGAAGATGATGACGGTAAGGACTACGACCACCAAAACCGTGGCCTTCAGTGCGTAGGAGTTTTCGCCGGTGAGCAAAGCCGCAAGGGCGACGCCGACTGCTCCGCGAAGACCAGCCCAGAAAATCATGGCCTGGTAGTTGTAAGGAAGCTCATCGCTCACATCCCCGCCTCTTCGGCGGGCCCTGTAACGAATGACCCAATTGATAAGTCGGGACAAGGGGAACACCGCCACCCATCGCGCTGCGCAAACTGCACAGACGGTGATGATGATGAGGAGAGGCCGGAACTGCAAAGCATTGTCGGTAAATAATGCGAGGCCGAGATAAATGAAGATGAAATTTTCTGACAGCTGTGCCAGAATTTGGAAGATGAACTTAGTTGTAAGCTGGGTTCTCCGAGACATGTTGAAATAGGCGTAGTGCTTCAGCGTTATGCCGCAGAAGAGCAAAGACACAATGCCTACGAGGCCTTCAGCGATGTGCTCATCTGATTCAAGAAAGGGTGGGAGGGGGTGTGGGCGAGAGTCTTACCAGACATGTGAATAGCATGAGAGAAGAAATACGTCGCATATGCAACCAACACAACCAAGCAGCTCTCGTTCTTGGGGTATCGTCGAATGTAAGTGAGCTTTAGAAGCAGCGCCATCATGACACCCACAAGCACGCCGATCAACATGCTACCGAAAAAGACAATTAAGAATATGCCAATACCCTCAAAGAAGCTCAAGAAACCAAGCTTCGACGCATCGCCTTTCTTATACTTCTGTGCCGTCTCGAAGATGACGATTGCAATGGCATCATTGAGGATCGACTCGCCAAAAATGATAGTGTATAGTTTGGGATCGACTTTGTACGAGTTGAAGATGGCCAAAATGGTCACAGGGTCGGTAGCAGAGAGAGTTGCGCCAACAGAAATGGCGTCAACGAAGGACATGCTGATAGACTCAAGTCCGGTCAGGGCGTAGAGCCAGAGGATGAGGCCAATTACAACAGCCGATAGGAACGTTCCGGCAAAAGCGAAGGTCAAGATGGTGCCCATATTCCTGAAGAAGTTGGCCTGATGTAGCTCGTAGCCCGAAGCAAGGATGATCGGTGGTAGCAGTAGGTTGAAGAAAATTTGGTAGTCGAAGCTGATGAGGTTTCGAATCGAATCACCCGAGGTCACGAGTAGCAGAAGGCCAACAGTCATTCCTGCGCAATCAACTGTCAAGCGCTATCGAGCAACTGGGGGTGGAACGAAGGAACAAACCTGCAAAGATGGAGATGACCGTTTCGTGAACGGCCTCGATCTTTCTCTCTTGGAGAAAGTAACTTGTGAGAAAGGCGATGATGAGAAGCATGATGGAGATGAATAGCGCCCATGCCGCAAAGATTTCCTTCTGGGAGCCGTCGGAACCTGAATTATAGTGTCAGTCGCAATTGTCGTCGGGCGCACGAAGGCTGGAAGGAATCGTTCGGCCGCTTACTCTCAGGGTCGCCCTCTTCGGCGGCGCGTTCTGGCAAAGCAGCATCAGTTTGCGCACTTGAGCCAGCAAAAGCAAGAGTGTCGAGAATACATACGAACAAGCCGCAGGGCTGTTCCCGCTATATCCGCCGCCAATACCATGTTGAAAGAGCGGGTTTGCGAGTTCGGCGTTCACGGGTTGGTGACGGAGTAAGATCCAGAATCGAGGGGGAAGCAGGCAGACCGCGGCTCGCGCGTGAGCTCCGAAAGTGACGGATGGCGATCATTAACAGGCCAGCTCGTCGGACGCCGTAGAATCGAGGAGGAGGGGTCGGGCCGGCAGACTTCGTGGGCTGACGACAAGAGAGGTAGCTTTTGAAATATATCTGCCAGATTTCAATGTCAATCCAATGCGAAGAATAGACACCGGATTTGTGTAGGTGTCCACCGGCGGTGTTGATGCAGGGAGCCGGTCACTAGTCAGAGGGCAACAATGGCTTTAGGTGGCTGGCTCTCTGGGGATGCGATGATTGGCCGCCGGGTAGGGTTTGGCTGGCAGTTTGACGTTTGCCTGCGTAGCCTTGGCGGGGTGGTAGAGCTACATAGAGCATAGGCGGATGCTGCTGTCTGAAGGTGGAATTTGGGCGCCAAGTGTCGATCTCGAAGTACCGAGTACGCAGACGCCGGTCGTCGTATCTTCGAATACGGTTAGAGGGGATTCCTACAGGGATGCTGACTTCACTGGAAACGCCTAGTGGGATGAAATACCTGATAGTGACGCTTGTGCTGTTTGGCGAAGACCCGATTCTTACATATGTGGACACATTTCTCTTATTGCATTAGAGGGGCGCTGATGCTCGAGGCGGGCCGCATGACTTCATCAGCCATGGAACGTGCTCTGGTCCATCAGACAGACTAGCAGAGGTCTGACCCATCGCAGCCGAACCCCATTGTTTCCCCCCTCCGGGCAGAGGCTCAGATGGATGGGTGGTCTGGGGACGTAAGGGGTCCAGTAAAAACAGTTTGATGGAGGAGCCATGCAAGCTGAGGGCGTTACGAATGGTGGGTGCACTGACGGGAAGATATCTGATACTTTGCACTTGAGAGGGTGTCGTCGAAGAGTGATTGGGAAACCGGGGTAGCACTTGATCAAGATCCCTCGTGGGGAGAGCTAATTAATCTGCCAGAGACAGATGTTCTGCGGCACGCGACTACATATGCTGGGCTGCCATTCAACGCGAGATGGTGAGATTGTGCCCTACGGTACCTTACCAGGCCTGCCCGAGGAGGTCTCATGCACAGCGCACGAGGCTTACAAATGCAACCCATAGCAAGTGATGAAGGTTTTACGCAAAGGTTGTGTTTCCGGAGGGGCCAAATTATTTAACCTGTCGATGTTGTTTTTGTGACCATCACTCTAGACCGGATAGAATGACAGAATGGTAACGTCGTCGTGCAGGACTTGTCCGGTCGTGCAGGTATCGAATGCAGTAAATGGTGGACTGTTCGCTTTAGGAACCAGAGATACCCCAGATATGTAGACAGATCGATAGATAGGAGCAAATGGGGCGGGCGGGAGAAGGAGCTGCGGGCATGACGTACCGGGTGCGGGGGTGTCCTTGGGTACAGCGGACAGGCCCAGAAGCAAGGTCTCCTCCTCTCTTTGACCGCCGTCACTGTGCGATGCCATCGTGACTTTAGCTTAGAGTCTCGGGTACCAGGCCTTCCCCCTCTTGCGGAACCTGCGCTGTTAGCCGTGGAAGATTCGATCGTTTCCACCACTTAATTGACTTTATCCCAGCCAGATAAAACAAGAACCCCCCCCCCCCCCTCCCTTTATCCCCACCGTCCCGTGTCTGGGCCCTCACTCACGCTGCCCACATTCTCCTCGTCACCACCACCAGCTATAAAGGCAGCAACCTAGCTACCTACCTAGCTGGCTACACGTGTAGCGTCCAGAGTGTTTGGCCGACAACCCCATCCCAACCGTACCCAATACAACGTGCTACTGCACTCGCTACTTTAGCCTGCCTGCCCAGTGTCGCCTCCCTCGCCTCGCCGGATTCACGGGCCCATCTAGACGCCCTCTAGTTCGTTGCCCATCGACACCTGCGTTTGTTTCCTTTTCGCCTCCTCCGAACCGTTCAGCTGCGATCCGCCCCTGCGGTCTCCATCGGTGCCGCCAAAGCCCCACGGCGCATTCGCCTGCCGCTCTCCCGCCACCCGTTTGCTACTCGACCTGACAAGCCTCGAACTTGCCATCCCAGGCATCTTCTTACCTTAGCGTTAGGTACATTGACATACAAGCGCAACCCTAGCACACCACCTCAACGAGCGGTACTTGCTTTCATTCGCCCTCACCCGCCTCGTACCGCATAGCCCGGGCTCGAACCAGGGACCGACCTCCACCATTTCCTAGGTCATTCCGCCAGGGCGCAGTTTGCAGCCAGCGAATGACGCAAAGTCCCGCCGCCGGTTCTGTCGTCGTCAGAAATCAATCACCCCGTACCAAGAGCCCGTGTTCTGGGGTCTCGTGGCATTCTCCTACTTGACCGCGTGACGGCCACACAAAACATTGTTGTTCTTTCCTTCTCAGACTTCACCACGGCCAAACCTTTTCCCCCTTTTCTCTACCGTCAATTGCCCTTTTAAGCGCGCTCTTCTCTGGAATTGGTTTGCCCACCAGTCTGTCGTCTCGCTCCCAACAACCGACGCGAACTTCGAACTGAACGACTACCCCCCAGATTGCCCCGCTCGTGGGCTTGTCAGAACTTCATCATCGAATCGCCTCGTTAACAAGACTGCTGCGGCTTGACGTCTCCTACGATCGAATATGCCTTCGTCTCAGTCTCATTCTCCCAGGAGGGGCCGTCCGGTGCCCTCGAACCCCAAAAGAGCCAGTGAACGCTCGCCGTTGCTACTTCCGACCAGCGATGACGACGAGGGTTCCACCGACGGTAACACGATTCTGGCGGACCAGGAGGATCTCCAGCGGACAAAGAGCACCTGGTACCTGATTCTTCTCACAATCAGCATCGGCGGTCTACAAATCGCATGGTCTGTCGAACTCTCCAACGGCTCTCCCTACCTACTCTCCCTTGGGCTGAGCAAATCATTGATGGCCCTGGTGTGGATTGCTGGCCCGCTTACCGGCACACTGGTTCAGCCTTATGTCGGTATGAAGAGCGATAACTGCCGGCTGCCGTGGGGCAAGCGGAAACCATTCATGCTCGGCGGGGCTGTGGCAACCATCATCTCCTTGATGTTCTTGGCTTGGACTCGGGAAATCGTGACCGGCGTGATGGGCCTCTTTGGTGCAGACACCGAGTCCCACGCCGCCACAAACACCATCATTTGCGTCGCGGTCGCGGGTATCTATGTTCTCGACTTCGCCATCAACACCGTGCAAGCCGCCATCAGGGCCTTCATCGTGGACTGCGCGCCAGCCCATCAGCAGGAGGCAGCCAATGCCATGGCCAGTCGGATCACCGGCTTCGGAAACATCCTTGGATATGTCGCGGGGTACATCAATTTGCCAACCTACCTCTGGTTTCTGGGTGATACCCAGTTCAAGGTCCTGTGTGCTATCGCCAGCATAGCCCTTGCAACAACCATTGCGGTGAGCACGACGCTAATCAAGGAACGCGACCCACGGCTCGAGGGCCCGCCAGTTCTGGGTAAACCCGGCGTCTTTTCATTCTTCAAGCAGATTTTCGCTTCCATCAAGCGCCTGCCGCCTCAAATCAGGAAAGTTTGTCAGGTCCAGTTCTGCGCCTGGATCGGTTTTTTCCCGCTTCTCTTCTACACCTCTTCGTACATTGGTGAGATTTACGTCGAGCCGTACCTTGAGGCCAACCCTCATATGACCCCGGAAGAGCTCGATCGACTTTACGAACGCGCAACCCGGATTGGAACTTTTGCTCTTCTGATCAACTCCGTTGTTAGCTTGCTCACCAACGTCTTTCTTCCCTTTTTCGTCGCCCCCACCTACGACACCCAGCCGATTGACGACCTTCAAGCAGATTCCGACAGCGTGGACTATGATAATGAAAAGTCGTCATGGCTCGATAAGCTGCAGATTCCCGGGTTCACCCTCAAGCGGGCTTGGTTCGCCTCTTTGCTTCTTTTCTCCGGCGCCATGTTCTGCACCGTCATCGTGCGCACGGTAGAGGCAGCGACAGCCCTGATCGGTCTGGTGGGAATTACTTGGGCAATGACCCTGTGGGCGCCCTGGGCCATCATCAGCGCCGAAATCAGCCGAAGAGATGCAAAGATCCGACAGGCGAAACAACGGCAGTTCGACCCCAGCGGAGACGCCGAGGCACCGGCATCGCCCTCTCTAGACTCCGTCGCCGACTCTGAACTAAACGACGGTGAGGAGCCAGACCAGGCGGGTGTCATCCTCGGTATTCACAACATGGCTATCGCCGCTCCTCAAATAATCGCTACCGTCGGCTCGAGCATCATCTTCCGAGTTTGGCAGAAGCCCCGCGGTACGCCAGGCGACCATTCCATCGCCATCGTCTTGGCGTTTGGCGGTATCGCCGTGCTGGTGTCATCCTTCTTCGTGGCCAGCATCAAGGAGAGCGCCTCAATGCCGGCGGATGCCATGATCGTCGCCGAGGAAGGTGAGGGTGAGGGTCACGCGGGAAGCCGCCCCGGAACGGCCCGAAGCCGTAATAAGAGCTATGAGCACCTTCCGCGCGCCAGCATCAAGCGTGCGACCCTCACGAGGAACAAGAGTTTTGGAGGTGCCGAGTACTAAGACACGGTACTTGGGGGTTTCACTCATTTGGCGTTGGGATTTTGTCAGGAAATCGAAAGGGGATCCATGAAACCATCGATCATGTCAGGCACCCCCGGCGAATTGAATCAACGACTTTGGAAACCTGCAAGGAGTTTGGGCTCGCGAAATGGCCAAGGCGGAAATGGAAGGGCTTTGCCTGGCTTCTTATTTTGTTTTTCTCTTGAATCAAGATTGTTTTTCTTCAGGACGGAGCGCATGCAGTAAAGGGAACAATACAGCGGCGCGGGGAGATGACGTGTCCTTCTCCTTTCATCATCACTTTAGAATGCGACAGGATAATGAGGGAGGAGGGGTTAAGAATGTGGCAGACCACGATATACAAGAAGCACGCCTGCTTAGAATCGCAGGGACGCTGCCGACCATATCCTGCAACGTTTCAAGCGTATTTTTACAGATTCAAAGTGGGTGTCCATATACAAGTTTTACCCACACAAATGCATAGAGAAGAGCCGGGGCGAATGGACAGACGGATCTAGGAGTGGTGGTGAAGCTCTCTAATTATAACCCACAACTTCCCACTGCGATATTCTTTCATATACATTCGTCCGTCAATATAGATGCATTTGTACTTCTTCATACATTCATACGTCGACACAAAACACAGATCATCAATTCTTCTCGTCTTTCCTCCCGCAAAACTGTGAGAGTGGCGAAGGAACCATACAATGTCCTGACCGTCTCCGTTTGCTGGAAATGCTAGTTCTCTAGGAAGAAAGAAACAGAAAAACAACCCCATAAACTCCTTTCGGGCCTGTCGCTCCGAGTTACGACAGGATTCACCGACCCAATGCATTCTTTTGGCTGTTCCGATGCGCGAAATCGTATCGCACCGCCGGTCATACTTACCCGCCCTTGTATAGGGGGAGGAGCTCTCACATCAACGTCGTCGTCTCGGTCGTGGGGACCGTTTGTCGTCTTTCGTCCTTCGTTTGCTCGTCATCAGTCATCGCTTGCATATTGTCGACGTCAAGCCTCCGCCGTCGGACTAGCTTGTCTCGTGTTAATCGAACATGTCTACCCCCGTTGGCCGGCTCGCGCTGCTCCGCCTGCGCTCCTGCCTTCTTCTCCGACGGTTATCGGCTGCTGCGGACCCAACAGGGTTAGTCTGCGGTACACTGGGCGAGGGGCTCATCTGGCTCCAGGTACCATGAGTGTTCTCACTGCCTATACTAGAGACAGTCGCACCGGCCATGGGTGCTGGCTGCACCGGCGGGCCTCCGGAGTAGTATGCCGAGTCCTTGGGTTTCCTGCCTGCGGCAAATGCGGGATTCGGCTGCGGAAGGTTATCTCCGGTCTCGACTATGTGCTCTGCCGCCGACTCGGCTCGTCTATGACTCGAGTCACGGCGGTATCGTCGGCCGCTGCCAACTTCGATTCCGGACAAACTGCTAAGTGAGCCACGTCTCCTCTTGCTTTCGCTGCGCCTGCTAGCAGCGGCCTCCTCCTCAGTCAACCTTCGCAGCGTAATATTCCTATCCTTGTCATCGTGGACTCTGACCTTGACGCTCACAGGCTGCGAGCGCTCGGAGTGAGCCCGGCGGCGGTCCTCTGCCGCTGCGAGCGCGCTGGCTGATGCAACTGCAGCAGCCGCCGCCTCTTCTCCAGCTCTCCTGCGTCTAGACGAGTCCCGTCGGCGAGGTCGTCCGCTAGGTGACATGTAGCCCTCGCTCTCCGACTCGCGGTGCAATACGCCTGCTGGGTCGGGAGGCATTGGAGGCATACTGAGTGGGTCGATAACATCATGTCTTGACGTCGTTTGTGATTGTTCGACAGGGTAAGTAGGATACCCACCAGGCCCGGTAGGTGTCATTGGCCGGGGTGGGGGTCCTGCAGATAAGGGTGGCATTGGTGGACCTCCGTAGCCTGTGCCGGGGGGTCGGGGCTCCAACTCGGAAGATCCAGTCATCTCTGTGATTTCGGTGCTAATGGCCGACATGGGCGGTCTTGGGCGGCGTCCGCTGGCACGATGAGACCCTCTCCGGTCATGCGACGGAGATGAGAAGCCGTCTCCCGTATACCTCGATCCAGTGATTCCTGATCTCATGTCTTCCTCATCACGGAGTCTCTGCTCCTCTGCTCGCTTAGATTTCCGGTCGGCCATTTTCTTAGCCAGCCATCCGAGACCCAAGCCGGCCAAGATGCCCTTTCCGGCCCCACCTACGGCACCGGCGGATGGATCGTCTTTCCGCCTTGAAGGGCTGACGTAAGACGAATATTCCGAATCCTCGAAGCTGTACTGTGATCGGGTTCTTGCATGCGGAGGCCTGTTCGTTCGCGGTTCGGCAGCACTCAGAGCTGCCGCTGCGGCCGTTGGCCCTACAGGGGGTGGCAGGCTTGAACCGTCGCGTGGTCCACGTCTGGGTGGCTGGGTATCCTCGGTCCAGTCGGTGTAATCCGTGTATTCGCTGGTGGCAGGGTAGCTTCGGCTTGGGCGCCGTCCTGGGGTCTCTGCCGATACGGCGGAATATTCTTCGTCGTGTGTTTGTTTCTCCTTTCGCTTGAAGAGGTTCGAGACCAGTTTTCCCGCGCCAATGACAGCGCCGACGCCAAGCAGCTTCGACAGGAACCCGCCCCCAGACTTCTTGCCATCCCGTCTGGAATCCACTTCGGTGAACTTCTCGTCTTCGGGGTAGGTGTCGGAGCCCCTTCTGGAGGTAAGATAACTGGCCGAGCCCCGTCTGGAACCAACGACCTCCGGGCCGCGGCTGCGACTCCTTGACTTGGACCTTTCCCGGCTGGCTTCCTTCTCCTTCTCCTTGGTTTTCTTGCGGCTGAGCAGTGCTGCGAGGGTAGCGCCAGCCGCCAGGGGCGCCAACCACTTGTGACCCTTGGACTTCTCGGTGTAAACATCGCTGTAGTACTCCGACTCGCCGCTTAGGCCCTCGGAGCGGCCGCCGCTAATGTAGGTCTCGCGACCACGCCCAGTGCCTTCGGCACGGTAACTGAGGACGAAATACACGAGCAGCAGGAAAGCCAACCAGAGGGAGTAGACAATAAAGGTCCACTTGGGCGAGCCGTAGAGCGTTAAGCCGAGGGCCATCTGGATGATGCCAAGCAGCGCAATGAGCCTTCCGCTCCAGCGATGAAATATCTTCCGAATCGAGCGCCCCCGAATGTTTCGCACGAGTCGACCGCCAATTATCTGAAGCAGAAACAAGATGAAGATGGTTAGGCCGATGGCATGGTGCGGGTTGGACCAGCTTCGTTCGGGGCCAACCGCAAACCAGCCCAAGACGAAGACGGCGACGAGCATAAACAGGGCAAGGATGTTCAGTTGGGCGTGGTAGGGTATGGCGTAACCGGGCTTCGCGGTGTAGAAGCGGGCTATGAAGACGGAAACCGGAACGATAAGAAGGAAGATGATAGCGGCCATGACGGCATGAGCGAGTACTAGGGTATGGTATTGAGCGACTGTCGAGAAGCGATTGCCCATGCCTAGATTGCGAGCGTGTTAGTTGACAATCGCGGGCGAGCCTTCGCCCAGCATATAGGTGCTCACCATTGTACCGCATCGTCTCAAAGTTGAGGCCGACGAGGTTAGGCAGCAGGAAAGTATTCTTCTCAAAATCCCAGGTGCCGTCGCCGACCAACATTGTGTTGGAGTCGTACGAAGCGACGCCCGGCGCCGAGTACCCATTTGCCGGCGCCATGATGGCGACGACGGGCAAGAAGCTCCTTCAGTCGGTAGTGTGGCCCGGGTTGAAGAATGCGGATTATCCGTTTGTGTCTCTATCGTGGCCAACTCGACTCGGAAAGAGACTCCGGAGGAATGTGGTGTCCTGAAATTGAGGTGGCCGGGAAGCGGTCCGGACGCAAGGTGGAGGATGTCAGTGTTGGTTGGTGTGAGATGTGCTGGAATTCATGAAGCAAAGAAAACGCAACTCTGCTTAATGAATTATTGGTGCTGAACAAAGGAATATGACCTCAAGGTAAACTTTCAGTATCCGCGCGGAAGGGAGAGAGTGTGTGCGAGAGAGAGGGGGGACTAGGCTTCTCCCAAGGAAAGTAAGTGAGTGGGTTGCGCCCGCCCTGTCTGTGAGCAGCTCACCAGCGAGCGAGAGCAGGTTGCAGGTCTGCGCGCCGACACTTGGGACCCGACGTGGTTGCGCGGGGTGATGAAGCCTTGCCCGGCGCCACACCCACCCCTGTAACGGCGGCTGTCAGCATCTTATCTATTGGTTGAAGCTCTTATCCAAACGTGAATTGCATCCACTAGGATACCAGGTTCTCCATTCATTTAAACAATCCGGTGGCTGGGGTTGACCAGGATTTCAGGATGAACCAAGCAAGCGTAGTTTGACTCGGGGTTTCTCGACAGAACCTGTTTTGTTTACACTTTGAAAGTGTCGATTTTGTTGATATTTTCCGGAAAAGCCGTCAAAACTTTGGAAAAGAAACGGAGAGAGTACCTGCGTGTCAGATTCGGGGGGTGAGCGAGTCACATGCGAAGCTTCACGCCACCTGACGCTTCGATAACGGAGCCAGGGACTAGCAAACAAGTGCAGTGCAGCCTGGGCGGATACATACAACTTACAGCATCAAAGCGGTGTCCCACCGTCGGACACGTCAAGCTGCACAAGCGCGCAAGCATCACTTGCAACGTCACCCAACCACGACCGACTCCGTTTTTCCAGCCATCCAATTCGCATCGAGTTTTTTTATTCTCGAGGCTGACATCCAGTACCCCTGAATACGAGTCGCAAGCCCCCGTTTGCATCGCGTCACTCTTTTACTACTAAATCCCCCTTTTCCCCTGCAGTCACCGCCTTTTGCACGAAGAAGCCTGCCTGTCTCGTACGGGCCGGTCCGCTTCTTCGCTTTTTCGCCTTTCCCTGCGTTCGTCCCCATCTGGTCTACGCCGAGCGGAGCTCGTTTCAGGAACGGACACCACCACTCCGAACTCGTGGAGAATTGTCGCAAGTGGCGGATGCCTCAAAAATGGATTTGGCTGATATTCCACTGTTGGGCACGAACAGTGCTGTATAGTCATGGTATGGGACCAACCATGGACAACCCGAAATCCCCCGTTCTAAGGTTCATCTTGAGGGCACGGTGAACGCCAACGGATCCTTCACTTCCATTGTCATTCAGACTCAACTACCAGTGCTATAAGCTTCGATCCAGCAATTTGACCCTGGCCAATCAGTGGTGTTCGTTCGAGTTCCCGTTGGAACCAAGTCCGTGAGCCCTCGCCAGCTCGGTTCCGTACCTAGAGTGGCTGTCTTTAGGCGAAGGGACGAAGTTCTCGAGCTACAGGCTGGCCCGCGGCTAAAACATGCGAATGATGTCTGACCCGCAGCCGAACAAGCTCGATATCTCGTCCTTAACCTCCAAGAAGAGCTTGCGGATGGGCCGGCACTGCTAGCCGACCTCAAGATAGGCCGCGCCCTGGATGTTCTCAGCTTCGATCACCCTGCCGGAGGTGGTAGTTAAATGTGTTGAGGGACGCGTGTATCTACACGCCTCCCTTCAAGTGTCGGCAAACTGGCTACCCTGCAGCAAGCTACCGATGGTCCACGGGAGCCCCTTGGTATCGATGATGCTCGTGTCTCGTCCTTCTCAGCGATGGACTTCATCTCATCTTCGAGGCGTCGAGAGAACAAGTCGTCGAAGGTGCGGGACCCAACCCGAGGGATTACTGCCTCGTGGAGAACATACTTTGGCGAGTCGACGAAGGTCTGGAACATCTTCCCGCTGATCGATGCGAGAGTGCTCATGAAGACCCCGGTAAGCTGCGCAGTCACCACGATCTAGCTGGACAACGTGCTCACGGGATTGCCGACTGAGCTCAAGTGGGCGGGTGTCTGCAAGCCCAGCAGCGGCTCCTAGTTCTATTGAACTAGTTCAGTATTGAAAAGCACAGGCAGAGGGTACCGTTGTACGCCCTTGGCCTCGACGTTCTCAGTCGGCGTTCAATTTGGCATCTTGTTTGCGACGACGAAGAAGCTCTGGGCATCTGAGATATCCATGGCCTCTATGAACTCCGGAACCTTTTCCCTGGCCGACTGAATGGCCATGGCCAAATCCTCTCATTTTATGATCGACATGAAGATGACGATCACCAGGTTGATGTGGGTAATGCCGTCCTGGCTGCTCGTGGGCTCACATGCCATCAGCGGCAGGGCCCTCGACGTTCTGCCCTTCGAGACCCAACCCGGAACAGGGCCCGACACGTTGATGAGGGGTATAGACCGGGGTGCCTAGAAGCCGATCTCCTCATCTCTGGCAGTTGGAAGGCCCTGCAGGCATGTGGGTGGCGGTAGTGTCATTAACCACTAGCCTGACTCTGAAGTGGTTCTGGAACTTGATAATGGAGAGAGGCCGGGCTGCGACCGCTCGAACTGGGAGTTCTGGACTGCTTTATAGGCGGAGCAGACGGTTTTCTAGACAGCACTCGAGACGTCAGTTCTCCGTTCCATCGGGCGTCGGGCATCCCCAAGGATACGCAGCTGAACGATAAAGGTCCGGCCGTTGAAACGGGAATCTGCCAAGTGTGACTTTTACCTAGTTCGTTTGTTCAACGTGCTGACCGCTTCCCGATATCAGACCCCCCCATTCAAGACATTAACGAATTCAATGCGGCTCAGCATTTGACAAGCTGTGATAATTCATACGTTCAATTGACATTAAAATCAACGACTCGGTTGGTAATGCTTCGAAAGGTTGAGAGGAGAGAACGTTTCGTAATTTGAGGAATTAAAGTAAGGTTTTATTACGATTAGGTATTGAGTTCCATCGTTGCTCATCATCGTCACCACCACCACCACCACCACAGTGACAGGACATGGTCAATGAAAGACGGCAGTAGGGTATCATAAAATGCTGAGACCAATCTTGGCCCGAGCCTTCACAAACAACGCCGCGGCCGGGCTCGAGTCATTCTGGACATCAGAAGGGGTTCGAGTTAGGACGAAGGTACCCACTCTCTGTAGACATTGACAGCGGAGCAGGTACTGGGGTTTTGTCAGCATATAGTGCATCGGCAATTGGGGATGGACAGTGGCTCTTACGGGTTAGACGGAGCGCCAGCGGTGACCCAGACGAGGGCGTAGTAGAAGTAGTTGCCGACGAATGTCCAGCAGACGTGCCAGCGGTAGTACGCCTCCAGAGAGTTGTTGGGGTTGTTGGGCGCGGCCCTGGAGTCATCGGTGTTGGTCGCGATAAAGAGCTTCTCATCCTCATCGAAGCCAAAGGTGAACAAGGCGAGGTTACCCGGCGAGAAGATGGGAATGGCGCCGTTGGAAACGAGCTGCGGGCTAAGATTCAAGCCGGAGGAGACGGGGTTCCCGTTGCCTATAGGCTGGTTCCAGGTCAGGGCACCGAGGGTGTTCCCCTCGTATTCGGACTGGGTCTCGTTGAGGAAGTACGCCGTGTGGCCATTTGCCCCGCTCTCCGGGCAGAGGCCAGCCTGGCCGGCGGCCGAGTGGCAGCTCGAGAGGTAGGTCACGGCAGAGCTGTCGTTGGTAGGGGAGAACTTGAGCCAGAAGGGCTTGGTTTGGTTGGTGAACTGGGCGGTGGCCGAGGTAGCGGCCAGGAAGGCGAGAACGGAGGCAGTCTTCATCTTGAGCGCTGGAGATGTGGTAGCGGGTTTGTGATTAGAAGAGTGATTATCGATAGTGATGGGGATGAGGTTGTCTGGTTCCCTAGGTAAGCTTTGTCTTTTTACTGATTTTCGGAAGCTCCCACGTACCTTGGCAAAACTTGAGGTATGATACGCCCCTTGAGGGTTGGAATCAATGTTTGTTGGTAGTAGTATGGGATCTGGCCGGGGACGGATGCACATGCATTTGTTCTGAAGGACGACGAGGGATTGAAGTGGTTTATATTCGAAATCGCGTGGCTGGCGTCGGTCTTCGCTGCCGTCGTGCTGCCTCTGTCATTCCTTTCCTTCCCTTCTGTTCTGTTCCATCCTACCCTGCGATCATTTCTGCTTTGGGTCACCTGATGATGGTATACGAACTTCTACTACTCCAAGACGGATGTAACGGGAAGACGCGAGAGGGCAGGGAGGGAGGAACCAGCGGTCGGGGAGGCCGCTACTCGGGGGGGGGACACCACCGGTTTTCCATTATACTTACTGCCACCACCACCATCACTACTACAAGTAACACAGCTTACAGTACACCAAAAGAGCGCGGTTTTACAAAAGTGCTCATGAATTACGTAACGCTAAGAACATAACATATATGAAAGAGTTTTTTTGCCTATTTTTAGGTACCTATCTCAAAGTTAGGGCCATAAGGTTCTTGAAAACTTGTTGTCTTTTTTATCCCCCAACTGGCCGCCAACTTTCGAGCAGAACCCCGCCGAACGACAGGCGTGTTACTAGGGTGACATGGACGCAAATACGGGTCCAGAAAAGGCAACCAACGGAAAGCTTTGGTAACATTTTACCGATCAAACACCCACCCTCCCATCCATCATCATCCGGATCCGGTGATGGACAGACAGGTGGCTCGTGCGGACAGACCAGTAAGGTAGGGAGTTGCTGGGGTAAAATCTGGGGAAACCGATTGGTTATGACGGTTGTCTGATTTGGATCGTCACTCTGCTGTTCATGGATGACACTGCGTCAGCCAGAGGCAAGAAGACCCGACTAGTTATCGACTGAGTGCATTCTCATAATACCACAGATGCCAACCGTGGCAGCTATGTAACGTAACCTTCCACAAAGAATCTTAGAAAGACCCCTGGGTTCCTGCAGCGCGGATTCCGAGTCCTGGGCGCTCGCGAGCCGGTACGAATCGATGCCGCATCCACGTCATTGGTGACGGCGCTACGTCCTTCGTCACTAAACGACAAGCGTCCGATACAAGCCATGGGCACATACGGATACATTCCTTGTGTTTGCAATACGAAGGTTGCAATACCCGCATTCGGGCCCTGTGGAAGGCGATTGATGGAGTGAGGGGTAGCTGCAGCAGCCGGAATGTGAAGACGGCGGAGAACCGCCGCCTATTTAGTAAGATATGACGTTGGAACCAACCCGAGTGTGTCAACGGCCCCCCTTGGGTCTCTTGGCTCGTTCCGCCTCGCGGAGATTCGTGCCGAGACCATGGCTGCTTCGGGCGTTAGGGCATCAACTATTTTCGGGCGAGGAGGGGGGATACGGGAATCTACAACCCAACTCTGCATCATCCCGATATCCCACACGGACGGCGTTCTGTCATTGATGCACACTGCATTTTTGGTCTCACCGCTGCTGCCAACAATACTCTCGGGAGGTCCGAGGTCCTGCTGAATGCGGACGGTGACACGGCACGGCCGGGTTATTATGAACGCCCACTAAAACAAGAATAACAAGAATACCAAGCATTCCCCCCCCCCCCCCCTAAGTTTACGAGAATTGTGGCGGAACTCTGATATATCAGTCTAGCCTTGACAAACTCTATTAGCAATCTTTCTCTTTGACGAGGTTGACCATAAATCCCCGTGACACATCGTATATCCCTTTACACGGCCATCATAATTGCCCGTCAGTCACTTGCTAGCCACAGACGCCCGAGTTCGCAATCGTGTTCAAGTCCCTTGGGATGACTCCCGCAATCACAGCGTCTAGGAAATGGTCAACACACGCATCATAAACACTCAACGAGGGGAAGACAAAACTCGCCTCTGTAAGACCATCGGTAATCACCAAGCTGAGCCTTCCACGTCCAAAACACCCAGCCGGCGGTCGATCTCTCGTACGCCAGCACCTGGGCCGCGAACCACTTCTCGTAAAAGTCCTTTTGCGTGTCGCGGTTCCAGCCGTCCGAGTTCTCGACGTCGTCGGGCGGGCTGATGCTAAACTCGCCGACGATGGTCGGCCCCGCGCCGTCGCCGTTGCGGTTGTCTGAGCACGACGTCGAGATGTAGCTCTCGTGCGTCACGGGCACGTTGGCCCACTTGAGATAACGGTGGTCGTCGAAGGCGGTGAAGTATGTGTTGTCAAGGAACTCGGTCGGGTTGCCCGAGCCCCAGAGCGAGGACATCATCTGGATGTGGACGTAGTTATTGGCCGTCACGACCAGATCCCGCTCAACGTTTCTGATAGCCTTGGAGCAGGTTAGTGAAGAAATCGGAAGTGGGAAAGGCCGCCACTGACGTTGTATGCGTTCTTGTAGAACGTGCTACGGAGAGATTGCACTGACGAGCCCCAGTTGGTGGGCTCATTCACAAGCTGGATAGTGCCGACATTTCGAAGCTCATTGTGATCGTGGATAAGCCTCCTCAGAAACTCGAGAAACTTGACCGCCCGGTCGTACTGGTAGTCGTTGTAAAACCCAGGTGTTGGAGCAAACTACAAAACGTCAGAAGGGCAGCGCAACTCGATAGACAGGGACCGTCGTCTCACCTGGCCGGTAAACGAGTTTTGTGCAACCTGGGCTCCTGGAGCACCGTGCTGGCTTTCTACTTGTTGGTCGCACACAAAGATATGCATGGATGGGGACGACTCACTCGAGGATGATGTAAAAGCCACGATCACTGGCCCATCCGCACAAACGAATCAAGTAATTCAAGGCTCCCTGAGAAAGCTTAGCCTATGCATTCGGCTGCAACATCAGATGATGTACGGACCCTTGGGAAGTGTTCCGAGTTCTTGTCTACCAACGATTCATCAAGCCAGTAGCCGAGGGGAATCCGGATGGTGTTGATACCGTATCCCATCATCTCGTTGAGGTCGCTTTCGGTTATCCACGTGTCCCAGTGCTTCTGGAACGCTGCATCGGACCTATCCTGGCCGGTGTTCATGACACAGTCGAACTCGGACTGCTGACCGCCGCAACCAATGTCGTTCCATTCTGCATTGGCAATCCAGGGCTCGAAGACGAAGAGCGAGCCCAGGTTGACGCCCCTGATCTTGCCCGAGGCCGTCCACCAACGCTTGCTTACGCCATCGGACTCCCCGACGGTGGTGTTTTGCGAGTCGAAGAGGCTGAACCCACGGGTATCCAGCAGCTTCCTGGAACCATCGTTGGGCAGCCACGCGTGAGAGAGTTGGACGGTGGCGGCAAAGGCCAGGATAATGAGACGAACCATGTTAACGATGTAATCGCTTGCTGAATGGATTGGAACGAGACGAGTGCAGAAGGCATCAGGACAAGCTCGAGTGCGGGCAATGACCGGCTATCTTAAGAAGCTTCTGATGCCTAGAGGCTTGTGGGCCGCTACTGCGATCGAAGCACTCTCTGCCCGCTCGTCCGAGCCATGGAGTAAGAAATTGAAATGACAACCTTACCTTAGTAAGAAATCGACATGAGTCCCTAGGCACAGCCGCGATGCGATGACATAAGATTGATCAGGGATAAGATGCTAGTACATTTGCCGATCATTGAACGAACACAGTAAACCTCGCACCCGCCAGCTCGCACTCGCCAACTCACCCTCGATCTTGCGCCGGCGTTGTCTCGGATGTTTGTTACTGCAGTGTCCTTGTCACCAAGCAAGATAGCCTTCTATTTCGGGACGGCCCAGGGACCTCGCAGGGGTCCTGCCATTGAATTGCAGGAGTTCATCCAATCCTCTCTCGCGTGGCGATGACAATTGGTCCCCGTTCATGAATGCAAACTCTCTCAGCTCCCTAGCTGCAAGGCAGGAGATTGATGGCTGCCTGGAGATAATCTCTAATTAGTAGGCGCTCCTCTGATTGTCCCCCAGACTCGACAGGAGGTTTGCTGACTCGTGCTTTGACCCCTTGCCTCCTTAGCTGCAGTGAAAGACCGGTCTCGAACTGTGAAGGAGCCAACGACATCCTCTACACGGTTTAATCCCAGTTACCAAACTAGGCAACCCTCATATCACCTTACAGGGATTGTGCGCCAACATGACTTTAGCCCGCCGCCTTCGTCATCCTATGTTTTCGCAACTGTTGTCTTTCAGGCGGAGGTAGACAGACTGCTTGCTGTCTCAACCTATGGGCCGGCATAACGGTTAGCGGTACATCGGTGTTGGCGCTCAGGTGCGAAATGGCAAAGTCTCCAAATCATTGTTGCTTACATTTACAGACATTCCTCTGGTCTTCGTGGTTTTAAAATAAGTCAAGACATAGTGAAAGACCGAAAAGACAATTCAGCCCGTAGTCAGCTCGTTGCCGCACGCTCTCACTAATCAAACGAAGAAGATGGTGCACAGTTCGACTGCATGAACAACACTCCCTCCCATAGGAATGAAGAAGAAGAAAAGAAACAAAACCGTATCTCCGCATGAAACAATCGGCTCTCCATCAAAGTACAACTCGCAAGACGTGTCATCTTTGTTCTCATATAGGCCTTTAGTACGGCTCTGATCGATCTCGGTGCTCTTTACTGCCGGACGATGGCGATATAGGACACATCGCGCGGTCTATGCATATCCTTGGGCGGCTCAATATACTTAGAGACACCGTCAAGTGAGACCAGGTTGCCACACTCATGGATCGTATTTTGAGCCCTTGTCCACGGCCTGTAGGTCATCACGACCCCGGGCTCCCCTGGAAAAGCTGTGGACAGTGAATTTAGAGATATCGCGTAATGGATGCTCGCCAGGTAAACAATACTGGCGTTATTGCGGCTGTGGCCCATGAGCGATGTCCTCTGTTTTACGTCGGTCTAAGCATGCTGGGCAGTGTAAGTAGCAACCCCCTGTATGCCCACGAAAACTGGTCGTCGTTCTCTGACATCGATGAGTGCTTTAAATAACAAATCAGGATTGACAATACTGAGCTTGAGAAGCTGAGGAGTGATGGAAACAGCGGCAGACACGGTAAACTCCTCGATGCGAGCACAGCCCCGGAACGTTACCACCGCCATCAGTAGTACATGGTTCAGCAGAACATAGGCTCTTTTCCGCTAGATGTTCAGCACCGGTTGCCATGGGCTTGTCACCGGTCTCATCGAAGAACATCTCGGACGAAAGAGCGTCGAAGGCCACTTCCAATTTGTATATCTCGGGTCCGTCGTTTTTTTATGGCTTGTGACACCGTCTAAGACGGGGCTGGGGATAGGACCAGCGGGTAAAGGCATGGCCGTTCTCCGAGGAGGGATCCGTCTGCTGGACATGTCTCTAGTGTTACGGTCGAGCAAGCCATTACTAGGGTCAATGGCTAGAGCATTCGAAGAATCACCGACATTGCGGACAAGTTCATTGAAGATGAACTTGTCCATGTTTGTCGTGGTAGCGGAGAGGACAGAAGACAACCTCCGCGCTGAACGGCGGGTCTGTCAGAATCTCAAGGCAGGCATCGTACCCATGGACAGACCACAGTACCATGGTCTTTCAATTTTCAGTCGATAAGACGAATGTCAAGGTCGAGGGTACTGTCCTGGAAGTGACTGAGATAGGGCACCACAGCTAGAATCGATGGAAGTTGATCAAGTATGATGGAAATGAGACTCGTGCGTCGATTTTACCTTTACGTAGCTTGCATATCACGGCCAGCTTTCTGACACTGAGATGTTTGCCAAAGGAATCTTCACGACTGACGCTGCAATAGGGCATTTGGTGCTTTACACTCAACATAACGTTGCATACGTAGGGAACCGAGATGATAGGATGGCTAGCTGAATACGCTTAACCCGGAATTGGATGTAGAGTAGGGCAGGCTGTGAAAATATGTACTCAAGTGGTGTCCCAAAGTCGCTTTCTTTTAATAGTCTCCGTTCCCCTGACGTTATGGTTGTTCACGAATACAAATATACCGAAAAAAACACTATTTCTATGCTGGGCATAGCCGCGTATCAAGCGCCAGTTCTTGTTGTCTTCTGAATTGGTGAAATGGCCGGGTTAGATGTTAGCTACACAAGGTAGTTGATCGAAGCAATCTATGGCACAAAAGATACTTGCAGAAGATCAATATAACCGCGACTTGTTTTCAAACGCTTACAAGGTCTACTTCAATATCAGTACCATCCTGATAAATTTGGTAATTTATCTTTATTACAACGTAGCGAACATGCTGTTATATGACAGTATGTAGACATGTTTCGCGGGATGCACATAATCTGAACACGAAAGGCCAATGAGTTGCGGTCCGTTATGTCCAAACGACATACTCTACCATTCGAAACCCAAAGGGAAAGGGGAGCAGAAAAGTACAAGGCAGTGAAACAAGTCAATCATATGAGATCAGAACCGCCTTGCGGTGGAAAGAAAGCCCCCAAGTCGATGATGCTACCGAGATCGTCTAGCTTGGCTCAGCGTTTGGGTATCTCGGTCCGGCGTGTGCTTTGGGCCGCAGCCCGTTCGTACCAGGCGCAGAGTAGACCTCCGTCAGTCATCTGGCCAAAGATCTTGGTGCCGATCACCGTGCTGCCGTGTAGGAGGCCGTCGAGGTCTTCCTGGTGGCTCAAAAGACCCCACATCTGGTTGCTGCCCCTCTCAGAGAGTCGCGGAAGATACAGACTGAGAGCAACTTTGGGGTATTTGTTCATGGTACACTCGCCACACCCCCAACTCCCCCTAGGGGCTCGTATTCGCGGCCCATGTGACAACGGGGGAGTAGGTGCTGTCCTGATATGCCACCGACGGAGATGCCAGAAAGCTCTTGAGGTCCACCCGCCCGCCCTGAACACAACCTCACTCCTGCCGAATGTGGCGTATAACTGCGGTGAGGCAAATTTGCTACAGTCCACATCATGCAGTTTCGCCATAAGTTATAGTAGGCGAGTCTCCTTCCTTGACCTTGATGAACTTTTGCTGGTGGTATGGGAAGGGAGGCCTCGTATTTGATTGACTCTGCAACGCATCATTGGCCTCGGCGACGTGAAGTTGCCAAGACAGGCGTGTTCTAGGCCACAGGAACCTCTACGGGCCGGGGAGAACTTGATGGGACACAGTATGCATCGTGATGTAAACACGCTCGCAATGAAGCCCCAGCAATTGGGGGTTTCATGACAAATTGTCACAAGAACTTGCTTGTCTCACTCAAAAGGAGTTATGCAATTGCTCGACTGGCCTGGTCACAAAAGTACAAGTTCAAGGCGGTCAGCCCCTCGTGAGGTCGCCAGATACACGATAATAGTGAGACTGGCCTGGCCACAAATCGCACCAGAGACCACGCTGTGGCACCATTAGGGCAGCTCGCTCTGCTGCTGAACCGGTCATATTGATAGAAAACCGACAAAAGAACCTGGAGACGGGACGGCGCATTTGAACGTCTGGTTCCGCTCGGAACGGCCCAAGGGCCTCGGCACTGCCACTGAAATGCTGCTGTATGTATCGATGATTGGATCACCCGTGCAGGGCCGAAGCAGCAAATGGGGCCACAAGAAACATACAAAAGTTCGTCTGGGATGGAAAATGCTCGAACTGTAGTTCATCGCCAAGGCTTCAGGCGCTGACGGTAGGCCGCCAGTATGCGCTTGTCTCCACTCATTGCTCGGTCTCTTCCAGCTCGGTGACAGAGTACGTAATTGCTCATTCCAACCGTCAAGGTGCAGGCGTACAGGAGCAGTAGCAGCGGACAGACAGCTGCAGTCTTGGGGTTTCGGCTGGCGGACTGTGAATTTCTGTCTCTCTTCCCCGTCCTCGTCACCGTCAGTAACGACCTGTCAGCTAGCTTGGCGAGGATTCGACGTTCAAGATGGTAAAGGGTTGAGCCCACTTGGACAGCTGAGGTCCGCAGTGAGGCTGTGTGCCGCTTGCTCTCTTCATCCCGAATGCCATTTGTCAGTGGGCTCGGCTCGAAGTACGTGTTGTAAAGGCCGTAGGTTCTGCTGCGCGAGTGTCTGTCTTTTGTGCACCACTGTACATATCTTCCCACTGTGACCTTCTCGATTGAGATGGCGGCCAGCTCAACGTTTCGTGGTTGGGTGGTATCCAGGCTCGACAAAGAGCCACACACGAGGTGCCGTGTTTGCCGTCGAACCCTAGCTTCCTTGGGGGTGTCGACATCCCAGAGAGAGGAGCAAACCTGCAGTCGAGTCGTGTTATCCCCTGGCGAGTCTTCTTGTTCTCCAAACAGGGAGTGGGTGGGGGGAGGGTTGGCCCTGACCGGTGGCGCCTGCTTGTGCTACCTTGGGCGGCGGGCCGCAAGCAGTCTGGCTGACGGCGATCAAATAGCTGTGATGAATGCGTGCGAGGGGTCGATAAGGAACTGCCGGTGATGATCAAAGATCATCACAAAAGAGCGACTGGGCGACTGATCATTTGGAAATATTCCGTCAGTAGTTGGAGCTAGCCTCGGCTAGGGACTGCCTGCCGGTATCTGACTGGGCGGGTTAGCCTTGGCCAATGCCGCGAATTCCTTCTGGAAGGATTACTGATTGCCGATGAGGCGGTGGCCCGGCATATTCTTGTCAATGGCGGCAAATCAACGGCCATTTGGGCGCCCATGGTAGCAGACCTGTTCGCGAGTCCACTAGCCTGAGCTGATCATGCACACTGCGCAGGGCAAGGACGGCAGGGCGCGAGCTGCGGTACGGGAATGGCGTTCACTCAAGCTTTCCAAGAAAATTCCAAGAGAGTGGACGTAGCCGCTAGAGGCACAAACGGGCGACGGGGTTCGGGGCGTGTGTGCGTGGTGGCATGGCATTGGGCTTGGGCAGTAGTTTCGTTGTACTGCACATGGATCAGACCGCCGGCCTTTCCTCACACACGGGGTCAGCCCTCCAGACACCACTGCCATGGAGCAAAGCATACTTGGGGGTATGAACCACGAATGGCTGCTGGAGGACCAGATGCTGACCTGGGTAGCGTGCCCAGTAAAATTTGCCCTACAATGTAAGCAGGGCCGTTTTCTGGGGACAGGGGTTCTTTGAAGCCCCGGCCCTCCCTTCCTCAGTTTGTCTGTTCTGCGATGGGGAAACCAGGGGCCCGAATAGAAGTCCGATCAGCAGCAATTGCCCTGCCAAGCTACTTCTCGAGTGCTGCGAGCTAAGTGACCGACTAGAATTGATTGTCAGTTACAGATGTTAACAGTCCAAGTGTTCACGGCTGATTGGGACCCGCTCGCAAAAGATCCTTTGAAGTTTGCTATTGATGCGACGGCGAAACGAACTCTCCGCCCGCGAAGATGTTGGTGTGAGTGTGTGCGAGGGTGGCAGATGTCTCGGGCCAGCCGCCGCTCACAGCGGCTGCCGTTCCACATCTGGTTTGTGGTCATGCTTTCCGTGCATCTTACCATCTTGGAGCTGAGTGGCTGTGGCTGTGAGAGAGACTCGTTGCTGTCTAGAGACACACCCTCGGGCTGCCTTGTTTGGACCAAGGATGCGCAGCCCAAGCCGCGGAGACAGCCGTCTCTCGGCCGATTTATCAAGCCCAAACCACATGTGGACGGGATCGCCATGTGCATCATGCTTGGCCAATGCCTCAGTGACTATGTATGCTGCTGTGCTGTGCTATTAATCTCTCTGTCTAATGACTTGCAGTGCAGAGCCAAGAGATCGTCTAGGTATCGTAGATGATAACGACGGCGGCGGCAGCGGAGCTAGAGGACAGGCTGGTTGCAGTGGGTGGTTGGTACCAAGGAGAAAAGCGTGGCGACATGGATGGATGGTGAGAAAATGCTTGATTGGACGGCAGGAGTGTGGAATTGGGGAATGAAGGATGCAGGCGAATTGGGCGCCGCGGCGGATATCTGACCTATTTCGTCTTGGCCTTGGTGTCAAAGGTCAGCGCGGAGACGCGCGTGTGTGTGTGTGAATGTGTGAGTGGGTGGGTGGTTGTTGGTGGTGGTGGCTGCGCTGTGCGAGTGTCAGTCTAGTGTATCCGTACCTACCTGATAGTGCCTCGGAAGTGTCAACGGCTACGCCGGCTGCGCCTAGGTTCTAGTAGAGGCGGGAGCCGCTTGGGCAATTGTTTTTGATTTTGTTATGACTTGGCAATCACGACAGATGTCTCAACTAGCAACAAACCAACATCTGGCAAGTAGGTAGGTAGGTATTAGGTAGTCACGTAGTTTGCCTGTACGAAGTAGATGGGATGAGGCAGGGGAGCAGTTTGCTCGCGGGAAAGCACGACAGGGACCTTCATGGCAGGCACGGACATCCCGGTCCTTACCTACATACTACGTAGTAGTAGTAAACTACGAATATTCGTACATAGGTAGACAAGAAACATTTAGTTTAGCTTAAGAATTCACCCACATGCCTGGCTGGGTAGGTAACTAATTACTTACCTTACCTTAAAAACACGGTGGAATGGGCTCCGTCACCCACAGCCAGTCATCAAGTCACACCCTCGGCCTGGTTCCGCTCTTCAGTTATTTCCGAGATGGCCTGCAAGTGGGATGACGCAGGCAGACACACGATGCAACATTGGTTGGTACGCTACGGACGGTACTCGCACTTTCCTTGTTGGAAAAACAACCCGAGATGGCACTGTGTTGTGTTGCTTGATGGAGATCGAAGCCGCGTTACATGTAACCTTGATGTCTGCCTGCTTTACTTGGGGCGGCTACTACCTACCCACCTACCTACCTACGTAGTAGACTCGACTCGACGCAACTCGAGGGAAACAACGATGATGACAGGATACTACAGAATACTGCTCCTTACGTAAAATACCTACGTACGCTCCTTCTCTCTCTCTCTCTCTCTCCCTCTCTCTCTCTCTTCGGGTCGCGTCTGACTCACACGGAAGGCGGGCATGCGCCGGGCTAGACCCCGCCTTTTTGTGCCGTAATGCCGTAATGCCGTGATTGATTTTATGGGGGTAGCACCCATGATCCAGCTGACCTCGGCGACTGGTACCTTGCTGGCGAAATAAGGAAGGTGAGTACTTTCAAAGGTTCCAATAGGGGGGGAACCCGCTCGACAGAAGTCCCTTGCCTTGACGCGCTGACCTCGCCCGGCGGCGGCCCTTTGGCTTGCTGCAGCCCACAAGTCAACATTACAGTCAGTACCTGCCATTAGGTACATTGCCGGTAGGCTTACTGCTTACTAATTACTCAAATAGGTTCCTAGTTGAGTAGAAATGGCAACTTCCTGTCTGTTACGGGACACCCTCCTACGGGCAGGCAAGTAAGCTAGCTACCTACTGTGTAGGTAATTTAGCAGCATCAGTGGTTGAGAGGCTCTGAGCCTGGTGTGGTCGAATTGAAACAATTGTTGTGTTGTACCGAGTAGGTAGGTAGGTATGGTAGTAACCCACTGGTACGATGCCAATGGGCGGCCAGTCAATCCATGGCCCATGGGCCCGCGCCACCCCGGCCGCCGCATGTCTGTCTGCCTTTCCACCTCCCTTGAACGGTTAGTCCCCTCGACAAAAGGCCTCGGTTCACTCGGCCCTGTTCTTAACTTGCTTTCAACATGAGCAAGGGTCCTTTTGCATTTCACAAACGGATGAACCGCTGGCCATTCATTCAGCAACCAAGAATTGCTTCTGGACCAGTGGCCGTCGAGAGTTCGTCTTGACGATCGTCGGCACCGACGTCGCTCTAACCTAACCTAACCTTACCTAACTGCCTATTCTGCCCTGCGCGCCATTGCTTGACCGGCCACAACCACCACTAAAAGGTACCATTCATTCGCCTTGCCGTTTGCCTGCCCTGCTCTGCTCTACCTTGCATCCATCGCCTCGCCTTGCCCGCCTGAAACCTCCAGTAAGAGCATCAAAAGCTCAGGCCTCCCGTCTTGTTTGTCGTCGTTTGCCCACTAAGCAAACACAGTAGGTGCCTTTCAAGTGCTAGCAGTCAGTCCGGGCAGCCTCAGGCCACATTTCCTTGTAATGCATAGTGTAGATACCAGCGCATGTGTGCAAATCTACGAATTCTCTACACAAGATCGCACCCGAGGCAGGCTAAGCACACCTCGCAGATCTCACGTAGACAGACAGACAGGTACGTACAGCACGCACGTACTTGACCTCACTCAACCGGGGCATTGCTACGTCTACACCTGCCGCACGGCCAGAATCCGAGCCTCCATCTCTTTTCTCCTCCCTCCCTCCCTTCCTCTCTCACTCTCTCACTCTCTCTCGCGCGCGCGCCCTATCCGTAGATACTACGGTATCAAATCGAATCGCCTATACCTCGCAAAAGCCCCGAGAGGCACCGACTGTAGCACCCAAACTTTTGCATCCGAGACGAGAATCGCAATCCGATCACCTTTCATCACCCATCCATCGGAACCCGTCTCGAGCCCAGGTCCACTCTCTTGGACCATTCATGGCCTGTTTCGCTGCACTCACACCTACACGCCCTTCACGGGTCCCTCCCCTCCATCTAAACTAGGTACACACACTACCGATAGGTATTCCCATTACCACTGTTCGCGCAGTCCCCAGGAACACACCAATTACTGTGCACGCTCTTCGCCCACCTCTGGTTTCTGTTACCTTATCCTTTCGCCATATCACGCTGCCCTTGTCAGCAACTCAATACGTTCCCACCCGTCACTCTTCAGCAGGGCTTGTCCTGGACCTGGCCTGAACCGACGCAACAGATCCGCCCCCAGAGCCAAGTTCCCCTTACGGCTCTGGTCCTTTGACACGGTCTTACTGCCCTTGCTGGGCGGTCCCGGGTATCGTCTCCAACCTCTCGCGCTTCTTCGGCCCCGCACAGGAATCCGTTCCCTCGCATCCGCGTTGCGCTGCTTCCATCATCGGGCTTCCTATTCAGTCCAACTTAAGCGGCTCTTTGGCGCTGGCACCACTCGATGACCCGACGCCTCCCGTTCCGCCTCCCTCCTCCCGCCACTTCCATCCCATCTCGTCTCTCTCTATCCTGCTCTGTTCTGTGCCGTGTCTGCTCTTCTTCTCTCAAACCTCCAACGAACTGACGTTGACCGCGCCGTGTCTGGAGCGAGGCGTATTTGGACTCTCCGCTTGCTGCCACCACTTCTCGGCACATCATCACTCCCTCCCTCATCCACATTTTCTCATCATCACACACCATCCGAGGGTTCCAGTCCTTCTCCATACCTACCCATTCGTTCCTGGTCGGATTTATCCACACCCTCCCCCCGATCTCATCTCAATCTACCGGTCTCGTTCCGGGGCCCTGCTTTCGCATTTGTTTTACGTTACTCTGCCCCGTGCGGCCCCAAGACAGAGCCGCCGACAAAAGGCCCTCACCATGAAGATTTGCGGGTCAGCATAGATCCTGGGACAAGCACATTTCGCGAATCCCCCGTCGCGAAGGCAAGCCATCCGAGACGGGCGCATGGGAACGGGCCTCTGCCTCCACTGCCACTCACTGCTTGGTGGTCCTGGCCTGACACGAGTCGCCCGTTGCCGGCTCGCTATACTACTGTCGTATAAAACCTCGCCTGCCCCATGGATCCCCGCAGCCACCACCACCACGGAAATGGACCATCTAATACCGCTGCCCAGCCGCCGCCTCCCCGGCGGCGACTATCGATGGAGGAGGATTATTTCTACCAGGAAGTCATGACGTCCCCTCTCCGGCGATCTTCGCAACCACCCCCTTATGAGCGGGACGCCAGACCAAGACGACTGTTGGCCAGCAAGAACAATACCCAGCATGGAACGGGAGAGGTTTTGCCGGGCTATTCCTGCGACATAGAATTGGAGGGCGTATGGGTGAAGAAGATGGAGATTGAAAATACCACCAAAAGGGCGGAGGACAGAAATTGGCACACCACCTTCGTCCAACTACGGGGTACCGCCCTGAATTTCTACAACGTGAAGAAGGACTGGGGATGGGGTCGGACGAGGGACGGACCGACGATATCGCCAGACAGCCCGCCCTGGGTACGGAAAGCCTCTCTCGACAAGGCGTACAGTCTGCAGCACGCAGACGTTGGTATTGCTGCCGACTACAAGAAGTAGGTTGCCCTTGTGCTGAGCCTCATTCCGTGCCAAGACCTGCCAAGAAACTGACACCCGTCTAGGAGGCGATATGTTATCCGTGTTAGGGCCGAGACAGACCAGTTCCTCCTCTCATGTATAGAGTTGAGCACAATGGTGAAGTGGTTGGAAGCGCTTTTCGCTGCCATCGATGTCGCCGCCCCGATCGACGACCGAGATTACCCCCGCGATCAGAGCATCCCCCGGATTCAACGTATCCGCTGGTTCAGGGGCCAGACGCCAGCGCCGACGAACAATTATCCCGTGCCGACGCCGCGCCCTCTCAGTCCGGAGTTGCACCGTGTGGCTTCTGCCGAGAGTCATGAGCCCTTCCCGTCCTCGTCGGTGTTGGAGACCATTCTAGACGAACCTGTCTTCGATGAGTCCCCTATTGGCGACGGTGAGACGGCCGTCGTAGACACTGAGTCCATCTACGGCCCTGGGCCCGCCCGCAATGAACAGATCAGTAGCCGCTTGTCTACGACATCGTATCCAAATGAGGCCATCGACCCAGACACCGGCAAATGGGCCCCTGAGCACCAATGGACTGCTGCCCATGACTTGCTGTATGCCAAGCTTTGCTACTCGGTCCTCTTGTTCAAGAGCCCGCGGAAGTCAAATTACATCATCAGCAAGGGAAAGCAATGGTTCGTGGACTGGGCAACGGGTCGCATGGTCCGGGTCCTGCCGCCGGCTTATGGCGAGATCGACTTCTTTGGCCCTTGGCAAGTCATTCACACGGAAAACAGGAGGATTTGAAGGGTTTACTGTTCCTCCCTCACTTCTACTGCACATATACATACCACCGTGTTCTCTACACCGAGAGCCTTTCTGCATCGTCACGAGGAAGAATCGCAAAGATTCAAACGACACGGATCTACCATACCCACAGGTGGAAGGTACGGCGGACAAAACAAAAACCAGGTGGAACGGCGCTACATATGCATTTTGAATGGCTATTTCCTCTCCCATTTCCCTTCCTGTCTCTCACCCTGTCTCCTATGTCCTTCATGGCGGGCGAGAGTAGCATAGCATTACCGGCCGTGCATATCATCATTGGGCGGCGTTGTTAAAGGAATTATTCTTCTGTCACTTGTTCATCTATTTTTCTTCCCTTCTCTGTTCATCTTTCCCCTTTGCCGTCTCGGTTGCATTGTTGCACGGGATGCTCAGCATTGGTTGGCATTGCGGAAGCCTTGGCGATTCCCATTTACGTTGATAATGGAAGCCTCGGAGCCACCTTTGCTTTCACCATATTACGTGGCTAAGTAGATGCCACTGCACAAAATTCAATACTCACAACAATTCTGCTGTTGCTCAGCCTGCATGATGATGTAATGTTCTTGTTGACAAGGTCACCCATCGGACCAAGTTGCGTTGCAATCGCCGTATATCCCGTCGTTCCACCAGCTCCCCGACCGCGATGAACCCGGGCATGCCAATGATGTGTCAATATCGGCCAAGAAAGGCCCCAGACGGTGAAAGGAATACAGAACCCGTCATATCAAAAGTGGTATCTAGTGCACTACACAAACAAGCTCGACAAAAAAGCGTTTCCTTTCCACCTTCTTCATTTGCCATCCCGCTTCGGAATCAAAACCTCCCATTCATTTCCCTCTCGTCTTTCTCATTGAATTCCCGACATCTGAGCCTCGGAAGCGCGCGCCTCGGCAGCCAGCTCGGGCGCGACGTCCACCAGCATGGCGTTGGCGCCGTCAATGTCAGCGACGTGACTCTCGAGCTGGGCGAGGAGGGCGTCGATCTCGGCGCGCTGGGACTGGATGGTGGCGAAGAGGGACTCGTTGGAGGCCTGCGTGTTTTGGAGGCGGGCGTTGAGGTGGGACTGCTGAGAGGCGAGGCGCGGGGCGAGGTGGGCTGCGAGGACCTCGTCGGGGGACAGGAGGTGCGGTCTGTTTGGGAGAGAGGGATGCGTGTGTTAGCTCAAAGGGAAAGGAAGGGGTTTGTACAGAAATGGAAGTAACGCGGAGGCGAGGGGGGGCTGCCTACGGAATCGGTTCTTCTGCCGAGTTGCCGCTTTCTTGTCTCCTACGCTCGGCGTCGCTGACGAGGTTCTCAAAGTCGTTTAGTTTCCGGATGACGTCGCGGTCTACTAGGATCGATTGAAAGTCTTTCTGTATGTAGCCCGTCGTGGTCAGCCAACCCATTCTTATAGTCGATTGCGAACTGTACCTGTCGGTTACAGCTAGTACAATTCGACGTGGTGTTAAAGCAGCACCAATGGGGGATGAACGGGAAAAGGGCAAGGGCGGAGACGCACGCTACACCTCTCCTCGAGGTAGTCGACCATCTGCTTCTGGACATTGCGCAGGGTGTTGGGCGCGTGGGCGGCGATCGTCGGGAAGCATGACGCGAAGTTGTCGTAGCTGACTTTTTGGAGGGTCCGCTGAAGGGCGAGGTCGTAGAGCTGCGTGAATCGGGTTGCGCGCGGGCCCGGTGTCACTGGGGTGTGTTTTTGCGGGAGGGGAGGGGAGGCCGGCGGCTGTTGTTCATGTTCTTCCCCGGCCCCTCCCACTTCGCCTCCTCCGTGTTGTTCTCGTGGGCGTTGTGATGATTCTGCCCCGTCGGTCGCCGCCGTCGCTGTCGCTGCCGCTGCTGTCGACGCGGCGCCGGTCTGCGTCTCGGATCCTGTCGTCGGGGGTTGGACGGCGTGGTTGTGCGCCTGTATTTGTCTTGTTTGGCGCGGCTCGATCTGCGGGGAAGGTTGTTGGTTGTTTTGATCCGAGGCGGACATTCTGGGTGGCCGTGGTCGGTCGCCCGCCGTTCTTGTAAACGTTGCAATGACGGACCGGGGGGTGGTTGGGGGACGTTCTATAGTATCTGGCGAGTTTTGCGACTCGAGATGCGAAATGCGACGACGGAGTTGGAGATACTTGGGCCGGCAAGAGACGCGGTTTCGGCAACAGCGATGTTGGTGGGGGGTGGGGGTGTGGTGCCAGAGACCGGCGCGCGAATATGACGGAGAGGGTTCACGTGCGTGCGGTCTTGATGGTAATGGGACAACGCTTATCGGCCGGCAGCGGGTTCCTGGAGCTCGACAGGGGTGTGCTTAGCCATCCGTCAAGCTAGGTAATTAAACCACTGATATGTAGCTCCTCTCGATCCACATTGAGTTGGAGCGGCACAACATGATACATACTATACACAGCGAAACCATCCGAAAACTTTGTCTGTAAACAAGCTTATTCTACCTTGTTCCCATTGCTGCTAAAGGTCACCGGGACAGTTCCCTATCCGTCCAGGCGTTTGGACGCCTCTACTTAGCGTATCCCAATGGAGTAGTAATACAATACAACATTGATGTCTGACGTTGCCCCGGTCAGGAACGTGGGTTATGGATTTCACTTCAGGAGTAAGGGGAAGATGTGAAAGTCGCCAGTGACAAGGTTCGACGTATTACATCCGCTGTATCTGCGTCCAGCCCATGCGGTGCTTCGTCTTCGGAACCGCCCACACGCCAAACTCGGCCCCTTACACGCAAAGGGCAGCAGCAACTCCCAGTCGCAGCAATTGGATTGGACCGGAGACCCGGTAACACCAAACAGGTATCCAGTTTGGTACGTCTAGATCTAGCTGCGGCAAGTTGGCTCAGGTTCGGCTGGCGAGCACAAGAGGAGCGCGTCAACTCGAGCCCAAACACCAAGCTCGCAATCAACTCCGAGATGTGGGATAGATGAACGTCCATTTCGTCATCAACCTATCCGACAAACAAGGATGCCATCCCCTTACCGTCCCTGCACGTGCGGTCCAGTTCAGTTCGTCTTTGCGGGCCCCTACATATACGAGAATGGAATAGGCCTTCGTACCTAAGAGAAGGGTTGCCCTTCTGGGCCTTAACACACAAACACGACTGCCGTCATCGGTAGGGTCAGTCAGGTAACGTGGCGTCGAGGACAGCAGCAGCAAAGACAAGACAGGAAAAATATTGCGAGTCTGGCTAAAGGTACAAGCATTCTTGTTTGGTCTTACTCGGAAGGGGGAGGGGAGGGGGGAGTTCCCCATGTTGATTGTTCAGTTGCTTGTCCTAAACGCTATTAACGACTCGCTAAAGGCAAATCTAGACAACATAGCATCGTCTAAAAACAGTTTCACAAGCAGTCCAGGATGGCTATTGGTGATTGTCATCTCTTTGTCATTAAAAGAACCGGTTACGGATCCTCTGTGTGGTGATTGTGTGTGTCGGTCTTGGTATGGTACAGCATCATCACCCAATGCCTGGCTCCCCGTTCCCATTCGTTCCCGTTCCGTTCCATCCGAAGACTGAAAACTATCTCTCGGCAAAGCATTGGAACGCCAAAACTTTTGTTGTTCATGCTTTCCCATTTTCCTCCCCATTTCTCCCATGCCATTCCGCTTCCGCCCCAACTTCGCCAAATATACACATAGACATATTCCCAACTCGTCACCATCAACTATATCATGGCAGTGAAGAAGGAAAGAGCTAGCTCAAACGTCGTTACGCTGCAGTCGTCCGCAAAAAATGTAGGACCAGACCGTCGGCGCGGATGCAAATGCTTCAAAAACGCACGCGCACAATAAAATAAAATAAACAAGAGAAATGAAACGGGTGATTGGTGGAAGAGGGGAGGGTGCAGGAAACGGTGTGTAGATATCACACCATTGTCCCGTGGACTCCTAACAAAAAGAATAAAGGAAGGAATAAAAAGCGACTATAGCTTTTTTCTTCCTTCCTCGCCGGCGTCGTCCGACGGCCGTTAGAGTGTTTGTAGTTTTTGAAGACAAATTTCCAATGCTTGTTTCGATTGCGGTCGCGGTGTACGAGGTCTGAGGGCAGGTGGTAGAAGCTGCCCTTTGGACATCAGTGATGGTAGATGAGCGAGTCGAAGTATGCAGATGGTCGGCAACGCCAGTTATCAGCCCTCATTCCTGAGACGGAGAAACACCGTCGACACTGGAGGGGTTCTGGACTGTCGCGCGGGGAGTCCCGCAACTTTAAGCCGCCGTCTGAGAGGCACCACGGCCACGGATGCTGCCGCGACCACGGGCCTGACCACCGGAGAAGTTACCGCGGGCGTTTCCCTGGCTGCCAGAACGGTTTCCCTCAAATCCACCACGGCCGCGACCGCCACCAGTGGCGTTGCCGCGGGGGGTGGAGTAGCTGCTGCCGCCGTAGGCGGTAGCCTTAGGGCGACGGGGCTCAACGATAATGTTCTCGCCATTCACAGTGTGGGGGTTGGCGGCGGCGGCAGCCTGATAGCCGGCGACGGTAGCGAACTCGACGAAAGCGCAGTTCTAGGGTATCGTTAGTCTCGAACGTTCATAATTGACCACATGGATTTGATATTTACCTTCTGGCGGTTGATGTCGAAGTAGGTGAGCTCGCCGTGGGCTGCCAGCGCGGCCTTGAGATCATCCGCCTTGACCTTGTCGGTCACGTACTTAACGTATCCCAGCGTACCGTAATTCTCGGTAGGCGCTTGCGAGATCGACTGGGGACGGTTCTGACGCTTGGAGTCGGCGCCAACAGACTGCCACTCGGCGGAGGGGGAGTCCTCTTTCGCAGCCTGGGCCTGGGGCTCCTTGGCAGGGGCGGGAGCAGCGGCAGCAGCGGGTTGCGGAGAGGCAGCAGCGGGGGCGGGCGCCTTGGCTTGGGCAGGGGCGGGAGGAGTGGCAGTCTTGGGCAGAGGGACGACGGGCTTGGGTCCGACGGCGGCAGCGGCACGGCTGGCCCAGGACATGGGCTTCATGGGAACAGGAGCGGGAGCGGGCGCAGGCTTCTCGGGTTCGGCGGCAGGGGCCTTGGTGGTCGCAACAGGGGTAGGGGAGGGTTCAGCGGGCTTCTCAGGCTCCTTGGCATCTTCCTCGGCAATCGCCTTAGCGGTGGCATCCACGTCGGCTGCGGGCTCCTCGACCTTGGCCTCGGGGACCTTGGTGGGCTCGGAAGCGGCGGTTTCGGCCTCGCCGTTGGGAGTAGCATCCTCAGGGGCTGCGCTGGCCTCCGCCGGCTTCTTCGCCACCTCGTCGGCATCAGCAGCAGGTCCGGCTGCCTCCACAGGAGTCTCCTCAACTGCGGGCTGCTCAACCTCTGGCTGAGGAGCGGTCTCGGCCACCGCAGGGGCAACCTGCTCCTCGGGGGCGGCAGCGGGCTCGGCAACAGGCTCATCCTCGTCCTCGTCGTTGATGTATCTCAGGATATCGTTGACGACGAAGTAGCCGGAGGGTTGGGGCGCAAGGACGAAGGTCTGGACGAACTTCTTCGGCTCGGCTGACTTGATGGAGCTCTCACCAATGACCTGGATGACAATGTTGTCGAACGAGGCCTGGGAGTCGACATTCGTGATGCGGACCTTACTATTCTCGAAGTCGAGGCTCTTGATTCTCTCTTGGATAGCCTGCAAAGAACAAAGACATAGGTCAGTGTGTGATTAATCAACAAACAATGACGATGAAGCAACGTACTTGTCTGCCAACAGAAACATTGGCAACCTCTGCCTCCATGCCGTAGACGAACTGGGAGCGCTTTCCATAGAAGAGCTGCGAGCTATATGTTAGCAGGGCAGGATGTACATCGGGCAGGGGACGGCTCGCAGGCGTACATGAAGCTTATCCGGGTTCTTGCTCAGGGTTGTGTAGTATTGCTCGACGAAGTACCAGCCAACCTCATCCTTACTGAGGTGGTTGTTACCGGCCGACGCGGCATCGTTGGTAGAGGTGGAACCTGATGACTTTGGCTCGACAGCATTCTTGAACTGGTCCGGGGTTGTGTAGTTACCGTTGGTTGCCATGATTGCGTGTGAGCAAATCTGGTTTGAGGCGCAATCGGGGCCGGGGAAGGAAGGATGCCGGATGGAAGAATGAGGTGATGAAGGCGCAAGAGGCAAAGCTCAAGGTTTCTGCGGGGCTATTCGCTTTGCTTTGGGGATGTTTTCGCTGATGGACGGTCGACAATAAAGGACCCTTCTGTTGATGGAATGTTAGATGGGTGATAAATGCGCCAGTGGTAGACGGCGGCGAGAGTTCCGAGGACAAAAGCTAGTAGGAGGATTGGGAGGAGGGCAGTGGGGGGGCGGGCAGGATTGTAGATACCTCTGTGATGCGGGCGGCTCAAAAGAAAATGCTCAGAACTGACTCGAAAAGGTGCGATGACAGGAGGACCAGGACGCCGGGGAAAGGGTTTCGATGATGAGGCGAGGGGCGGGCAAGAGGAGCTGGAGATGGAGACGCGTGAGAGCGATGTGCGGAGATAGGTGAGAGGGATGGGCGAGGGAAGAAAAATGAATGTGCACTGTTATGGACTGGGATAAAAGCAGCTCCGTGTGTGTGTGTGGGTTGGTGACTGTTCAAATCTGGTCGCCGGGGCTGGTGGGAGAGAGAGAGAGAGAGAGAGAGAGAGAGAGAGCGGAGCGTTGCGAACAGAAGGAGGAGAGAAAGCAAGTGGAGGTGTTTTTCTTTTCTTTTTTGTCTTTTTTTTTTGTCGTTTGCGGTTGACGTTCGTGACAGAATACTTTTGGGGGGCTTTTTGGTGCTGGGCAGGCGCATCCGACGACGCAAACCGGAAGGGCAGAAGAAAAAATGACACACACAAATCGTAGCCGCCAGATCACGGCGTGCCCTGTGCTCTGCTGGGGCTACTGCTTCCTTCTCTCATGCAGCAGGCCCACAAGCTGATTACCGACTAAGGTGGGGTTTTGGGCATGCACAGATCCATGTACTTCGGGGAGCTTCGAGAATACCTTTAGGACACCCGAACAGTTGCTCGGACCAAAGTATACGACCACCCGCCTAGGTATCGTGTCTAACGGCTTATATAATCAGGGTCGTCCGGATACTTAGTGGACAAACACAAGCTCTTGGCCGAGCTTCCTAGCTCCAGCAAAGGAAATGTCCAACTCCTGTAGGAAGAACGACCAACTGCAATTGAGTGATGGTTACAGGGCGGGAACACTTACAGAGCTCACCGTCTAACCAATCTGCATCGGAGCCATGCCTCTTGCATAGCAGTGATTCAAACGACTTTAACAGGGCGCATCATGCCCTACAGGCTGTCCACCCGCTGGGATTCCACTGCAGGGTACCTACCTAGGTATCTTAGCATGGAAGATCGGAACACTAAGCAAGGAAGTCAGACGCCAATACAGACTTCATCTTTAGTTATCCTTGTACAGACCCTTTCTTGACTTAGTAGTTTGTTAATCAGACACGTCCTATACAACTGTGATGTAATGGTACAGCGATATACAGTTCCCTTCCGCCCCCTGCCAGTGTTTTGTTTTGTTTCATTCAACCCAACCAAAGACCTCACTGACAGCCATCGTGTTGGACCGTATACCAATAAGTGTAATCACAAGGCCAGCCAGGTCCACTACCAGGAGCAGGGCCGCCGCCATCATGAAGCGAGGGCTGAACACTCTATAGAGCATGAGGTGTCTTCTCAGCCAACCGGCCCAAGCCATGGTCGCAAGCGACTCGACAGCAAAATAGGCGATGAAAATGCCCAGCGCTCTGCTGACACTCTCCAGAGTTCCCTTCCTCTTGGGCCCAACCTTCCAAAGCACTATGAGCGGGACGGCAGCAACCGCGACAATCTGGCCGCCAAAGGTATTGAGAGCCACGACGATGGGGCTCCAGGGGTACCGGATGGAGAAGAGCGGGATGAAGGCGCTGTCCCACTGGATGCTGCTAAGGACAGCCTGGTGACCCGTCTTAAAGTAACCAAAGTTGCCAATGATTCCAAGCATGATAGGGCCGATGGCCTCGTTCGTGATGGAGTTTAGGTCAAGGGTCTCCGCGAGCGACATGATCTGCCAGAACATGAGGGCCAGCGCACCCCCTCCCATCGGCTTGGAGAGGAGGATGCAAGCCCCCACAATGTTCATGGGCAGAAGCAAGTATCTGGCTCCATTCGCGTTGCCGTAGCCCAGAACCGTGATCTGAGTGGTCCCGGTCTTGGTCGGTGTCGTCAGGATAGAAACCAACGGCGGTGCCCAAACGAACGCAGTGGTTCCAGCGACGAAGACCAGCGCAAGAATAACTTGGGCCAGATACACCCCGGCAGTCTTGAGGGTCTTTTCCGGCAGGTTTGAGAACCACTCGCCATTGTCTGCGGCATCGAGGATCCAGTAGGTGGCCGACATGAAGAGGCCGATACGGTAGACGTACCCAATCCACGCCGGGGCAAGCCCCTCCCAGGATCGCGTGGGCAACAGAAAAGACTGGATTATGGAAGGCAAGATGAGCGCGACAGCGAATGGGATGGCTAGTTGCCACGCAGCAGATGTCGATGAAGTAGCCGAAGCGTAGTAAGTAGATGTGCAGTAGGGCATCTGCTCCTCGCGGCAGAGCTTCGAAAACGATGCCAGTCGACCGAGGAGGACAAAGACAATCGAGTGGTAGATCGCGAGAGTGCGCTCCCTCATTGTTGGTACGGAGAATGCCGCGAAGACGTTGGCCACGCCGAAAGTCGTGATAAAGAAAAGGAGAATCGAGTCCTCCCAGATGGTGTAGGAGTTTGAAGCGAACCCCAGTGACTGACTAACCGTAAAGACGGCGGCAAGCCAACCCCAGAATGTGGTGGGCAGGAGGTTCCGGAGAGTCTTGCCAAAGCCGGACAATGAAACCAGCACACCAACTGCGCTGGTGACAGCGGCGCCGGCGGCAGCGTAAATGAGATCTTCAGGCCCGGTGAAGATGGAGTATCCGGCACCGACTGCTGCTCCGGGAACCGCTCCAAGGATAGCAGTAAGCAGAACCTTCTTATGGAGACTCTTATACGAAGTGGTCGCGTCAGCCTGGACACCTTGGAGCTCCAACTTCTCCTCCGCTAGGTCAAGCTCGAGATCGTCGAGAACAGCGAAGTCCTCATCCGCATCGCGGGAGGCATAGACAAGCAACGTGAGGACGCCAACTGCCATGACCACAATGCCCGTTACCATCTTGGGAACGTCAAAGCGAGCCCACAAATCCTTGCAAACGCGCAGAGTCTCCTCCTGGAACAAGTTGAAGAAGCCGTAGGACTCCTGCCATGACTTCCACTGCCACGAGCGTTCAGCTTTCCTCCAGAGATGCGACACATGGCCAGCGGTGGCGCTCTTGGATTGGTCGATGCCGCGAGCAGCGAAGTACGAGTCTTGATATCGCTGGATGCCAGCGGCCGTGATACGTAATACAGCCGCGAGGTTGTCCCAGGCGTTGCCTTTCTTGCCAGCGAAAGCCTCCTCGATGGGGCGTCCGAGGTTGTTGTAAGGGATGGGAAGGCCCAGCAACAGTGCCAAGGTCGGGACGAGATCGATCTGGTTGACCGGCCTGATCTTGGCCATCGTGGGCGGCTGCTTGAACTCGGGCTTCGTCCGACCGAAGAACGGGCGCCTAGAGTACATCCACAGGGCCGCCTCGACCTCGTCATCGCTCTCCCCGCCGTGGTCCCCCTTTGCATCCATGCCATGATCTCCCATGACGACCAAGAGAGTATCATCGTCGATTTGTGTGACAAGGTCGCGGATAAAGCCGTCCATCTGTTGAAGCTTTTCCCTCATTGCCGGATGGTCCGGCCCATATCGGTGGCCGGCATGGTCAACACCAAGCAAGTGACCAACAAGAAAGTCCCACTTGCCCTTGTGCTCTTGCTTGAGCAAAGGAGAGATGTGATCGATGACACCGTTATCTACCGTGTGAAGGTCCCATACGTTGAAACTGTCATATGCGCGGCTCACGTTGGCCTCGAAATAGCCGGGGAAAAGGGACCACCAAGTGTCGTCGCCAAGGTGAGCAATGCTCTTTCCGGCATCCTTTAGTTGCATGAGCAAGTTATCCTCCTCGATGGCCGTACCGGCAAAATTGCTACCGGCGTCGATGAACGTGGGCAGTGTACCCGTGGTCAGCCCCTTCAAGCGCTGGAGCGTGGTGGTTGGAGGGTCGGCAATGAAGGGGCGCAGGAAGGCGTGCTCGGGGGACTTGACGGCGGTCTCGTGCAAGAAAGGAAGTGCGTTGTGGAATGGGGCCTGGTCGCCAATGGGGACCGTGAAGTCGTATCGCAGGGCGTCAATGATGATAACCACGGCCTTGTTGAAGGACTTTGGGTGCCAGCAGCCGCCTTCGACCGTGCCATGGCCCTTCCAGCTCGACGAGAGCTCGATCGGCGGCGCCGTGCAGTTAGACTTCTCATCCAGAACTAGCCGCGTCAAAAGGAACCCGCTAGTGAAGAAAGCAATGCCAATTGTGTGCAGACACAGCATCCAGGCCCAGAACCCGACAGTCCACCACCACCTGCGCTCGTACGCGTCCTTGCGCCGAGACTCGAAGACCGCGCGCTGCTTCTCGAGCAGCATCGCTCTCTCCTTCTCGGTCTTTATCTCCTCATGCGATCTGCTGGCCTCTTCTGTTTCTTTTTGGCGCTTCGCCTTCGCGAACTGCTCGGCGATGGCCTTGTAGTCGGCCGGCGGCGGCGGAGCCTTCGCTCGAGAGGCTTTCTGTTGTGGCATTGTGGGCTTGACCTGGCTGTGGCGATGTGGGTAGGTAGGAGAAGAAAAAGAAATGAAGGAAGGGAAAAAAGGACGAGTGATCAAGGTCAGCACTCGATGGCCATTGGACCATAGACGACTATTCAAGCCTCTGTTTCGCTGTGGTGTCGTTCGTTATGACAGATCGGAGCTTGTAAGAAAGATGATATTATAGTTTATTAAATCTGACGAAAGGAGCTCAATTTTGGGAGTGCCTGTTCCGGCCAGCTTTGGTGGGGTAGACGGATAGAATTCAGGGGCCAAGTATCTGGCACCTTTGCGGTTGGCACCCGCCCGCTAAGCTGGCCACTCACAGGGCTGGGATCGGAACCTGCATGTCACCGGGATACTGGGCTAGTGGAGGTTTGCTGCTACATCTTTAACCGCCATTCAAAGATGGACAATAAGGCCCCAGTTCGAATAGCTGATTCATGATCTGACTGCATACTCCAGATCATAATTATACAACCCTTCACAAGAAGACACCTCTGTCCAAGTGGCTCTGTACTAACATTGGTTTGTAACCAGACATTCTGCATCATAAAGTCTCGACCTCTGACTGGGGAAACTTGCGTGCGGAAATACTCCTTTTGAAAAGCTCATCGATGGCCACCTGTGACCTGCCGCAGATCTCTGGAAGGCAAAAGTATGCCCACACCAAGAAGATGGCATTGATTCCAGAGTAAACCATCCCTGCCCTAGGTCCAAGACCCCATCCATTGGGAGCATCCTCCAGCATTTTCGGCAATCGCCACATGTTGGACTGACCAGCGACGAGGTATGCCACACGGCCAATGACAAGCGTCTTGGCCTTCTGGCGCGTCGAGGGTATCTCGGGATTGACGGCATATGCGAGCGGGCCAATCGAGAGGTTGCAGCCACCAGTAAAGACAACGAGCAAAATGGCAATGGCCACGTGTGTCGTGGGAACATCTCAGGACCCCGACATCGGCCATGAGAATGACTGCGCCCCCAAGACCCCAAAGCCAGATAGTCCTGCGTCCGAGGTACTTCATCAAAGGTCATGAGGTGATGATGCAAATAATGCCGAAGGCGCACTGCATCAGCGTGAAACCACACGACCTGGAGCTGCTTATGCCAGCCTTTTGGTACAGCTTAGCTGAGTAGAACATGAGCGAAGACTCGCAGAGTTGTTATGTTCGTCGTCACGGCGATCATGGTGCGGCGGAGGTTGACGCCACGGAAGCACTCCATATACGTGATCTCAGAGTCCTTCTGATCGCATTTCTCTTGCTTGTCGGTAAGCTCGAGGACCTTTACCTGGCCGTCGAGGGGGTATGCCGGATCTGGGTTGAGTCTGTCGAGTGCGCTGCGCGCGAGATCGGGGCGGGATTGCCGCATGAGCCACCAAGGCGATTCGGGTGCGAAGAAAACGCAAATAAGTATGGAAAGGGGCCATACACACTGGAAAGCGGCGGGCATGCGGTATGCTAATACACCGTTGTCTTTGATCGTCGTTACGATCCTAATCGCTGCCGTTGAGAGGAGCTGACCAAAGATCCAGCACATGGAGACGAAGGTCGATCTGTCCATGGACAGACCGGCGAAGTACATGGCGGAGACATGTCCCAACTGGTTGCTGGTGAGGATCATGGATTGCCAAAGCGCAGGGATTTCCTTGGCGGCGCCGCGTTCTGGAGAGTAGCCGAAGAGGTTCTGGAACTGGGGCAGGGAGAAGAAGTTGCCCATGAGGGCGAGGTCGTAGCCCTCTCCGACAAGGGTAATGGCGAAGATAACGGACCACTTGATTGCAGGGCGGAATTTGCTGATAGTCTGCGTGTAGGAATATTGCTCCTCGTAGTCCCTAGCGGCTCTTGCCTCTGGGTCGGAGACGATTGTGTCTTGACACTGATTCTGTTCCGGAGAAGACATACTGATGGTCTGCTGATAACCGGGCTTGGGAATTGGAGTGTAGAGCTGACCGTCGGCATAACCACGACCCAAGTTTGATAAATAACAGGCGAGGCTCACGACAGCGGAATAAACGTGTCTTTATACAAACAGGCTGTCAAAAAGTGGAACAACCGGGCGAGATATGTGACACATAGCCATGGTTTCCAATGGTCGCTGCCTCTGAGATCAGGAAGGCCGTCAGCTCGGAACGAACAGGGTCAAGAAAGGGCGCCTTCTGGGCAGTCCTGGGGCGGAATAACCGCGGTTGCGTAGCGGAAGTGGCTGTCGTTGGTCCGAAGGACTGACTATGCGGCTGCTTCATAAGAGTCTAGAGGAGCGGGTTACCGACTGGAAGAGAGGAAGCATCGTTAGCTTGGCAGGATGCACTTGGAGATCCTGCTCCGCCTGACTTGTGGTTTCCGTTTCTTAACTGCCAGATTAGGGAATTTATTCCGAACTTCCAGCTCTTTCGCCATCAGGTGTATCACGACTGTCCCCGTACAGTAGAAGTCCCACTCTGCCAAGGTCAATGGAGTCAAGTAAAAGATGGCGATACTTACAGATCCTTTGGGCTTGATGTTATCTCAGTAGTGAGAGACAAAGAAGGAGATTAACGTCGTCGCGGCCAGCTTGTCCCAGATATGTAGTTAGGAATCACTTTACTCCAGGGACGCCACATGCATCAAGTTACAGCCTAGATAGTTTGTGTCAGAGTCAGCCAGGGAGGGTTGCATCATTGGCAACCTCGAAGAGTGCCGTAGTCTGAACCTGAGCAAGACCAATGCAACTAGATAGTGTAAACGATCTCATTATGGTTCAGGAATACGGGTTCTCTTGGGAAATGCCTGCCGGGCTGCTAATAAAGATTCCAGATACACAATAAGACAAAAACCCAATGCTATAGCGGCGCATCTTGGCGCCCGGTAGTCATGATAGTCAATTTTTACAGTCTATAACATGAAACCCCTACAGTTTCCTCACTTCTTCATCGTCTCGAATCGCCGCTCCGATGCCTCGAGCTGTAGTAGTCCCGATCTCTGTCCCTGTCCCTATCTCGATGTCCATGCCTATCCCAATCCCTGTCCCGCTCACGCTCGCGGTCCCTCTCGTCTCTATAACTTTCCCCCCTCCGCTCCCTGCGTTCGCTCCGCTTCTTCTCCTCATCGCGACGATACTCGTCCAGCCTCGGCCGGCTGTTCTTCTTCTTTCCGCCATAGTTCCACTGGCCCAAGTCCTCTGCGCCCTCCAGCTTTTTGGCACCCAGACCAAGTTGATTCTGCCGCCGCTCCGTCGGCTGCTTTTTCTTCGGTCCGCGCAGCTTGCCGTCCCAGCCCATGCCGCGCAACAGTGCGGCGCCGAACTCGCCGTCTGGTATCGCCTCGTAGTCTGCAAGCGTCGCATCCTCGCCTACGTGCTTGATGTCGGAGAGGTAGGCGTCCTGCTCCGTCGCATGGATGACGACTTCCTCCTCCTCACGATGTTTCTTCCCAAGCAGAGCGTCCATGGCCTCATCGTCTGCGCTCCGCTGGACCTTCTTTTCTTGTGAACGATCCTCCTCCTCCTCCTCTTCCTTGGGCCGGCCCGTTTTCGTATCATCGACAGGTTCTGCCGCACCCTCCTCGCTCGTCTTACGTTTCTTCACGGTCAGGCCCCATCGTATTTCCTTGTCCGCATCAGCAGGTTCACTGTCAGGCTGTGGTTTTGCGGCATTTTCCAGCTGCCGTTGCTGCGCCTGCACCTCAGCAGGCAGCAGGTTCTTGCCGCCTCTACGCGCGCGCAATTCCGATTTCCAGTCGCGGTTCCGTTGCTTATCAATCACCAGCTCGCGGGGCTTCTCTCTCTGTTTGGATTGCCCACCAAACTCCGTTATTTCTTCATGCCGTCCGCGGCCGCCATCGCGCTCGCCGTCCGAGTCCGAGTCGAAGGTGTTGCTGAGCGCATTCGTTCGGGATCGCTTGCCCAGTGATGATGGTGGGTCTGTGCGAGAGGGTCTCTTGTTGTTTTTTGCGCTTGAAGAGCCCCCAAAGCTTATAGCTATCCTCGGAGCTTTTGGGCCGTCTGGCATAGCGCTGGTAGTGGTGCAGCTTGTGGCGGGTTGGGTCAACTCTTTAGAAAGATGGCGGCTTGATTGCAGGAAGTATTGTCGGTTCACCTTGCGACGACAACTTGCAGGGATGTGGATCAAGTGTATTATGTAAGGTGGATCGCAATTAATATACCTAAGCAGAGTACCTTCCTTATAGCTAGAGCTCTCAAAACGCATTAACACAGGTAGGTACAGTCACATGTAGAAAGTCTACATACACCTACTAATTTCCCCCCTATTAGTAGGTGTATGTAGACTTTCTACATGTGACTGTAGGTAGGTTTGTCTATGAGCCTAACATTCAAATTTTGCAGAACACCCGCTCCACTTCCTCTATTTCTCACCACCGCAAGGGTGGTCATTTCCTTGCGCCTAGGTAATTTGGATAAGAACGCTCTACCTAGAAAGCAAAGACTTGGTCCTCGAGTTTGCTCACAGGGCGAGCCTTCTTGAACCCGAGGCTCTCGGATGTTTTCTTCAGACCGCTGACCATAGGCGGGGGGCCACAGAGAAGAAGCTTGACATCGTCGGCGGGCTTGGGGAGCAGCTTCTGTACATTTGTTAGCTCTGCATGTAACAAGAGATCTCATAAGAAAACTTACTGTGATCATGTCGGCGGTGACGTATCCAACGCCACCAGTCCAATCGGCAGGGGGCTTATCCAAGACGTAGTGCACACGGAAACCGCTGTCCTCCTTGGTAAGCGCATCGAGATCTTCCTTGAGCAGGATGTCCTGGACCGTAACGTTGGCGAAGATAAGATCGATCTCGGTCCTGTCACCAGTCGGGCGGCCGCGGATGACAGCACGAATTATTTGAAGCATGGGAGTAATACCAGTGCCTCCAGCAATCATGCCAAAGTGACGGACCATGTTCGGGGTATAGACGAAGGCACCCTTGGGGCCCTTGACCTTGAGCGTCTGGCCGACCTTCATGGACGCCATATGCTTGGAGATGTTGCCGGTGGGGTACGACTTGATCAAGAGGTCAAAGTAGCCAGGTTGGTGGTCGCCGGAAATGGGAGTGTAGGACCGCACGATCTCCTTGGTGGTACCATCGGGCTGGGGGCAGTTTGCACCGATGGAGATGTGCTGGCCGATGGGAAGGCCGAGGACGCTCTTCTCGGAGGGAAGCTTGAAGCGGTAGCTATGGAAGCCGTTAGCCACAGTATCGAAGTCGACATTCAGAAGACAACTTACATGGCGACGTTGTGCGAGATGATTGTCTTTTCCTTGAGCTCAAACTCCTGGAATACATCAGGCCTAAGAACCTTCTTGATCTCTGCGCGCGGGGTTGGTCAGTAGCCAACTCCGAGGGGTTCCAAGAGGGCCGAACTTACGCATCGAGTTGAACTTGTATGCCGCCAAAGCAATCGATAGGAGAACAGCGTACGGGACCCATTCGCTCTTGGTGATGGCGCATCCCACGATGATCAAACCGGCAGGGATGTAAACATTGTCGAAGTACTTGCGGGAAGCGAGAGAGTCGGCCATTTTGAAGACGACGTCCGTAGCTATGTCGAGTTCGTTCCAGGCGTGGGGATTCTGGGAGTTGCAGGAATCGAGTTAGTCGGCTTGAGGTGCGAGGGGGCGGCCAGATATCGTACGATCGCGAAAACGGGAAAGCCCCTCCGATTTTCTGTTGAGTTGCCGAATTTCTGCCAGCCCCTGCAACGGCGAGCGGTCAAGCCGCAGTACAACTTTGCGACTGTGAGGGTCGGCGCGCAGGGACGTGAAAGCGAGCCACCAAGATACTTTTTGCGCCACTCTGTGGCTGGGCACATGACTGGCCCACCCCATCGCGGGGTTTCAAGAAAACACCGCCGGTTTCTCATGGGTACCTACCTCACACAAGCTCGTAGTATTGACCGGCGGAGTATTTCGGAACCCGAGTACACCAGCTACATCTTTGTACAGGTGCAACGCCGCGGTATCATAAAAGACCAACTGTGAGGCGAAACTGAGCTGCGGGGAGCGTCTGGTTTCCAAACATGATGTGCTAGCATTGCAGTACTCGAGACTGGGGACACAGTATCTGGAACATAGCTTACATCTGTGATACTTCCAGTGCTGCGTATATGCCACATGCCTATGATGCCATCAGCTGCAATACCTCCTCTGCAATTGTCGGGCGCAGTCATGATAACCACCGGATGCCCTCCGTCTATTATGCTATCGGTCCAAGAGTCTATGGTCAAGGCAGGCCATTGTCAAGCTCCTGCCACCGTGTTGGTCGCAAAAGAAGGCGGAATTCCTATATCCTCAAGCCTTGTTGTCTTGCATACATCTTTTGACAAGTTCCATGCAATGACTAACAACTGGCATACTTCTTCTTTCCTAGAAATAACGCTGGAGGTGTTTATTGTGTCGTGCTTGGGAGTCCAGACTAGTCGTCTTGATAGCGCGACAGTATTATTTCATTGTCGGGAGGATCAGACGTTCAAGGGTAATCGGGAAATGACATCATGGCAGCTGGTAGCGTGGCAATAGGACTAGAAAGAATGAGTAAACCCCTAGTGATAAGCGGCGTTCTCGCTTCACATTAACTACTTGAGGTTGGGTAGCTTAGACACATGCTGAACGGCGGAAATCTGAAATTTGCATCATCTCGATTTTGCCGGTACTTTGTGCTCCCTGTGTCGTCGCATGAGGTTGTGTTGTATAAGTAACATGTGCAGGTAGACCTTGACCAATAGCGGTGGTTGAGTATTGAGCAAGACCGGCCCGGCTGTCAAGCGGTGCCGTCCGCACCCGCCTTTGCCGCCTGTCAGACTAGATACGGAGGTCCGTGCCTGAACTGATGGCAGGACAGAACATGCCGTTGCTGCCTCCTTGCGCGCGTGCCGATGTTTTGCCGCCTGCAGAGAGCCCCGGTATCGACACCTACCGGTACCTACTTGTGAGGGATTCTATAGGGATTGTGGTCCATCTGTACTCCGTACTGTAGCTGGATAGGAAACATGTGGCTTTCCTCAGACCTGCGGCTGACGTATAGTGATAGCCATATGTGTATAGTTCAGCTTCATTTCCGGAAACACCAGGCACACGAAATCGTTCAGCGGGAGTTGATTACGGGTTGGTGGTGGGATAATAAGGATTGCCTCCTCGAAGTGGCGCACTGAGCGTGCTGCAGTGGCTCATGTTTTTTTTTATCTTTTGTCTTTTATTTTTATTTCTTAAACGTAGCGAATGGCCCCCCCTTTCGCAAATTTGCAGGCCGAAAAATAGCATGGCGAACAAGCCGGCAGGGGTTGCCGAATGGTTACTCCCCTGCGCTGACGACGATCATAGACAAGTCCCAATCTCGACAAGTTGCTCCCCTCCGCAGCCCACCGCAGCCCACCGCAAGCCCCTACAGCTTCCCCCTTCCTTGGAAAGGAGACACCCCGCACCCTTCGAATTGGCTGAGACGGGCTGCTTTTCCATGTTCGCATCCGTGGAAGTGTGCAGAGGGCCAACGCTCCATTCCTTGGAATTGGGAAATGTGAGGCGTTTGTGGATATCTTCACGCACGAGGGAGAGATTGCGGTTCGGCGGAATATGTGTGGTATGATGGCATTCGGCATTGCTGCTCGAGGTCATACCCCCATCCTTCGTACCACAAATGTGGTCGATTTCAGAGTCGTTGGTCATTCGGTCGCTCAGTCGACGCACCCGTTCCTCGTACCCTTCCTCGGCAACGCGTCAGGCGGCACGTTGCTCTTGAGTCTTTATTTTCATTTCTTGTGGCTATGACTGGTACACAAGCACGAAGGCAGGTTTGGTCGAGGAGCCCGGCTAGGCACAAAACAGTCGTGAACAAATGAAGTGTCCCAAGGCTACCAATCCTCCTCGTATCCGTATAAAAAGGGGCTGGCTGGCATGACAAGGCCCGGGCCAGGGCACTCGAGCTTGCTGAAGCCCTTTGCTAATTCACCTCGAGTCTCTTTTGAGCGGAGAGGTTATCGGCTATTCAAAGACACGAGAAAAGAGTGGAATCCGAGGGCACGGCAGCATCCAGCCGGTAAAGAATTGTGCAGAACAGCCTTGTGTTCGAGTGAGGCAGGCCAAGGGGGGGAGGGTAGAATTGAAGCGATTTTGAGATATTTCAGGTCGCCAGGGCGCCCCCCTTCTAGTTCGAATATTGAGCATGGCTCGAAACGACCCTTACTTTCGGACTGACCGGCCCTAGCGTGTCTCCACGGACGGGAGTCTCAGTGAAGTGGAAAGTTAGAGAAGGGAAATATGGAGATGCGAATCGGGGACTATCCAGGCAGAGAGAGCAATCGGTGATGACGGCCAGAGAGAACCCGACTAGAAGAGTCCTGGGCGGACTGGGTGGGCTAAGAACGACATGCATGACTTGGCGGCGGCGACGAATATGTCTGATGCCAGAGAGTGCAGGTTTGAGACTAAAAGACGTCAACGGAACCGCGAATAAGGATGGCATAATGGGAATCTGCCTGCGCCATCTCGCTGGCCTACCCAACCCAAGAACCGAGTGATGGTGGGATTGATGCATCTGCGACCGGCGAAATCTACGCAGTATTAGTGCACTTCATATTCATGAGCACACCTGGATGGCAGGCACATCACGCTATGGGCCGTAAATCCATGGCTCAGGAGGGGCCACTAATTCCTCGGATGAGCCGGGATATAACAAAGCACTTCTACCACGGATACGTATACAGTTCGCCCTACTTTTAGATGCTGACGTGCTCGAGTTGCACCGCCCACTGCTGCGTATGCCAGCCTGTCCGGTCGTCATACCGGCAGCGTAGCAGTAACAACAGGGCTTGGAGAGGGAGTACGGATACAGGCGTTATATATGCCAAATATACGAATACCCGTCGTTTCGAGGCACAGTGAACAAGGCAGCTGAAGAGTGTGTAAAGGCGCCGAGCATTTCACTGTTCTTGCGGTGGAATGGGTATGTACGAATATGTACGAGAGACCAAAGTGCACAGCTTCCGGTGGGGTTCCGACAAGGTGCAAGGCAGCAAGAGATATGGCCCATTCCCTTGGCAAGCAAGCTGCAAGCAAGTCACGGATCCATAGGCATGAATGATCCTTGCAGAAACGCGCATAACGGGGGATGGATAAGAGCGGACTTGGGCGGTGGTGGTTTACCTCGTGTACACGGGTAGTGTACTATGTACATTAGGTGTGTTTCGACGGGTGCTGATGCCCGCAGCAGCCTATCAGAAATCCAGTTCGTTTCCCGAGCGTGACGAGTCGGCAGTCATAACTAGCCAGACCAACAGCGGCTGAGTATGCTCTAATGATTTCCTGTTCAGCTGTCAGGACGGTAGGGACGGATGCAGAGCACGTACAGGCATATTCGCTGATGTATGTAGGGTGGTAGATACCTTGAGTGACTGGCATGGAAAAGGGCCGCACACATCCAATGATACCCACTGTATGCCCCATGGCTTCCCGCCCCGAGAAATGCCTCCCATTGGTGACGTACTATGGTGACCAGTCAGCAGGTAGACTTACAGGTGGCCATAGGGGGGTTACATGACCTGACCATTGACAAAGGGCCCGTGCACGAGGTTACCCAGCCATAGTCAGGTAGCCTCTCCCTTATTTTTCTAATTAGCTAAAGTATTAGCTAATAGGTCTGCTTAAGGGAGTTCTTTGTTTCCTAGAAAATCTAGTTCAAGCTAGCTCTTAATTAGTTTAAAATAAATCTAGAGCAGATTTAGGATTTCTAACTGCTAAAAAAGTGAATATGAATAGTTTCATAATTAGTTCAAAGCGAATTCTGAACGTTTACAGATTTAGATCTGAATACGTTTAGAATATATATATGTAGAATAGATCCTAAGTTTTTTAAAAGCATATAGAGCAGAGGTTACATAATTATAGTCAGATAACCTTATATACAGACCTTCTTTAAATTTCTTTTGGCTGTTCGGTCATGTAACCCCCCCAACCCCCCCACATCGTCACCTTACCTATTAGCACGGAGTGCCTATTCAGGAGAAGCAGAGTCAGAAGAGATTAGCTATAGGTATCTGAGGGACCTTATAATGCTTACCTAATGTAAGGACGACGCCAGCGCCAGGAACCCCGCGTATTGTCTCATCAGGCGACGCTTTCAGGGCCAAAAAACAGGATGTGCTTGGATAACATCATAGCTGCATCAAGCCCGAGCTACCTATTAGCTACAATTCTGTGGGGTACGATACCTAGGTACCTACCTACCTACCTACCTACATACGTATGTACTCTACGCATACTGCGTAAGGTAAGCCCTGTCTATCCGCAGCAACGGCACCAGATTCCCGATCCCATTTTTCTCTGCGGTGTCTCTCGCTGCGAACACACAAACACCCATACCTCGTCGCCTTTTGCTCTTCATCCGTCACTTTCTCCAACTCCCAATCCCCAAATCATCGTCGCTTCTGTTCTACCAGTACTTACTTACCTCACACTCGTCTTCAACCCTCGGCTGGTCCTGCATCACTCTTGTTTTTTAGTACACACACAACACACGTGCACCTCTCGTCTCTCCTATGTACCTTTAGTCTGACCAATTCTTGATCCGACACTTCAACCTACCTACTCACACTATCATTCCGTATCTGCTACCTACCTACCTACCTACCTACCGATACGCACGCACGTACGCCCTAGGTACTGAGTACCGTTGCCCGACTCGCACCCGACTTGACTCTCCCAGCAGCCAGGATCAGGTCTCTTGCGCTTCTGTCCCGACATCCATCCGCTTCCATCCACCCAATCATCCGCATTGCACCCCTCGTCGTCCGTTGCTCTACTATCCACCCGACTCGCTTCAGTTCTTCCTTTCCCTTCCAAGCAGGGTACCTAGGTGTCAACGCACGTTCGCTGCAACTCTCACCCTTCCCCCCAAACAGCTGTTCCCTGCTTCCCTGATAACCTGCCCTGTTCTATCTCGCTCGATCCAACGAGATAGACAGAGAGAGAAAGAGAGAGCGAGTGTGTGAGAGAGACCCTATTAACACACCTCCGTCATCCGTCCTAATTTGTATACTTACGCTTTTTGCCCCCCCTCCTCTTCTGATACTCTTTCCTACCCTTTTTTTTGTACGTCCCTAATCTCCGCCCTTGACTTCGCTGTCTCATTGACGGAGACGCCGCCCTCTTCCCTTTCACCGACCTCATTCCCCTCGAGTGTAAACTGCGCTTTTGTCGCCAGCTCCCAATCGATATCGACGACTTGCCTGTTTGTTAAACGTTGCATGGCCCAATAAGTCGCATTCTCGACCTTGACGGCCTCGTGGGCCCGAGTAGGCCGGGGTACTCTGTCACAAAGACGGCGGAATAGGCTGGGCTTGGACCCCCGATTACTGCATGTCAAATCTGTCGACCATGGACGCCGCCGCGAACCGACAGTCAATGCTGCCCACCATTCAGACGACGCACCATGGAGACCCAACTAGTACTAACATGACCGCCGCAGAGCTCCGGAGCGCCTCGACACCGTCGCTGGGGGGCAAGAGGCGCAATTTTCTAGCAAAGACCTTCAGGAAGGTTAGCGGCAGCACATCCTCCACCGACCTTGCCTCCATGTCCGAGGAGGCATCCGGTGGCCTCCACATGAAGTCAAAGCGAGTCCTTCACAAGAACAGCGGATCCGGTGGCTCGAACTCGTCCTCGATATTCTACCGTCTCAACCGACGAGCTTCCAAGGACTCGTCCACGAGCTCCCACATGTCCGAGGACGCTCCAAACTATCTCAGCCCTCAGCCGCCCTCGAACACTGTCAGGATCCTCAAGCATGGACCGTTGAAGACCGACAGCCGCTTGTGGAAGTCTCGCGCAGAGTATGTTGTCTTGACTGATGGACATTTGATCAAATTTAGCAGCGTCGAAGCAGCGAGGTCGAATTTCACTGAATTAGCTCCTCCGACGGCACGCCTAAAAAGATCGTCAACTTCATCGACGTTGAGTCAGGACGGGTCTCATTCAGACGGCCGGGTTGAGATCCCCCTGTGCAGAATCGTCAACATTTTCAACGAAGAGGGTGTAAGCCCGCACTTTGGACTGGATGTATGGTGGTCCGAGACCTCTCCACTGGTGTCATGGGCGTGCACAAAACTGTTTTTTGGTATGCCCGCAGAACGAGACGATTGGATGTCGGAAATTCGGCATGCTATTCGTGAATCTGTGGGTTCTTCCACCGTGCCAAAGGGTCTTATTGCGCCCAATGTCGAGGCCGCCATCTACGCCATCGTTGCGGCAGAAGAGCCATCATGCTGCGGATGCCCGCTAGACGTCTTCCCTGTCGTTCAACGCGCCACCCTTTTGAGTACCAAAGCCGAGGCCACGGAGAATGCGAAGAAGTCTCGTGACGGCTCATCCTATTACTTGCTTCTCGGCCAGAACAAGTGCTATCTTATTCGGGTCGCCAGGACCTCGGTGTACAAGGCGCCGCAGGATATTGATATCAGCAGTGTGGCTTTTGGTCTGACGTCGCTGGTCAGGTTGAAAGCTACCATGGTCCCCCACGAGGAGCGGTTTGTTCTCGGTTTCCGGTATGTGCTTATCATGTCTGCTTGGGAAAGTTACGGATACAGTCGCTAATCTGCAGTGAAGGCTACCTTGCGAAAACGAAAAACGCCTTGAGCTCGCTAGCCGCTGGTACAGAGAAATCGTCATGACGTTTATGAAGGCAGACCGCGCAGTAAGGCCAGCATGGCCCCAGCATATGCAACGGGATATCTTCGACATCAGAGGTCTGACTGCTCAGCTTCTGCTTCCCTCAGGCCAGGATTATGGAGGTCTCAAGAGAACACTCGAAGCTTACTGTGCCACCTTCAAATGCAAGGCCCCCGAATGGACGGTAAATTGGAAGTGCGAACGTAGGGAACATTGTCCTGAATTCCGACTTCTCCCTGCGAAGGAACCAGGTGGATACTCGGCTCTCCAACTTTTGGCGGTCTTCAAGGCCCTCAGATTCAACGATTACTTCAAGGCTTTGTCTTTCCGCGATGTTGACTTCTCTCCCTTATGTGGGTTGACCGACGTTCCGGGTTGGGATGAGTCTGTGGCAGATGTCAACAGGGACGGTAGGTCGGGCGCTCAGGTGGGCCAAGACGCAAATTTGGCTAATCTAGGACAGGACTCGTGATCGACGGCGCGCACCGCGATATCCTCAAGTCTGCGCCTTTACTATCCCAAGAGATCCACGCCGTTGCCTTCACCTCCGGGTCGGTCAGAAAGATCGACTTGACCAACGTCTTGGCGTCGCGGAACATCGTGGGCGTCTCGCGCACTCGAGCTGGTTCCAAAAAGGAACCCGAAGTTGTCCGGCCAATCCTCTTACTTCTCAAAACCGGCAGCATCCCCTGCGATACCCTACTTGTCGGTGGAAACCCGCTGACCGCAGCCGAAGTTGATGATTTGGGTGAGCAGGGCTTGACGACGATCTCTTGTGTATACTTGGCTGACTAAATGTAGTGGACGTATTGCACATTCCCGATCTTATGAAAGAATTGGACATTTCTAGATGTAACCTCGATGAGAAAAGTCTGGAAGGGATATGGGACGCCCTGCCATCCCAAGGATACAAGATGGAATCATTAAACACCTCCCGCAACATCGGCCATGTAGATCACATGGTTGTTAAGAACAACCTTTCCCACTTCATCTGTCTTCGAAAGCTCGGTATCGCCGGCAACTGCCTCAGCCAGTTCAGAGATCCCATCTTCTTTGATGAAACCATCATGAGGTGGGGCCTAGAGGAGCTGGATCTTTCGAACATCAATGTAAATGCTTCGAGACCTGCACGCTTTCATCCGCTAACTTCCCGCAGCTGAACGATGCCACGTTACAAGTCTTGGGCAACTATCTGCAGTGCCCCGAGGCCAACTATCTGCGCAGGCTGGATCTCAACAACTGCGGGATGACCGGCACCCAGATTGCGGCGTTGTTCAATAGTATGGGCCAGGGTAGAGTGATGACGTGCTCCATCAGCGGCAACTACCTCGAGACTGGCACTGAAGCACTGGCGAATGCGATCGCGTACAACTTTGGGCCGACGTCATTGTTCATGGACATGATCGAATTCCAGAACGAGAAGAACTACATCAGGATTATCAAGGCACTCTCCCATAACCGGACCATCCGACTCCTCAGTCTTGTGGGGACGTCAACTCCTGGACAGGTCAGCGACGAGGCATGTATGGCCGTGTCGGACTTTTTTGCTACGAATCAATCGGTTCAGTATCTTGACTTCTCTGGCTTTTCTGCCAAATTGGACGAGGGTCAGCTGGGCTTGGGGTTCTCTCGCTCTCTGTCTGGTCTCGCCGATAATACAGAACTGCGGCACCTCCGCATCCGCAATCAAAAGCTAAATATGAACATCGGCGACCTGGCGCACGCAATCCACCTCAACCAGACTCTAATAACTTTGGATGTGCAGGAGAACAACTTCAACCTGTCGAACCTGTCGCACATGGCGAAAGCTCTCGACCAGAACAGTTCCATTCAGGAGTTCTGCCCCTTCTCGCGCTCCGAGCTTAACGCAGCTGTCAAGTCGAGCGTCCAGAATGTGGGAGTGCCCACTGGTCAGCCCTCCTCTGCAAGAGCTCGCCGAGCGTCCAAGGTCCTTTCCAAGGCTACGTTTGAGAACTTCGCAATGGAAATGGATAAGAACAACGCACTCATGCAGAACCTCAAGGACGAATGGAGTGTCAAGACAGCTCAAATCGACCACATCCTCGAAAGGAACCGAACTTTGTCCCTCGAGAAGGAGATGGCTCGCATGCAGTGGGATCCGCAGGAAGAGAGCCAGGAGGACTGGATCGCTCTGGAGCTCGGCAGCGTCTTCGGTGGACTCGCGGTCAAGGCCATGAAGACTCGGCGCAAGATCATGCAACCTGGTTACCGTGGAAGCGTGTATTTCGGCGCCAACACCCCTCCTCTGGAGTCGTCGCAGGAGTTCGGTGCCCATGCGGCTCCGCATCACGTCACACGGGAGGAAGTCATGGAAAGCCCCGAGACAGAAGGTGCTAGTGGCTCTTCTGGGCTTCCGACTCCCCCCGAATGGGCACCAGCAGAAAGCTCCATCAAGGAATATGCCGTAGCATCGAGCGTACCCCAGTCTCGCGATGCCCCACGCATTTTGGATGAGAACGCCGACGAATTTGACCTTTCTCTCTTGAAACATATGATACAACACGGATTTGCCTTCGACGAAGCGACGCAGGCTCAGTCTGAAGACGTCGACAGGAAAACGGCGACCACCATATCAACCACGACCCTGTAATGAATCTACAAATGAGAAGAACAAAAGAGAAGGAGAAGGAAAATCGAATTTTGAAAAACAAAAAAACAAAGAAGCTCTTTAGGAATGAAAGAAAGCGAAACGAAAGAAGGAAAAAAAAAAGCACGACAGAGGATTGAATACGTCCCAACAACAAAACAATAGATATTAGCAACGGCGACATACTCTGTTTTGGAATTTCCCAGTCTTGAACCAGGCGTTTTCAGAAACGGGGGGGGCAATGTGTGTTTTCAGGATACCGCGCGGGATTGATACCCAGTGTCGCAGAAGAGCTTCATTACTATCGACTGGTTTCTTCCCCCCCTCTTATGTGTGGGTTCAAGTACATTGTTTTGTGGTTGGCGTTGTAAGGGTTTGCTTGGCGTTGTCCCATATCTTCATGTAGAAATATTGCCTTGATGTGGTTTTGCTTTGTTTCCAAGATAGGCTAGGATTCCTTATAATATATAATTTGTGAGACTATACTCTGCACGATATGATGCTGGACAGTAACATATCGAGTCACTTGCAACAGTCTCGGATGAATGCAATTTGCCTTTGATTTCTCGACTGTCACGCTTAATTAGACCTACTTCACTCCTTCGTCTGAACTGATTGGAGCGCCACTGTGGCCATCATCAGGTTGGACCAAACTCTATCAAGCAAACTGATGTTTCTGTAGAAGAAAAAAGCCATATTTTGAGACCCAGGATTTTTCCATGCAGTGCAGGTAACCCAACGGCGTGAACCACGAGTCACCCGGATGCGGACCAGCGCAGAGCCCTGGGACGCCAACGGGATTGTGGTCCTCATTCTGGATTTGAGATATAGATGTTGCCGCGTTGTTATCCTCGGACTCTGGGTGCACGCATGGTATCCCGGAATCTGCTCCACAACGGAGCCGGATGTGGTTGGCAAATGGCCGGCGCGAGGGGCCGGGTATTCCGTCAATCCGGATGTAGTTTATCAGATGGGCTTCCTATGTACATACGCAGGACTGTACCTAGAAGTATGGGACCGGGATGGTTCACTCTCTAACGCAACAAACAACGGTCCAGAGATCCCTGCACATTTGCTGCGTAGGTACTTGTAGGCGGCTTGCTGATGCACTGGGCACTCGCCGTCGTTTCCCTGTTGGCCGGGCCGACGTGTCCAAACTCTCGTGCTGCAGATGCGGGGATGCGACACACAAGTGTGAGAACATAACATGACATGGGGCAGCGAGGACGCAATCCTGGATCCGAGGCGGTCATTGAGTGGGAAGAAATATATTTTGCTCAGCTACCACAGTCAGAGTGACCTGCCTGCAGAGCCCATTGCGCTGAATGAGGACCGAGCGTGAATGGGTGAAGTAGGTATGTATCTAGTTAAGTAAAAACCTGGCAGTGAGCGAAGGAAGGTATTACTTGGTTGGCTTGGCCCGGATAGTTGGGTGGATGAGAATGTCGACAGACCAGGTCATGAAGATGTGGATGGAGAACAGGGCATCAGTATCAGAAGCCGGACTTTCAAGCGAACCATTGAGGGGGTTGGTGGCCAAGTGCGTAGCAGCACCCTCCAGCTCAGACTTTGCCTGAGCGAAACCCCGCTGCGTGGATTGCGAAACTTTAACAGCCAGAGTGCAGCATGCTTGCAGCGTACGTGGTCCCCTAGCTACCCACCCAGGTACCTACCTGATGGACAGGTACTCTGCTAAGAGCATATGCATGACTTGATGCACATACGCGGTTCCAGTCCATGCAGCGAGCGTCACGTAATGTTCTGCAATGGGACCCACCGCAATCAGCCACACATTGGGAGGACCGCCGGACCCCTGTTCAGTTTGCTGCCAGGTTCCAACTGCCAACCCCGTCCAAGCCGCTGCCGCACCTTCCTACTGAAACCTTCGTGTCAAGCTGGGCACTTGTGAAGCGCTTCGTCATCAGCGTTGCCATCACTCCAGCACGACACTTACTACTCCTTTCTCCGCAAACAATTCTACAACTCTCAACGAAGTCCGGAAACCCTTGGCCATCTGGATCGACGGAGACTCTCCGATCGTGACCTCCGTCTTCGACTCAATCCTATCTCCATCCCCTAATCGTCATCAGGAGCCTTCGAGCCCGATCTCCTTTGTGCGCCCAACCCGCCCACCATGTATTCAAACTCGAACGCCTTCCTGGGCGGCAACAGCCAACGGCCCGGCGCTCAGCAATATGGCAGCTCTTTCGGCATGGGAGGACAGCAGCTAGGGCAGCAGCAGCAGCAACAGCCGAGTCCGTTTGCTCCCCAGCCCACGGGTTTTGGTCAGGCGCCGTTGCAACAACAGTTCACTGGTTACCCGGGGATCCAGCAACAGCAGCAGCCGCAGCAGCAAGCTCCCCAACAGCTTCAGCCTCAGTTCACCGGATATCCTGGCCAGGCTCAGCCTCAGCAGAGCTTCCAGACCGGCGCGCCTCCGATGCCCTCGATCCCCCCGCAGTTCCAGTCGCAGTTCCACCAGCAGCAGCAGCCTCAGCAGACTGGGTTTCCGGGTCAGCAGCAACAGCAGCAACCTCAACAGACCGGCTTCCAACAATCTCAGCCAGCTGGGTTTCAGCAATCCCAGCCAACTGGTTTCCAGCAGCCCCAACCAACTGGCTTCCAGCAGCAACAGCAGACGTCCACTCCGGCCCCCGCACCCATCAAGCCTCAGCCCACTGGCTTCAGTCAGATGGCTGCTTCTTTCCGGACCGGAGGGACACCAAAGCCGGCCGGCAGACGCCCGAAGTCTGCCAACAAGATTCCCAATATCCGGCTGTCCTTCATCACTGCCCAAGACCAGTCCAAGTTCGAGACGCTGTTCAAGTCTGCGGTGGGCGATGGCCCTGCCGCCACAATGTCCGGAGACAAGGCCAGAGACCTGCTGATGCGGTCGCGTCTCGATGGTGACTCCCTTTCGCACATTTGGTAAGTTCTGCCTGGTCCATTGAGTTGCGAAAGCCAGTACTGACAGATGACGCACAGGACTTTGTCCGACACTACTCGATCTGGAGAACTCCACTTCCCCGAATTTGCTCTCGCAATGTACCTGTGCAACCTGAAGCTCACAGGAAAGTCTTTGCCCTCGAATCTGCCTGAAAACATCAAGAACGAGGTTTCCAGCGTGGTGGACATTATCAATTTCAGCATCGCTGAGGATGCTGGCCGAACCACCCCCGGCAGCAATGCCACTGGCAGATCGAGCACCGAGCCTACCATTCACCAACCTCGGCCCCAGGCATCAAACTCCCAGTTGCTGCAGGCACAAATGACCGGCTTTCCTGGTCAGCAGCAGCAGCAGCAGCAGCAGCAGCAGCAGCAAGGCTTTGGCCAACCTCAGGGTCTTCAATCTCAGCAGACGGGTTTTCCCGGCATAAACTCGCACCCGACGGGGATGAACCCGCAACCTACAGGATACACGGGACCACGACCCCCGATGCCCCCGATGCCCACCGGCTATGGCAACAGCCTTACACCGGGAGGAGGACCAATGGCTGCGCCCCTGAACGCACAACCCACGGGCCGGCCTGGCCAGTGGGGCCTCGTGAACACACCCGCGACTGGCCTTCCCAACATCGATGCTCTGCAGGCTAGAATGATGCCGCAGCAAGGCCGTGAGCAGCAAAACTTCACTACACAGGGACTGCAGGGCAACGCTGTCATCCCGTGGGCAATTACCAAAGACGAGAAGCAGCGCTATGATGCCCTTTTCAAGGCCTGGGACGGCCTTCACAAGGGTTTCATTGGTGGAGATGTTGCCATTGAAATCTTTGGGCAAAGTGGTCTCGAGAAGCCCGACCTCGAGCGCGTTTGGACGCTTGCAGACAATGGCAACAAGGGCCGTCTGAACCTCGACGAGTTTGCTGTCGCTATGCATTTGATTTACAGAAAGCTCAACGGCTACCCCCTTCCCAACCAGCTGCCGCCCGAGCTCGTTCCTCCCTCGACAAGAAATATCAATGAGTCCATTGGCACCATCAGGTCGATGTTGAGTCAAGAGTCGGAGTTCCGTAACAAGTCTGGCGCCGCCCTGCTTCCCCAAAAGACCGGAGTCAGCTACATGAAGACGCATTCGTTGAGGGGCACTCCTGGTGGCCACAGCAGTGGACGTAAGGATGCCACGGTCTTCAAGAACAACGACGAACAGGTGGGCTACAGGTCCAGCGCTCGCCGCCGTGTAGGCAACAACTCGCCTCGACCCGAGTCGCCTGCTTCTACCCCCTATGACGACCTCGGTCTTGAACAGTTAAGGAAGAAAATCCGGGAGAAGGAAGTGCTTCTTGACGCCATGGATTTTGCTGATGAGAAGAGCCTGGAAGAGGATGATATGCTTGATAGACGCGACCGTCGCGAGGCAGATGAGCTTTACCGTCGTATTCGCCGTATTCAGGACGACATCGACGCGCACCCTGATGCTGCCCTGGCGACGGGTGATTCGGAAGCTGAGAGACGTGCCTTGAAGCGGCAGCTGCAGACCCTCACGGATAAAGTCCCTGAACTGGCTTCCGCGGTTCGCAAGACCGAAAAAGCAATTGCAGATGCAAGACTTGAGCTTTTTAGACTCAAGGACGCAAAGGCTCACCCCAACAGTGCCGCTCCTATAGTTGGGACCGGGCCCGGCGGTGCTGTTACCGAGTCTGACAGGCTCAAGGCCAGGGCCAAGGCTATGATGCAACAGCGCACAGCGGCTCTGACTGGCAAGAAGGTTGAGTCAGGTATTGATGACGAGGCTCCCAAGCGCCTTGAGGAAGAGAATCTCAGAGTCAAGACCGAGAAGGAGAACAACGAGAGCATGGTCAAGGACGTCGAAGACTCGGTGCGTGATTTCGCTCGGGGTATTGAAGATAGCCTGAAGGAAGGTACCACGACCGCTACCAATGAGCACGAGAAGCGTCGCTGGGATGACGCTCTCGGCGTCGAGGATGAGGTTAGAGATTTCATCTTCGATCTCCAGCGTTCCAGCCGCGCCGCGCGTGTCCGATCTCAGGACCAACGTCCTACGTCGTCTTCGTCCCGATCACCTGCTGCAGCTGCTCGGGCATCGCCTGCCCCAGCTGCGCCGGCCACTCGTAATGAGAGCCCTGCTCCTCCATCGCGCACTGCCACTCCTGGCGGCTCGTACTCGTCGTACAAGACCCCTGAAGAGCGCGCTGCCTTTATCAAGCAGCAGGCTGAGCAGCGCATGGCCGAGAGACTCGCCGCTTTGGGCATCAAGGCTCCCACTAAGCCTGGTGAGACGGCTGCTCAGAGAATGGAGCGTGAAAGGGCCGAACGCGCTGCTAAGCTGCGCCAGGCCGAGGAGGAGGATGAACGTCGCGAGGCTGAGCGGCAGGCTCGTCTCGCAGAAGAATCGGGTGCACCGGCACCGGCCGCAAAGAAACCCCCTCCGCCGCCGTCGAGGAAGGCTGCCAAGAGCGACGCCGCTGAGAAAGAGACTGCCCGGAAGGCTGAGGAAGAACAAGCTGCTAAGCAGGCAGAAGAGGAGCGCCTTTCTAGAGAGCACGAGGAGCAGCAGCGTGCCACCCAGGCGATGGAGTAAGTTTTCACACACTTGCCGCTCACAGCCATATACTAATGATTGATCAGAGCCAACGCCAGAGAGCAGCAAGATGACCTGGAGAACGAGCGACATGCTGCAGAGGCTCGGCTCAAGGCGCTTGAGGAGCAAGTCAAGGCGGGCAAGCTCAAGAAGGAAGAAGAGAAGCGCAAGAAGAAGGCAGCCCTCGCCGAGCAAAAGGAGAAGGAGGCCAAGCTCGCAGCCCAGAGAGCCGAGATCGAGGCAGCCCGTCAGCGCGAGCTGGAGCTCCAGCGCCAGCTCGAGGCCATGAACGACGATGACAGCTCTTCAGATGACGAGGATGGTGCTGCTCAGATCACTCCTCAGGCGTCGACCCCTACGCAGGGCGGCAGCCAGATCAGCAGCCAGGAGCTCGAGAAACAGCCCTCGCCGCCTGCAGTCCCGACGGTGATTACTAGCCCCCCCGCCGAAAGCGAGAGCCGCAACCCGTACCACCGCATGATCTCTCACTCGTCCGAGTCTACCTCGGGTCCAAGTGAGCCATCCGCGCCTGCCGCAGCCCCTCCCCCGCCGCCTGCACCGGCAGCCGCGCAGTCGACCAACCCATTCCATCGCATGGCACAAGAGAGCAAGGCCGCACCCGCGGCTGCCACGCCTCCGCCGCCTTCCGGTCCGTTCTCTCGCAAGCGTCCTGACGAGGATGATGACTGGGGCACAGATAAGGAGGATGATGACGAAGACTCCGACGACGACGACCGGCCTGGAGGCAGTAGTGCAGCGGCTCTGGCTTCCATCTTGTTCGGCACCATGGGACCGCCCCGGCCATTGTCCGCCACTGGAGACAAACCGACTTCCAACCCTGTCAGCCCGCGCATCGGCAGTGACGCCTCACCCTCGTCCCCTCCTCCTCCTCCCCCACCTATGCCAGGGACCGGCGCCCCCCCGCCGCCTCCCGGCCCTGCACCTGAGGCGCCGTCAGCACCTCCCCCACCACCCATGCCAGCATCATCCGCCCCAGGTGGCCCTCCCCCACCGCCGCCGCCGCCGCCGGGTATGGGCGCTCCGCCGCCACCGCCTCCGCCGCCACCGGCAGGTGATGCACCTTCAGGCCCCCCGCCAGGAGGCCGGCCATCAGGCTTGCTCGGCGAGATTCAGATGGGTAAGGCTCTGAAGAAGACACAGACTCGTGACAAGAGCGGTGCCGCTACTGCAGGCCGCGTTTTGGATTAAGTGCTATCAGCCGATACGGACAGACAATATCGACCGTGCAAGGGGAAGGAACAGGTCAGGCGGGAGGCAGAGTTATGCTCGGGCCTCCTCTCTCTTTTTCTCTTTTTTTTCCTTTTTCTTTCCTTCCTCCTCTTTCACGACTTGTTGGAGGCCAATTTTGTTCACGGGTGGCGATGATTGAGAAAGGGGAGAGGCGTGTGTATGTTCCAGTTCTGTATCAGACCGTAATTCCCACTAGTAATGCTGGAAGCCCAATTTTTCTTTATTGTTCTTGGCCCGTGGTCCGTCTGCGAGTCCGTCGTGTCAAACAAAGAATCCGAGCTGGACATAGGCCGGTGCAGACCCTGAACGTGGTGCATGGTGCCGTGGCGCCGATGCTGGGGCTGGTGGCTCAAGTAACTTTCTAGCGCTATTCTATTATCGGCGCCACAACATCCATCGAAAGTCTGAGGTGTGTTGCGTTTGCGCGTGGAGCTCGATTGCCTCTCTCTCTCTCTCTCTCTCTCTCTCTCTCTCTCTCTGTGTGTGTGTGTGTGTCTTCAAACGCAGGTGGGAATGACGCTGCGTCCGCGTTGGCGTTGGTATTAGGAGGATGGAGAGTGAAGGACGGGGAGCCGGAAGGGGAGAAGGGGAAGAGAGAGGCTGGCTCCCTGGAACGTTGTAGGGAATTAGCCTTTTCTTCTTCCTGTTCAGCTTTTCTTCTCGTTTTCTTCTTGGCCTTGCGAACGCGCGAGCGAACGGCCGGATGGCGTTTCTCTACCATTTCTTTTTTCTTTTCTTGGGTGGGAGGGGAGTTGGTGAGGGAGGAGTTTAGCTGGCCGATCACGCGCATCCTACGGCCTTTAGAGGATGGACGATCGCATAGCCAAGGAACCCCGCGAGACGTGTTGGCGTCAACATGGCCCGGCTAACAGGCACATATCGAGCCTGGAAACGAAGCTACACGCGCGCCTCCTGGTGTTTTGCTTGACATGCCGTTGGACCAGACCCCCCGGGGGGCGGGGGGGGGGGGGGGTAGTCTGGAGGTGCATGAAGTGCGGTTCGATCGGCCCCTTGCTCTGCTAGCTCCGCCGTAGTCTGTATGTTCTTCAAGTACCGACCACGACTCGGATGTTTCTGCAACAGCAAGCTGTCGGCATCCCTTGGCCGACTCTCTTCGGGAGCGCTGGTGTCTAGTGAGTTGTGTGGTGGTCGAGGCTAAGTCAATCATATGGGATGGGATACTGAGGGTGGCCCTAGGATGTTCTACATATGCATGTCGCTCTCTGCCTACCTAGTCTGTAAGGGCACGATTACGAATTTCGCGTGAAGCTCTCAGCCTTCCAGCTCGAACACGGTTGCATCCGCCGGGGGAAGACTGGGGCCAAGATGACAGGAAGGAGGGGGTGGGTCTACGGGGTCCCTTGGAGGGAAGAGGAGCAGCAGCAACGGCGGCAACAGCATCAAAGTCTGATAACAGCAAAGCTACGTAGGTACGAGGAACTCGCAACATCGACGACAAGATGGATATCCCGCAGGACACGTGGGCAGGGGGGCTTGCTTTGCAGTGTTTCTGTGTTCCCCTAATTTTCCTTCCTTTTCCTTTACTTTTTCAAATTCGGTATTATATTTTATTTTATCTATATTTTGGCCACCTCCCGCCGGTCGAACCTGGACCGTCATGGGTGACGGGCAGACACTACGACGTGATGAAACAGATGCACGGGTACGTGCCGTTAGCTCACAAGCTACCCTGAGCTCCAACTTTACCAGCCTCCAGAATTTCGTTTCCGTCTATTCGAGGAGACAGCGGTGGTATAGACTTTGCTGCTTGGTAGGGGACGACCAGTGTCTCGGTCCTAAGAGTCTGTGTGCTTGCATATGGGAAGGGCCGATGTGGACCGGGACGGTGGTTCGGAAGGGGGAAGGGATGCCGAAACGTCTCTCAAAGTATCCTTCAAGTGTGCGATATTCATGGAGACTTTTTAGTTTGAACGATGGGTGGCTTCGGAGGCCTACCTAGCCTTTCTTTAGCCAACGTCTTTTTTAGAAGGAGACGAAAAGCAAGAGAGCTTGCTCAAGAGAGGTGCGTGCAATGCGGGAGGGATGACACGAATTGGCCGGCCCATGGACCCCGTAGACGAACATTGGTTGATGCCTCACGTTTGCTTTCCCCCCCTCGTGAATGGGATCATCAGAAGGTCACGAGACAGGAGGTGAAGGATCCATACGCTAGCCCGGCTTCCGTACGGATATGCAAACTTAGTTCGGCAGGAGACCAAAGCAGGCAGGCAGTGAGTTGGGGGGAAAAGCAAATGAGATGGCAAATGCGTTGTCCCATTGTTGGGAAGACGGGAATGGGAACCATTAGGCGTGGTGGCATTGGGCATCCAACACGGCCAACTTTTGGTCATCAATGCTTCTTTCTAGGGTGGTGAGGATCGCAGACTCGAAGTGTGATCGGTAAACGGACGGACGGCGACAATGCGCGTGTGCTCTCAAGATGGCCAAAGCTTGGTTGACTGCCCTGCCGCTTGACCTTATTCCAGACCAACTGTCCGTCGGGTTATCAGGCGGTACGGGGCCCCCTTACATGGGGGCTGCGTTTGGGAAATGATAAGGTAAGGCAAGGCCACCAGGCCGGGCCACGGCCTGCCTGGTGCTCCGTGATACTGCGCTAAGGGAGAAAGACGACAAAGCCTCGCAGGCAGACATGTGGGATGGAGATGGGATGGGGAATGGCCCGTCAATGGCCGGCACTTCGGGTGGGTATACCAAAAGCAGCGCTATTAATATCAGTAAAACAGGGATACACGCTCCCGGGGGGCAGCAAGAAAAGAGTGACAGCCTGGGAGAGGGAGAGAATGGGGTATGGGAGCATCGAAAGGCGAGAGGGTGAAGAGGGGTACAGTAGTGTGATGCAATGGCGCCCGGGTTGGTGGCCCGCGACCGTTTGTGGATTGCGAGTTCCATTTGATGGATGAGTTGGCAGTCGGTCAAGCCGGGGTGGCACAAGATGGTGCAGGAAGATACGGAGAGAATAACGAAGATTCGTCACTCTCTGGTTCATCCGTGTCTCTAAATCTCCCCATTAATTGCTGCGTATTGCGTATTGGCAGGGAAGTGAAAGGGGCAACTTGATCAGAAGCGGATTCCGTGGCATGATCTCGATGATGGATCGGGCGGAAACTTTTCCCCCTTTGCTTCCCTTCATTATATCCTCGGCGCAAGAATACCAAGCAAGGCAAAGAGGGGAAGGGAACAGAAGATGCCAAAACGGGAAAGACGGTTGAGCTAGATGCGCTGTCAATGATGTGCGAGATGGGATATCTCCCGGAGGAAAGATTTGTACCTTATGCGAAGATCAACTGACAGGGAGTCTTTACTGGGCTGAACCTTGGGACGAGGTGGGAAAGGCACCCGACGAGTACTCGGCGTTTGTGAACACAATGCGCAGAATTGGGAGGGGGGATTCACGAAATTCACATGGGAAAGGACATCTGCCAGGTACCAACGACGGAGAGGGTGTGTGAGTCGGAGGCGGAGGATGAGGGGAGGAGCCTGTAGGAGGAAGGAGAAGGAGCAAGCCCGAGCTTTCAGAGGGGAAGGAAGACGACAGAGAGCGACGGAGAAAGGGAAGAGCGGCCAATGACGGCAAGAGAAAAAAGGGAAGCTGGTCCCCGGAACCCTGTCCATCTGCCTGCGTGCCTGCCGTGGCCTAGTAAACTAGTACATAGTAGTACATCGTACGAAATCAATAGTATACACGTATATAGGCATCTAGGTACCCTGCAAAAGACTGGGTGAAAAGCCGCACTTGCAAGTTGCACGCACGCACGCACGCTCGCACTCACTCACTTGCAGCAGGTACGTATCACCTAAACTGGGAAGTGGCTTCGAGACCGCGGTGGAGCTCATGGGAAGAACAGTCAGGCACTTGAGAGTTGGTCCCAATTCTCGTTGAAACACTGTCAGCCGACGGGGAGCCAATGGCAAGTTTTGGAGTGGAAACGGTTTGATTGGGGATCGTGAGCTGGGGTCGCGACCGGGCACGGGCGGAGACACGAGGATCCTGTTCTGGAAGCATGTGCAAAGGGATTGATGGTCGGTCCGTCATCGTCGTCCTAGGCGAGAAAGGGATGATGTCACAGATCAGTTTGTGCCAGGCCAGAGCAGGGCGGTTCCGCTTCTCGGTATTTTCGCATCCATCGTCGGACGAGGTCGCTTCTGAGAGTAGAGCCCGAGTGTCTCGAATGTTAACGCATCGAAGCACGTAGGGTTGTGCTAAACTTTGCAACTTTAATGGTTGAAGCCAGCAGGTTCGCATGCATCATGACTAGTGTCAGATGCCTCTCAACTCGTGTGGCCCAGTCGTCTCCAGTGCCTGGCAGCAGGATGGAGCGTCGATGATGGGACGGATGGATAGGTACCGTAATATTGTCTCGACTTGTGAGACCATTTCCCCGTACCTGACGGTTGATGGCTTTTTCTGGACCCCAAGGTTTCGGGCCAAGTGGCCAGGAGAGAGACATATGTCGTAGCAAACGCGTCGTTCGTCCCAGTAGGCGCTTGTGAGCTGGAAACTGACCTTCCGTTTGGCATTTGCAGAAACGAGTTCAAGAGGGTTCCAGAGCCTCGATTCCTAATGGCCAATCGACTGTCCCGTTTACTTGTGATTGCTAGACATGTATGATTAGGCACTCATCGGTTGTCTTCTCCCGCTCCACCAACGTCGTTGGCCATTTGAACATGGCATGCTTATTTGTCAGAACTCACCTCTTCCAACGCTTACTACGTACAGACCGCTGACGGCGAGGCCCCACCGCCATAGGATTTTAGCCTCCCCAACGTAGGTATGTACGGTATATCCGTGCAGTTGCTGTTAGTCTATTCACGAGCAGTGCCGATGATTCCAGGCTCCCTGCATTGAGGCTCGAGCCTCCAGTCGGCTCCTTTTTCCCTTCCCTTCCCCGCCTTCCTTTTTTCTCCCCTCCCCTCTTGAGAGTCGGATTTGAATGGGTACCATCCGTGAATAGCGTCCCAGCAAAACCTGGTTCTAGAAGTCGGTTCTGCTGGGACACCCCTCCCTCCCTTGAGCAGCTAAGATCAATGAGGGAGTCTGATATTGATGCACCGGCACTTGCGGCCACGGCCACGTACGAATAGGATTTTTTCTCAGGTCCGAGCTGGCAGTGACTCTCACCGTCCTTTCGAGCAGAGCACGGGGACGAGAGATGAGCATGATCGGAAAGGACGAGCGCAATCGCCGTCCGCCTTATATCATCGGCAAAGTTGAGCGACGGTCACATTCCGTACCTGACGATCTGGCCAGCTCAGGATGCGGTCTTAACTCTTTGGGGAGGTGGTCTCAGCCTCACTACGGGGACACCTAAATGTCGCGAGACAATTCCTTCTTCCAATGCTAGATGAGAGAGAGGGGGGGAAAAAAGGAGGGAAAAAAAGGAGGGACTGAAGGTTTTGCTAAGCGGTGTCGTCTGACAAGAAAGAAAAAGAAAAGAAAAGTTGAGACGAAAGGAGATCGAGCTCTCTGTTCATTCAGCCTTCCAGCGGTTATCCGTGACTTCCCATATGCGAATTGGCTGGGAGAGCCCAGCTTTATCGGACGGATCACGGTAGCCAATCAGGGAGGCTCGCCATCGCAGCGCGGTGAGTTGATTGGTGAAAAGAGCACGCGTTGTTGTCCTTTCCCGAACCGGCGAGACGCATCATTTACGCGCCGACTTCATTCTATCTCGTCTTCCTCAAGCTCTTGCTTGACCCAATCAATACGACCACCAGCACTGCACGTACAAGGCCCATCATAGGAAGACTAGACGGGTGACGCCACACAAAGATGGGAACCTCGTCGCAGAGCGAGACATTGGCTTCTGTCCCGCCCGTCTGCCAGCCAGCCAAGCCATCCCTCACGCAATGCACACAAGAGCTCTCTCTCTCTCTCTCTCTCTCGCTTGTCGAAAAATTTGCCTCTCATCCTCTCAGATAGGAAGGACAGCCCAGTACTTTTACGGCTGCAGATCGGCCGAATGACGACAAGTGGGCGCTTAGCCGTGCAGCCATTAACCGTGACCGAACTAACACCAAGCCATGCCCAGAGGGAGCAAGGTCTGGTTCTATGGTGTATTTTTTTTTCTATTTTTTTTGCCTTGGGAAATACTCCCAACTGGAGTCGATTGCCCTTGGCGTTCTTTGACATCCGGTGGTTTCGTGCCGGACTTGAACGAGCGGCCGCCACAACGAAGATGAGACAAGAAGGAAATACTATGTAAGGAATCGCTATCACGGCTTGAATCATTCGCCTGCATCGTTCACAGATATTCCCCGGCATTGAGAGCCCTGCATGCAACACAATCCATTACCCGCCGGGCTGCATTCATAATCTCCAGCTGCCACATTCAGCAATCATCCATCCTTGGGGTGTCCTTGAATAGGGGACCTTGAAGGGGCGTAACCAGCGAGTGGGTTTTGGCATTGTGTGAGCACTGAGAGCGGACAGACGAGACGGCGCACACAATATTTCTGTTTTGTATGGAGGTAGGGCAAAAGAGGAGACCGACCTAGTGTGTGAAGCCCGCGCGGCCCACTACGGATTCTCGCATGAACCGGAAAACCTGCTTGCATACTTAGTTTACAGTACGTGCATACGAATAGTCAGGTAGTAAGTGAGTAGCCTTCCCGGCCTGTCACCGGCTATTGCCCATCCACATTTCGTACAATTCCTGTCACCTCTTGGGAACTCCCGTACGTGTAGTGTATATCCTTTCCTCGTCTGCCGGACGTAACCAGCACGCACATTCGAACCCACCTCTCCCCTCTCTCCCCACTAGCCCCTACCTGCTGACAGGCCTACTCCTGGGAGAGAAAGAGCATTGACTCTCTCGAGCTTCTCTTTTCTGACCTCGACCTGAACTGCATGGACCCGGATGAAAGCCTGTTGGATATCCACCCGCTCCGCCCTGTGACTGACCAACTGACCGAGCTGGCCGGCCGTTTCTTTCCATTACGCGGCCCAAGCAGACGCGCAGAGACGAACGCAAATCCTCCGCGCCTGTCAGAAACCAACGGCCCAGGGCACCGACCCCAGATATGGGACGGGTACCGGTAGTGTGTGTGTGTGTGTGTTTATGTGCTTGTGTGCTGCGCATCGTGCCTCGTTCATCCATCCGTTCGTCCCCTCTCTAATCTCTTCTCCATGTTCACAGTCTCCCGTGCTCGACCGACAATCCAAACGTCATCCCCTCGAACTTTTTTTATTTTTCGTTTGGGCCGGCGTGTTCCATCAAACGCTCGACGCTCTGTCGTTCGCTCCCCTTCGACCCCATCTCTATCCCTCTTCAACGTCTGCGTCTGCGCTTCCCATCATCGCGTATCCATCCATCTCTCCATCCGCCATCTCACAGACTCACCCCAGTCATCCTCCATGCATGGTTTTTCCATCGCACCCCGGGCGATATCAAGTGCATTCACGCACACCACACACCATTACACTCCCTGCATCTACGGAGGTCGTCTACATTGCACACCCCTGCTGCCACCTTCGGCGTACCCTAGCCTGGCCTGGTCTGTCGTGTCACAGCCCACGCTCCTCTCGTCCAATCGCCCATTCCTCCAGAGCTCCAGAGGCTCCACCCGGCATCTCTAGGCTTGCTGAGCTGGCCGCCCACCTCTTCAAAGACACCCCGGTCCTCTCCACTCGCCTTGGCTGAAATCAATCCATCTTCTGCCGCCGATTCCCACGCTACCACTATTTTGCTACTTCGCTACTTCCGCTACTTTACTTGCTCCTCCTCACTGCCTGTTGCCGCTCGCTCGCCTATTACATCTTGCTTACCCTCTCTCCCTCGCGTGGTATCGTGCCTGATATCCCCTCTTTTCTTTTCATCCTTCCGCAGCCATAAGCCATATCTCACTCACACACAACTCACCCACCCACGCACATACCATCACCGCGCACGTTCGGCATCCGAAGGCATCGCGTCCTAACATCTTAATTCACTCGATTCACGAAACAAACCCGCCGCCCCAGGGCCTATCGCATCGTCTCGGTCGAAATCGCAATTATTCGTCGCTGTTCTTGGAATTTGACCGCCAAAAAGCCCCCTTGCATTCACGACCCACAAGTCATTTCCAGAGTCTAGACCCGACCAAGGTGAGCCTTGAATCTCCTCACTTGTTCTCCTCCCTTCGAAGAGTCAGGCGAGTCCCCATTCGGGCTCAAAAGGCTTGGAACCTGGGCCCTGTCAGCTCAAGAAAGTCAAAACCGCTCCGGCAACTACTTATCTAACCTTTTGCCTTGCGGTTCGCTAACATGTCCTGCCGCCTACAGCCCGCTGCTTGCCGCAAACGCCATTGACACTTGTTGGAGACGATCTTGAGCAGCTTAATCGGCCGACATGGCCAAGCCAACACGCCACGCCGGCTCACATGAGCCGTTGCAAATTTATCAAGATGACTTCTTCGAGAACTCGACTGCAATGGTCAACCACGCGCCCATGCCTGCTATTACCAAGCCCCCAAGAAGACCACTCGGCGCAACAAGCAACAACAACGTCGTTCTTAACCCTCCCATGCTTTCGTCTGACAGACACTCGCCCTTGAAGGCGTTGTCGGGTAACTCGAAATCACCCTTCGTTCCGCTCAAGTCGCAAGGTAGTAAACTCAACACGGTGCCAATGGCACCTCCATCAGCAAACGCCCAAAGCACCGACTCGCTACACAAGAAGCCCTACTTATCCAAGTTCAAGACCGTCGCCCAAAAGCCTCCCTCCGTGGATCTCGCCGCCGGCTTTGGCAAGGAAAATGTCCACCCGCAACTGTACCCTGCGCCACCGACGATCAACTTCGACCAGTTCTATATGCACAAGGGCCCGGGAAAGCGCACCCTGATGGAGGCTGCCCCGATCAAGGAATCGAGGCCGCTGAAGAAGGTCAAGGCCGACGAGTCTGGCCTGCCACCGCACGATTCTTTCCCCCCGATTGTCGACGATGGAACGAAACCGGGACACAGCTACGCGACTTTGATCGGAATGGCCATCCTGCGATCACCACAACGACGCTTGACCCTCGCCCAGATCTACAAGTGGATTTCCGACACCTACTCATTCTACAAGGCGGAGGAATCGGGTTGGCAGAACAGCATTCGTCATAACCTTAGTCTCCACAAGGCCTTCATCAAGGTGGAGCGACCCAAGGACGACCCAGGCAAGGGCAACTACTGGACTATTCAGGAAGGCATGGAACAGCAGTTCATGAAGGACAAGCCGGCAAGGAAAACCGCGACGACCGCCGAGAACGTGCCCGTCATGTCGACCCGCATGGAACCCTCGAGACCAGCCAACGTGCCCATCCAAGAGCCTACCCTTCCACCCCCCGCACCAATCAGGCAGGCAACGCTGCCGCCATTGCCTACTTCGCAGGCTACGGTCGCTGTCGACTTCTCATCCGATGCCACTATTCCTGTCTCGGACTCGGCCGCACCCGAAGACGGACAGGACAAGCTGGATCACGAATGCTCACCTCTGCCTCCTACGATGCACTCTTCACCGCCAATTCCGCGACACATGGAGCCCCGCAGTCGTACGCCTCCTCCGCCTGGTCGTGGCCCTGTATCTTCGATTACGAGATCGCACAAGAGAAAATTTGCGTCCATGGACGACAGCGGTTACATCTCATCCCTTGAGTCCTCGGCTCTGCGCCCGCAGAAGACTGGCATTCTCACCTCCGAAGCTGACCGTCCACGGAAGCGCAGCCGCGCAGGCAGGGCCGAGGACGAGATTGCTCGCTTGCGCGCGTCGTCTTACGACAGCCCTAGCAAGGGTCGGTCCTATAACGCATTCGCCCCACCATCCTCGTCGCCGCTCCGCCAACAGGGTCAGATGCTGCCGCCGCTCACACCAGCCATGAAGTTGAAGCCGCCCACGAAGGCCCCGCCATCTGCGTCGCCCAACACGAACCTGCGCGTGCACCGCGAAAACGTCCGTCAGATGCTCCAGTCTCCCATACGCAAGATGGCCGGCACCGGCGATGGCAATGCCCCATGGAGCCCGGCCTTCAACTTGGACGAGAGCGTCTACAACTACAATATCATGACCACTAATGATTTCGATATCTTCCAAGACATGGACAATGACTTCTTCGACGGCTTACCGCAAGAGTCCCCATCCAAGAAGTCTAGTGGCAAACGACCCCGTCCTGAGCGCACGCACTCGGCCAATGCCTTGACCGACACGAACGACTCTGGCAATGGCAACAAGTCGGTGCTTTCGACGCCCTTCTTGAAGGCCCCGGCGCAGTCCAACACCATGTGGGAGACCCCCAGCAAGGTTTTCGACGGGCTTTCCTCGCCCATCAAGGCCAACAACGACGGCGTGTCGCAATGGAGGTTCCCTTCGCCGACCAAGATTTCCAACTCCTTCTACGAGGTGGCGGCCGAGGGTGACTGGCCCTCTTTCTCCTTCGACACATCTGACTTCCTGGCGGAAGAGGCTACCGAGTATTCGGGACTCGACATCCTGCAAGGCTTCGAAAAGATCGGCTCTGGCTCGCAGCCCAAGTCTTCGGGTTCCAAGCCTAGCAAGCCCGCATTTGGACGGAGTTACACCTCGCAATTTTAATCTCATTTCACAATGAGACCCTTGAGTCTCATTGGCGCTGAGACATGACGACCGTTACGATGTATGAATGCACTTCACTGGCATGACGTCCTCGATGCTCACGCATTTGCGCGACTGTTCTGAGCCACACGATAATGGAGCGGGAACCAAAAACACTTTGGGCTGATTTGGCTTTAAAGACTAATGTCTGATACGGGCTTTGAGGCTTTCACAATTCTCTTGTCCATGATTGTTTGCTTATGATAATGAACGAGGCAGTGCACATATTATCTGGCTTTTGGGCGGCAAGGAACATCATTTGGGAGGGGGGAAGCGGGGAGACATTGGGTTCTTACCCCCCCCCCTTTTTTTTTGCCCTATCCATTTGGACTTAGGATCACTTTGTCTTGCTATGGTATGGGTATGGCAGGAACTTTGATTTTTCGGTTGGGTTAGAATGGCCCATTGGATGTATTGTGTGTAGAACAACGCAGGTTCAGTGTGCAGCTGTAGCCGGATATGCTTATTTGCTGTTTGCTGAAGACGCTGGTAGTGATCATGAATTCTAGTACTGGAACAAACACTCTGCAGATATTGGAACCTGTGAGATGACGGAGTTCGCTAATATGCCCTATAAAACTACTGCAATGGTATCTTGTATCCTCGTTCATAAGAGGCCGGGATATGCCAAAGTCTCTTTTACATACATATACGTTAACACGCGTATCTAATCGTCAACTCAGAAATGGGTATCAAATTGGAATGCTCTCTAGATAACAACAATTGCCCAAAAATTGGCCATGCCCTTGTATAACTCTCTCGCCCTGTCTCAAAAGAAACGCCATTTGTTCGCCCTTTCCTACATACCTATCCCTGCCGATGCCTGTCAGTGCTGAGTCTTGTCACAATAATAATAGAACTGCATTCATAACCATCTCCTCTCGCAAAGTCCCTGCCGATATTATGAAATCTCGGATCTCAAAGGCCCCGGTCAAGTCTCATTTTCCCGTCAGTATATACCCATCCTCGTGGCCCATCCGGACTCCTTTTGGTTAATATTGATCTGGTAGGGAAAAGGGTTCGACCCTTGCGTCGTGATGGGAGGGATGTGGTCCTTGTGGGCATTGACGAAGGTGATGACCTTCATGACGGTCGTCATCAGGGTCTGTTCCATGGCCTTGCGGACTTTTGCGCGCTCTGCGGTATCACCAAAGTCGGTCAGTTTCCGTCTTCCTCCTCCGAGGGAAGTGTGTTTACAAAGGGAACGGGAACGTGGAGGGTAACACCTACCCGTCTCAGTCCGCGGCTCGGCGACGGTGACCTTAACGGTCCAGCACTCCCAGCAGACCTCCTCGTCGCCGCGCATGAGCCAGGCCTTGCGGCGCTTCTTCTCGAAGAACTGGACGTTGAGCTGGCCGCGCCCTCCCCCGCCGCCGCCTGAGCCTGTCGACGTCGATGATGAAGACCGCTCGGCGTCGAGCTGGCGAACCAGGGCGGTGGCGCGCTGCTCGATCATGGTCTCGAGCTCGACGTCGTCGACATAAGGGAGGGTCAAGTCGAGGACCTCGCGGGTGTAGGGAACGACGGCGGGGAAGAAGCGGTGGAAGAAGATTGTGTGGAGGATTCCTATAGGCTTCGTGTTAGTTTCCAGCTAATCGGAACCGTTGTGTCCGAATATTGGGGCAGGTGGAAGGAGATTGAAGGCGGGCAGCGTGTTATTTTGAGATGCGGAAGGTCGCTCGTTCGCAAGGGATATGACGTCTAGCAGGGCTGCCGCCGCGGGCTGCAGGAAGAGAGAAGTGACATGTGGGGAAGATTTATACCTTTGACTACATCCCGGACAGACGCCGGGTCGGCGAAGGCGTCCAGGATGAACTCGGGAGGGGTCTGCTGCTGCATCGTGTCTGGTGAGCGGGGTTATCTGTTGTATGCGGTTTTTGTAACGGTAGTGGTCGTTGGACAATGCGGCCAGCGCGAGGCGTAGGAATGATGGCCGCAACGCAAGTAAGCAGTGACGCCCGGGACCGGCCTTTCTGATAGTGATAAAGGAGTGAGTGTCATATACTGAGGGGCAAAGCTCAGCCCAGCGCATATGCGCCGCACCGATAAGGGGGGTGGGTGGGCGGGCAGCGGAGAGGGGGAGGGGGGGTTAAAGGCAGGGGATAGATTGGGGGGGTTCACCCGAGGTGGGTCCTGGGGAGAAGAGCGCGCCTGAGCGAGTGTTCGTCGGTACCTACGCTATCGGTACCTTGGGCGACATTGTTGCTTGAGAGGTTCAGCCACAGCTGGGGGCTCAAATAGGTCCCACGAGCATAAATTAATGAGACGACGCGGGACGTGTGTGTGGCTGGGCCGAGGTAATCACGGTTCACGACTCACAGAAGCAGCAGCAAGCACGCAGCAGCTCCCAACTGCCCCAAAAAGTCATCACTTGCCGACAAGTCTTCCCAGAGCCCACTCAGAACAGTCAGTCTCGGATGCATTGGGAGAATAGAGAAATCTCAGTTCGCTTCAAACCAGAGTCTCGACCTCTCTTTACTTGAAACCTTGTTTTACCAAGTCAATCAAAGTCTCATCGATCCATCAGACTTCTTCCCTTCTGCTCCCTGGTCACCATTCAATTTCGTTTTACAATCTCTTAGTACTCTCCTCCAGCCTCACCTCTGGCGCCGCCTCACACATCCTCTCGCCACGGTGCATATCAGATAACCATGTTGGAAGCGACTCGGCAATGGTTCCGCCGGAATCGGACGCCTGTCGCCATCGGCGTCGGAGTCGTCGGCGCCGGCTATCTCGTGACGCAGTATGTTCTAGGCAAGGTTAACGATGCGCGGGAGCGCATGGGTAGCGACCGCATCGCAAAGGAGAAGTGAGTCTATTTCCCTTTTCATTCATCATGAATTCCATTTCGCTCTCTATGAAAACCTATCCGGCTAACAATAGACCGCAATGGGAGCAGCCTCCGCCGTCGATTCGAACAGAACCAGGAAGACTGCACCTTCACTGTCCTCGCCCTCCTCCCCTCTGCGACGACCAACATCCTTGAGGCCATGAATACGGAGAGTATCACGTACGAGATACAGAAGATGAAGGGCCAAACAAAGAGTCTCAAGGCCGGTGAGAACGTCAGCCCCCCGAGCATTGCCGATACCACCATGACCGAGGACGACGGCAGAAGCATGGTCAGTAGCAGCGTACAGAGTGAGAGCGGCGTGCATGCGAGCATAGTGACTGTGCCGAGCGCGATGTCAGCCGTGCCCGCGGAAGGAGCCGAGGGTAGTGTGTCGCAGGATGGTGGCGCTGCGGCGGCACAGAAGAACAAGAAATCCAAGAGGCAGTTGTGGGATGATTTGACAATAAGTTGTGAGTAATAGGCAATGCACCCGACACGTGTAAGGGAGATACTGACCACGAGCGTAGCCATTACGAGAGCATTCACACTGCTGTATACACTCGCATTGCTGACAATGCTCACGAGGGTTCAACTCAACCTCCTCGGCCGCCGCAGCTACCTGTCGAGCGTGATATCCCTGGCCACCGGCACCGCGCAGGCCACCATCAGCCTCGAAAACAACGACGACGATGGCCTCAACCAGCCCTACGGCAACGACTTTGAGACAAACCGCCGGTACTTGACCTTCAGTTGGTGGCTCCTCAACGAAGGGTGGAAAGAGCTCGGCCAGCGCGTCGAGGCCGCCGTCCACCAGGTCTTTGGCCAACTCAGCCCGCGCGACCTGCTCAGCTTCGAGCAATTCTCGGAGCTAACGCTCGCGGTGCGCAAGATTGTCGAGGGAGCTACCCCCGAGGAGCGCAGGGCGGCGAAGTGGCTGCCCTACCTCCTCCCGCCACGTGACCGCGAGGACTATGTCCTGCGTGAGTCGGGCATCCTTGAGGAGAGCATCGTGGTTCTGTCCGAAAGCACCACGTCGCAGTCGCCTTCGTCCTCACCCGCCGTGAGGAGGCTCCTCGACGAGACGTCTGATCTCATTGAGTCCCCTTCCTTCACGCACGTGCTCACCCTCATCCTCGACGCGGGTTTCTCCCTGCTCGTGGACAAGAAGCTCGCGTCGGCAGCGTTCGGCAAGCCCGACCTGGCGCAGTCCGAGCCGCGCACGTCGCAGGTCGTTCTGCTGCCCAAGATCCTCTCAGTGCTCACGCGGCAGGCGCACATTATTGGGAACGGGATGCCCAATGAGTATCTCCAAGAGATGGAGCAGGTGCGCGACCTCGAGGGGTTCGCAGCCGTAGTGTACTCGAGCAACTGGGAGAACGAGATCCACGACGATGAGGGCGGCATCATGGCGAGCGCCGTAGACGTGAGGGCGAGCCAGGGTGCCACCAACATACCCAGCCAGACGCAGGGGTCAACGCAGGGAACTGGGGAAGAGAGCGTCGTCATGGTGAACCCGGCTGCAAGCTTTGAGAGTGCATGGGGCCGGGCCGTTGACACGAAATAGGGATAAGCCCAGGCTTTCCAGGAATGCAGCTCCCGCTTCGAACATGATTTTGATGCACGGGTTGAGCATACGACCAAGTTTTAATGAGTATCATGGGTACAGCGGCGTGGATGGACGGGCGAAACTGGACACAGGAATCATGAGGTATCATTTGTATATTCCTATGGCAAGAGATGGATGATTCATCTCGAATCTGTACCAATACTTAACGGGGTATGGCCTAGAATAAGATGCGGCAGCTCCGCTCTTTTCTCCTAGTCTATCCCGTCTGGCGTCGTCGGCCTGAGAGCTGTTCCCTCATTGTGACGAGGCTCTCATCGACCTTGGTTTTCGGCTCTATTTTTAGCCCACACGCCCCCCTGAGCTTGGGCCTGAGCTCGATATCTAGGCCTTCTGTGGCTTCGCCCTTTGCACACAAGCTCGTCGCCAGGGGGAATTGAACGACAGCCCGTCACGATACCCGACTGGTTTGAGGCCTAGGTAGTCATGAGACCACGTGTCGTCTTTCGTCGTGTTGTTTATTTTCGCTGCTCCATGGCAATGGGTTTCCATCACATCAGGCCCCTCACAAACTGGTCTAGACCCAGCTCGAATAGCTCGTTCTTCACGCCCTCGCCGCCCTTATGCTCGGCCGGCGCCAAGGGGTTCTTGACAACTACAGAAGACACATGTTAGCAAATGCCCCCAGATCGGGGCCTTTTTTCCCTTGAACGCTTGAGAGCCGTACCATATTCGACCCAGAGGTTAATGTAGATCTGGTGCAGCACGTTGCGCATGCTCAGGGTGGCCGTGTCGGTGAGCATGACAAAGCGCAGGTTCGAGGGTGTCTCGTAGTAGTGCAGCTTGTAGGTCGAGGTGCGGTAGCTGATGAAGGCGTCGTCATCGCCGCCGAGCTTGCGGACCATGTTGCGCAACGAGAAGACGGTGCCGAAGATGAGCTTGGCGTCGTCCTTTGCCGAGTTGACCTGGTTCCGGCGCAGCTGCTGCGACGGCGGGCCGCCCGAGCCAGGTGTCGCGCCCGGGACAGGGAGGGCCGTTTGGGATGCCGGTCGCTCGGCGGGGAGCCACATTTTTGTGTAGATGCATTCCGTGTGACGGTCGAAAATGTAGAACGAGTAGACGACCATCGTGGGCGGGATGGGACGGCGCAGCGGTGCACCGGGCTGGGGTTGGATGTCGGTGTGAGGAGAGGGGAGACCGAGGGGATTAGGGGCGCATGCCGCTTGGAAGGGACGACGGTCGTATGCGATGTATGTCGAGGAATATGTCGTCGACTTGGGTCGTCGGGGCCTTCGTCAATGTGTCGTGTCTGCTTGTTGTTGGAGCCACTGGGTATCACGGGTCTGGGGACCTTTACAGTCGCAAGGAGTCACGGCACGTAGCTCAGGCCAGCCGAATAAGCGGTGGTGGTCGTTGAGTGGCCCCAAGCCCCGAAAGCAAAGGCTACCGTTGCGTTTGGCTTTGAGAGGGAGGGGGATTGCGACGGCGACCCTGGAGCTGTACAATGGCCGGTCCGGCTGCGTACAGGGGCCAATGGCGGGGCCCTGTTCACCTGGGTTGGCTGCCTTACGGTGGAGCTCTCTCTTATGGATTTACCACTCACCACGCCCCCCCCCCCCCCCGGGACGGAACGTAATTCCTTCGGCGCGCAGAGGATGGGGGGATGGATTCGCGCTGGCCCTACCAAGATTGATAGCTAGCCCAAAATAGGCGATGCACTGAGTGGAGGGACCTGCTAGCTACAATGCGCGCCCAATGACAACGGCCGGATATGCTGAGATTTGAGAAACGTACAAATAACACAGAACCGCATGGGCGCTGAAACTGGGGACTTGATCCTGGGAAAACCTGACGTCGGGGCTGAATAGGTGGTGACACCAATGCAGCTGGAAGCAAGAAATACTATTTTATTTGTCTGCTGTCGCACATGTCACTCCTCTGGGTTTAAAGTTGTTTGCTTAATTACCTACCATACCCTCAAACGTTGTTGAACCTCGCTTTCGGTTTCTCGTGCTTCGAGTCCATCCATCCATCCATCCATCCACCTCTGACATAGGTACATAAGGTAGCTTCGATAGCTCCTGCCCACCCCACCCCCTCCCCCCCCTCAACTCTCCAACAAATTGTATTCTCCAACGTCGCGTCGAACCTGGTTTCCCTTCCCCTCCATCTCTTCCTGCAAAGGCAAAGATGACGGACTCCGGCGACTCTCTGAGCCCGCCGACGACGGCCATGGCTTCGACGTCCCTCGCGGCCCTCGACACGCCATCGCCTACCATTGCCGTAGGACTCCATGGCGAAGGGTCTACCGGGACTCGTCCGCCGCTCGCTGCCCACATGTACGTCGGTCGTTCAGGTTACTCTGTCTATGCGCTGCAGCTTGCACTGCCTCCCCCGCGCTCCACCACCACGCAGCGAAAAGATCTAACATTCCGTCGCAAACTCGGTGCAGATCCGATTCGACAGCCCGGCCCACAAAGTTCCATAGCCCCTTGCGGCACCATCGACGAACGCCCTCAGCCCATCGTGAAGTCAAGGTGCGTCTGCCATGAGCCTGTCCCGCCAACCTCGCCGCGCTGTGTGATTTGTGACGGGGGCGGGGGCGGGGTAGTTACGATGATGACATGCGCCGCCAGACGTCCAAGAACTCACCAATGCCAGGAAACGCTCAATGCCGTGACGGAATACGGTACCGAGAGCCACGATGGCTCCAGCCACCACCGAATCAACCAGTACGTTATCAAAGAGGAAATTGGTCGAGGGTCATATGGTGCCGTTCACCTCGCGACTGACCAATTTGGCACTGAATACGTATGAGTTCCTGGTCACAAGAAAGATTCCCACTCACCTCTCGCAGGCCGTAAAGGAGTTCTCCAAGGTCCGTTTGCGCAAACGCGCCCAGTCCAACATCCTTCGACAGGGCGCTCGCAGGCCCCAGCGCTTTGCCCACCGTGTAAGCCTCAACGCGCCTCTCTCACCGCACTTTGGCGACTTTGGTCAAGAGAGCAAGCCTGGATGGAACGTCAGCGACGCCCTCTTCTTCATCAGGGAGGAGATCGCCATCATGAAGAAGCTGAACCACCCAAATTTGGTCGAGTTAATTGAGGTGCTCGACGACCCAGAAGAGGATTCCTTGTACATGGTTCTCGAGATGTGCAAGAAAGGGGTCGTCATGAAGGTCGGGCTCACCGAGAAAGCAGAGCCATATGGCGAAGATCTGTGCCGTTACTGGTTCCGGGACTTGATCCTAGGCATCGAATACCGTGAGTCGCCCCCGGGGTCCGCCCTCGGCCTAGCTGACACCGCCCTAGTACATGAGCAAGGCATCATCCACCGCGATATCAAACCGGACAATCTTCTCCTCACAGAAGACGATGTTCTGAAAATCGTAGACTTTGGTGTCTCGGAGATGTTCGAGAAGCCTGGCGAGGGTATGATGACAGCCAAGTCTGCCGGTTCCCCCGCCTTTCTGGCCCCAGAGCTTTGCGTACTCAAGCATGGCGATGTTGATGGCAGGGCCGCTGATATCTGGTCTATGGGCGTGTCCCTGTACTGCTTGCACTATGGCAAGCTCCCTTTCGAAGAGGAAGGCGTGCTTGAGATGTACGAAGCCATCAAGACGGAATCCCCCGTCCTTCCAGAGGACGAAAACCCCGACTTCGTAGACCTGATGAACAGAATTCTGGAGAAGGATCCTCAGAAGCGAATCCGGATGTCGGAGTTGCGGGTGGGTCCAACCTCTGCGCTATGCTTTCCATGTTGCTGACGCTTCATAGGAACACCCATGGGTGACAAAAAAGGGGGCTGACTCCTTGCTGTCCAAGGAAGATAACTGCTCAGTCATTGTGGAGCTCCCAAACGAGCTTGAATTGAGCCGCGCCTTTACGCGCAAAATGAACCACCTCCTATGTGTTGTGCGTAAGCTTCCAGAAGTTGAGAGGGGAGAGAACTGACTATGAGTTCAGATGAAAGCAATTCACAAATTCAAGGGAATCCTCTCTAGACAGAGGCAGAATTCGAAATCTTCGAGGGATGGGTATTCTGCCCCTTCTACCCCTTCAGTTGATCCTGTTCGAGAGGACGCGCAGAAGCAGGACATTGAGGCCCTGATTGCCAAGCGCCGCGAGTACTCGAAGCAGCAAGGGATCCCCTTCGCCAACGACAGGCCTGAATCGGAGCCACTCATTCTCGGTATCGGCGTCGGTGCGCGGGATGAATTCAATAATGACGAGCCCTCTGCCGGTGACGTAGCCGAGTCACCGACTAACGTTGACTTCAACATCTACGACAGGGCCTACGAGGCCGAGGTGGAACGCATCATGAAGAAGCCGACGCGTCAGACAACCATGTACCTGACGCGCTTCGTCAAGGATCGGGAGCATTACAAAGAGGTGGCCGACGTTGTGGAGTGGACCTCTCCAGGCGTTACGCCAGCGGGCACGCCGAGGGCTGAAAGCCACTCCACCGCGTCAAAAGGGCGGTTCGCAGACTTGGTTTCTAGCATAACGGGCGGCTCGAAGTCGACGACTGGTGAGGATGAGAGGCCCTGAGACTGCTGCTATATGCGTGTATCTGGACAACATTGCCTGGCGTTAGACGGAAGGCGTCGGGATCTGTTTTCCGATATTCCCTTTTACTTATGGATATGATACCTGCTTGCGTCCAGGACCCCAATAAAGTAATCAGGCCCTCGGCCCAATCCATAAGCTAGTGGCCCTGCTGTCGCGGCACCATTCGTGCGAGGCGGAGTGGTTTTGAATGATGTGGTGATGTTGACCGAACGTCCATGGAACTGGGTGGTTGGAGATGCTGTAAGTGAGCCAACAACGTCACGAGGGTCGACGGAGGTTATCCATGTCTTGAAGATGGCGGTAAAACTGTTGGTCGCTCTTTACAATAAGGCTGTGATAACATCGTCTTTCCAGGTTACTGAACAAGCATCCGCCTGTCGCCTGCATTACATTGCGGCCGCAATTCAATCGCATCCTGCGTCGGCACCTCTGCAGGGAGGTCATCCAGCTTAGGAAGCAGGATGTTAATCACCTCGACCACGACCCCAAGTAGAACAAAGATGGCCAGGACCTGCCCAAAAGTCCAATCTTTCTCCTCCTCCGACAAACTGTTGCGCCTGACAATCTGCTCCAGCGTGACAATCATGTAGACATTGATGCCCGTCTGGATGAAGAGCTGCACCACCTGCCCGGAGATGAGGTTCCGCTTGTACCTTGGGTCAGAGACCTTGATACGGCCGACGACGCTCTTCAAGACCTCAACGTCCGGGTTCACCTGCCGCGCCCACTGCATGCCCGACCTCACGCCCCCGCAGCAGCAGTGGGCCAGGAAGACGTACACGATCATGCTCACAACCCAACCGATAGCCATAGACGCCATCAACGCCAGGATGACGTAGCGGAAGACATCGTTGGTGGCCCGGATGCTCACGCCGAAGACGACATAGACCGTCGACGCGTTGCAGTCCGGCTGGCTCCCGAACGTCGGCGCGGTTGCCCAGATATACGCGGTGAGCGCGGTGAAGGCGCAGGCGATGATGACCCGGAGCGCCGCCATCACCAGCCACCGGTTAAGACCGCCGCCCTGGTACCGGCGCTGCGCCACAAGGCCGAAGCCGAGCAGCGAGAGGAGATGCAGCACGCAGATGGCGTGGAACAGCGTCAGCTGCCCTTTGAAGGTCTGGTAGACGGCGGTACAGAGCAATGCAAGGCCTTGGAGCTGCAGAGCCGAGTTGATGGCCTGGCAGAACTCGGTGTAGTTCCTTTCAGAGGTGGTCAGCTGAATAATGGTCTTGAGGATACCGGAAGCTAAGCAGAGGGCGTAAATCGAAGCGCGGATCTACGGATACGATCAGCATCGAGGAGAAGAACGGGTGCGCTGATCCGACGAACTCCCGTCCCAGTAACATCCGGATTTGCTTCAATCACGCAGGCTCCTGGCGTCTGCCCACCTTCAGCCATCGTGGCGTCGTTGAGAATCCGGCCGGTTACGTTGAAGATTCGGATATAGGCTAGATATAACTTATGCGGCATCGCAAGCAAAACTCGTCAACTGCCTTCATCCATTCAGACCAACACGGGTCTTATTAGAAAACTCACAAAACCAGAGACCCAAGGCCGAGGCAGATTTCCAACGGGCCTCTTGTGGCCCCCGTCGGGCACCTTCACGTCAAGGGAGCAAGACATTCGTACGACGGGAGCCTGCGCCATGTTGCGGTGTTAGTCTCGATGGGTCTTAGCTCTGCTCCTAGGATGAGCATACTCGTCCAATATAAAAGCTTGTCACGAAAAACTTACAGCCACTTGTCTTGGCATTCGAGTGGGGAGTGTAACTATACGAAGTACATACCTGTCGACGTGACATGCCGTTCAGCCCCAGCTGAACCGCCAAGAGACATTTTGCAGAGAAGGCTCCTGGGAAGGCTTTTTTTCTTCTTATTGATTTCTCCCACGCCACCCTTTCGGGTTTAGCCATAGTTACATTCAAGCACACGGCATTCCGGAGCGTCCTTGTCCAAGGGTCTGAGGCACCACATGATGTTCGGGGCTATTGGCAACTCAGCCTCATGCATAGGAAGCGGGTATATCCATGCTGTGTTACGACGGCACGGCAGCTTGGGCTGCTTAGCCCGAGGTGAAGTCTGGGTACTGAATGTGTTTTCTCGATAAATAGGACGGCAACAACCTGTTGGGCGTCTCAGCCAACATCAAACAACACGATACTTTTCTACATGGCGCAGGACAATCAGACACCGCCTGCTGTCGGGAGAGACGCAGAGACATCATCCATTGAAGAGGTAGACCGGGGAAGCATTCGAGTTGTTCCACAGGGCAGCGTCGAAATCCAACCGCCCTATGTCACTGTGAACAGCGCACCATGGAGAGCTGGTAGGTACTTTCCTGCTGGACGCGAGACTTGCTGCCTGACACATTCGGGGCAGTTTGGGGATTCGGCTTGCTCGCCATCATCGACATGGCTATGAACGCCGCTGCCGGCGCCGCGGCGGCCAAGGTCGGCTCCGAGCTGAACGGAGTCGCTGCGTCGACCCGGGCCATCCAGTTGGGCGCCCTCACTGGGCTGACGAAGGCCGTTCTGACATCGTTCCGGGAGCTCGTCCTCAAGAACGGCGTCAACATGGTCTTCCGCGTCCTCCTCTTTCTGATTACGTCCTCGTTCGGCATTTGCCCCCTTTTGGTGACGGAGGTGGGTAACATCCTGCTTGAAGAGAGTGAGTCGATATTCCCACCGAGCCGGTTGATGCTGGAGCGGCATGGTCTGACGGCGAAGCAGCACCCAAAGAACTCGTGGTCGCTGCAGTCGTCGCAGCTGTTCCGCTGTTTTTCGAGGGAGTCCGCGACATCAAACCTAAGCCGGACGGGGACGGGAACGTGGACTATTTCCGCTGGGTAAGTCAACACTGGCGGACCCGATGACAGTCTTCGCACTTGCTTTACCGAACAGCAAATTCTGTTGCATCATACGCGGTGATTCTGCAGTAGCTAACGTGGCCATTCCGACTCTTGAAGATGTACGCCATATTCCTTGTTGCTACTGACGCGCTTGGCGGGTATGTCTTTGCGCGTATGGCTGCAAACCAAGGTAAGGGCCGTGTCGTTCATCGCTCCCAGACCGCCGGCTAACCATACGTTTACCAGGCATGCCCATCAGCAACTATCACGCAGCCTGCTCGGCCGGTGCCGTCTACGGCACTCTCACCTTCCTGTCGCGCTCCATGACCGGCTGCGTGGCCTTGGTCCGTCTCCGTACCGACGACGGCAAGGTCTCGGACATATTCGGCGTCTGGGAAGCCGTCCTCCCGGACAAGATCATCGTCACCGAGGAGGAGTATCTGCGGATGCAACGAGGCCTGGCGGCGACGCTCACACAACTTTTCGGCACTGGGCCTCGCGTGCTGCATTCCCTGTTCAACTGCGGCGGCTGCTGCTGCTTCTTCAGCACCAGAGGCCGCAAGGCGGCCAAGGAAATGCGGGAGGACTTCTTTGGCGATGACGAGATGGCGGTGCAAGCCCGGCATGGCGCGAACTTGATGGCGCAGGGCTTGTTCATTGCAATGACTGGAGATCCGCAGCATAAAGCGGATTCGCCGTCGAGATAGCACTTGAAGACACGTAGTTGATCGTTTGCTACTAACAAGCTGCCGGTTCTGGTAAATGCCTCACCGCCAAGGTCCAGCAGTGCTGCTGTAATAGCATGCAATCCGAACTCGCTTCGCCTTCACTCCCGGGCTCTGTTTGTCTCATCCACGAGTCACTTCAGGCGCAGGGGGGCATCACTGGAGTAGGTTCCTTGGTCAAGCAGTGCAGTGTATTTACCCGCGGCTGGCAACTATCGTCTAGTCCATGTGCGTTGGCTGCGAGCAAATTTCTAGATGGACGAGCACTAGAGAAGATCGATTTCCTATCCCAGCCTGCCGAGTACGCAGACATTGCGCACCGGTTTCCGATATCAAGTCTACGGGCAGGTAGCCTAGTGGCCTGGCAGCTCTCTCATCATACAACTTCTTGCGCACCCGTTTTCAAAGTCGAATGTAACTTTACCCGGACTCTCTCTGCATCCTCCATCACACACTCTCGGCGCTACAATATCCATGCTCAATTGGTGTTTCCAGACAGAGCCTCTAAAAGAACATAATGGCGTATGCTCGAGAATTATTCCATCCCGGAACGATGCGCACCGCTTTACGGTGGAAAGGGGGGATGAGTGGCCCAGACCGAGCCAGGAAGCACGTCGATACCCCGGCCGGGGCCTTCTCCATTCGACGCTTGCAGGGAACCAATCCTGCCCTGTCCTTGATCCTAGTTACACCTTTATTGTACCAACTCAATATCACAGGCCCTGGCGTAGGGCCACGCCTCCGAATATAGAAATGGAAAACACTGAATTCCAGGCGGGTGCGACGTGTTCTTGAACCAAATGGGAATCCTTACAAACCAGTGCACGGAACCCTTCAATCCTCGGGCGCTATTTTCGTAACCTGCGGGGCGCACTCCCAGCGTACCTGCAGACACATGGCCCCATGACGCACCGCTTGACGTCGAAACAAGCCCGGGGGATGCCGGGCACCTTTTTTCTGCTCGTCCGGCGCACTAGCCGCTGTCTTTGTGGTCCGACGTTGCCTTGGCATAGGGAAATAAACACCGACGTTGTTCCTCCTACAGTAGGTAGACCGGCATCTGCCTTCTTGCCGTGACGCAACATCTTACCAACAATACAAGAATAGTCATGGGAGCTACAGCTGGCGAACCCACCTCGTCAGGCATTGCCTGCAGACTTCCTTCCATTGGCCATTCTCCGTGCTGGTTTCCTAACCCGCGACGGTTGAGTCCTGAGAGTCAAGTTTCTGTAACGTCTTCTCTGGCTGTACATCACACCAGAGTTCCCGGACAAGAGCGGAAGAGCTCTGCAGCCGCTCTTGCCTTCGTTCGTTCGTGCCAATATTGCCATCGCAGGCGTCATGCACCAGAGGCATGTATAGTACATATACAATGGAGAAAAACGCCCGTTGCCCCCCTGAGTCACGACTCATCTGTGCCAATAAGCACCGGACCAACAGTCCCTTCGCTGTTTCTCGTCGACCATGTTCCTCCAAAGCATTGGTTTGCGGCTACGTCATGTAAGTCTATCGCAGAGCATCGGCATGGGTATGACATGCCGGAGGGAAAATGGAGAGCGAGGCTCGTTATTCTAGACCTGGCGACTGGGTTCCAAAACAGACACATAGAAGTCAATTTATAGCTAGGCACCTTGGCACAAGGATTGTTGTGTGAAGCGTACTCTGGACTTTCATATAACAAACTGACCACCCTTACTTACGTCACGTGTCAAATGTTATACCGACTCACGTGCTTCGGCAATATCGGACTCATAGTACATTGCTAGAGTTATACCTGTAATTTTGTGAACAAACCTTGCCATGTGAGAAGCCCGACTACTTGCGACACAAGGCTACGCTACTGAACGTGTCGTGACCGGAAGGACAAAAATGTTACAGCCAGGCCGACAGCGGAGAGGAGGATACTGGGACGCGAACATACAAAACCAGCGCCTCCGAGGGGACCCATGACCGAGTCGTCGAATACTTGCACGGCTCAAATATACGAGTCTGACCTCCTATCCAACACCATCATACCATAACGGCACCCCGTAGGGAAGACCCAAGGTTGTCAGAGATAAGAGAGTCTTGCCGGTGGCAAAGACCCGCCTCGGAGCTAGATACACCCATCAATCAACCAGCCTTACAAAAAGCCAAATCGAAGTGTTACGACAACAGCAACAACAGCAACAACAACAACGCAGCTGCAGCAAAAAAAGGCCGTTCCATGTCATAATCCAATCGCCCGACTGACTTCTCTCTCATAAGTCCACAGGTCTCACCTCAGCCCCTCCAAGTCGCACACCATCCGACGAGAGTACCAAGTCATCATCATCCATCCTCTATCGCGCACCCTCCGACGCACTTACACCGCAAATCCTGCCTCTGTCCTTATCTGTCGACGGCGAGGCCCTTCGCCGTGTTCACCCGAAGCCAAGAGCGCCTGAGATCTGAGAACCGACCTGTTTCCCAGACCTCTAGGAAGACAACGCCACACCAGGCAACGCGAAACAATGCTAAGCTTTAGCCGAGAAGGCCGACGGGACAAGAACGCTCATCCTGCCCCCGTCTCCCATGAGAACTGACAGAGTGCGGGCTTGTCCCCGACTTACCTTGGCACGGTCGGCTATAACGGTGTTGTCGATGAGCAAGCAAAGGACCTCGAAGTCCAGGTCCCAACCCGCGAGCGGGCACGTAACCACCACGTGCCAACACTGTAGGCCTCCGCAGGCACACCGAGGAGCGAACGAGGTTCACCGTTCACCCGGGCCGTTAAGCAGCGATTCTACGGTTGAAAAGATCGCCGTGGGAGATCCCTCAATGAGGCTACACCGCTTCGCCAGGCAGCCAGCCCATCCGCCTCCAGCCGCCCTCCCCTCCCGGACGGCGGCGGTTCGCGAAGGGTATTACCAAACCGGCCAATGCTCTTCCTTGGTTCACACGAGATAAGAAAAAAGACAGACAAAGTGTGGGAAGATACGGAGCTGTACATGATCGCAGTAGGGCTGACTAGTGAGCTCCCATGAACACTTCAGGTACCCGTGTGGTGCTGCGGGCACTAGGAAGGGGGGGTGGAGTGGGCGTGTCGGCTCCGATATAGTATGCATCGTGAAGCTGCACCAGACGTCGCGGCATGCCACGTGTGGGGAGACGCGTTCGAGCCAATCTCTGCCAGAACCGACGACGGGGGCCTCCCAAAGGACAGAGTGAAAAAATACGAGTTGCCATTCCACCAAGAAAGAAACAACCAAAGCACCGAACTCTACGTCTACCCGCGCGCCGGCCACACACTTGCCAGGGTTCGGCTGACGTTTCCGCGGGCTCGTGCAGCCGGGAAGGGTATGTACATGCTGGCAAGACCCAGTACGCCAGACCTCTGGGAAGCTGACGGGCCACTGAGTTGCAAGCTTCTTCACACGAGGTCGCCGACACAGGTGAAGACAGGTGAGTGTTCAAAATCACCGCCAAGCCATTGACCGGGGGGACCTGCCGAAGAGCAGCGGAAGAGAAGCGGTGATTGACCGTATTGGGCGGCCGCAGGCAGTCTCGACATCGGGGCCATTTCGCCTGTACAATCAATCACAACATCAGCTGTAGGGTTTTTGTCTTAGGGAGGGGGGTATGCGAAGCACATGCACATGCACTTGCACTCGCACTCGGGCCAATGGAAATGCCTCGGGCGAACCAAAAGAGACGCGCGAAGGCCAGATGCAAAGGGGGCAGCAAACAGGAGCGTGAATGAATGACGAGCGGGAAAGCCAACTGCTCTTGGCATCAATACCAGCGCATCCTGCCCACAGTCCTTTTTTACTCGCCCGAGCCGGAGATGGATCGAGTCGCGGCCGGAGGGCCTTGGGTTGTCTGGTGGGATTGGGACCATGCCATTCGGACAGTTCCCCCAGCATTCAGTCCCCCGAGTGGGCAGGGGACCGGCAGGGCCAAGCATTTCGCAGAGCAGCAGTGATATTGTATTATCAATTGCGGCAGTGGGACGTTCGGAGAGACGGTGAGGGGGAGCCGCCCTGCCATTGAGGTTGAATCAGAGCTGCAATGTCAAGCCAAGCCCAGCCGGCCTAGGGCCAGGCCCATACTGTGTATGAGGGAGAGAAGAGGCAGAGGTCCGCAATTAAGAGGCCGCCAGCTGCAGCTGTTCCACGCTTGTTGCTCGTCCTGCAGACTTGTGCAGATACGTAGTCGATACCCCGACCAAACCTCACATGCAGGGCCAACAACAGCCAGGTGACGCGCGGCGGAAGAATGAGTGCGGAGGAAGCTCTGGCCTCCCCTCCCGCCCTTAAAATCGTTGAACAGCTTGCAGCTCGCATAGCTGCTGGAGCTGAGAGGAGGATGAAAAGGACCCCCGATGTCCTCGCTGGTGCTGGTGCTAGTCGGAGGGTGATCTGTCTCCGGGCGGATGAGGATTGGAAGAGCGTTGTCGAATCAACTCGCGTACTGACTGACCAATGGCCAAAGACGGGAGTTAGTTGGGCCGGGCCACTGAGAGGCGGAGGCCGAAACGGGCGCTGCAGCATAGCATTGGGAAGGTCTGTCGCGTCGTCGAGTCCGAATGCGTTACAACAGGAGGCCATGAGGGGTTGAGAGACATGGATGGGAAATGCCTCATAGTAGAAAGCAATGCAGATGCGGGAGTGGGCAGAGGCGGTGGTCGTGTCTGTACGAATTGTCTGGTCTGCCTCGGTGGCGCGTCTTTGCAACTGAAGCGGCCATGAGATGGCGATACCAGATGAGGAGGGGTGAAAGTACCGCATTAGCGAGATCGAGATGGCCCACGGACGGGAAATTGATGTAACCGTACCGGCAATCCGGTACGGTTGCTGGCAGGTTTGTCATGTGTTGACATGTCTTCTGGACTGCTCGTTTCTGCCGCACGTCCGGCGAGGAATGGACGAGTGCGGCACCACTGGCATCATGCAGTAGGCAAAGACAGGCGCATGTAGCACAACATCTGGCGAGCCAGACTCAGCGAATTGATTTTGCGAAGTCGCGCCTACTAGTGGGTATAGGGGGCTCTAAAGATACCCGTGTGCTGACTGACTCCGGAAAGGCCTAGTCTAGCCTCTTATGCCTCTCAAGACCGAGGCTCCTTTTCCTTTGTCTGTGGGTTAATTAGAACCGGGCTGGCAGGTTTGCCGTCCGGCCTCCTGCGATCTTATTATTCTTCAAGTGTTTTAGACCGGGCGTGTTTGAGAGCATGGGGCAGCACTGTCTGAGTGTCTTGCCAGAACGGTTACTGCGAATCGAGTTGAATGCATACATACATACGGGGGACAAATTATGGGCAGTAGCAGTGCACTTAGATCCACGACCGCTGCAGGTTGCCAAGGGACCAGTCAGTTACGGGAGCCGGCGAGACAGCGGGGCTCGAGACCGGGGCGAAGGGGGCAGCGAAGCCAGTACGGATGGTGGGAAACCAAGGACCATGAGCAGCAGCTCATTGCTCGAGATGACGGATGAGAATAAGGCGAGTGAGTGGATGGATGCCAAGAAACGTTACACGTTTGCATGGAGGGCCCATGGTTGCGTGGTCGCGCAGTCGAGACAGACCCCGATCCCGCCTAGTAGAGAAAGTCACACGACCCGAGATGAGGTGAAAACACAAGGAAAGAGGTGGATGGATGTTGGGATGGAGCGGGGGGAGCCAAGGACAGAGGAGGATCAGAGGGCGACGAAATGCAGTGCATGACACAGGGAACAGGGCAGCGGCGGGGGATAGAGCTCGACAGGGCAACCGTTGGCTGGCGTGCAACAGCAGCAGGAGCAGTAGTAGTATTAGCAGCAGCAGCAGCAGCAGCAAAGCAAGCAATCACAAGCCAGCCATTCGTCACGAGGGAGAAGAGAGGCTTTGGAGGAAGGGACGAGAACAGGTTCAGGGGACGAGAGATGCGAGCGAGAGGGAAAAAAAAAACGTGCTTCAGTGCGGTCCTGATTCGGGGATTCCGTGAGTAACTACATAATAACTGCGTGTTGGAATTGGACGGGCATCGGATCAGCAAAAACCGTCTGAACAGACAGCCAGGCGCCGATGAAGAAATGGAGCAGAGAAATCAAGCAAGTCCGGCCTGTATCTATGTTCTGCGTACGGATATTCGGCTGGCAAACGTCATCTATGGGCTTGCGCAGACACTGTGCGGGATAGGCATGCGTCTAACGATTTGACAGTAGGTACGCAATGTGGCGCTTGCCGCAATACTGGGCGGACCTAACACCAGACATGGAACGGAAGTACGTACTGTGCTGTAGGTACGTACGTACATGCCTACTTTACCTAGTTGAGGTTACTACGTACTGTAGGTGGTAGGTAGGTACGCACGGTCGACTTCCATCCCACTTGCCCGTGGATTTGCTCTCCCGAATCCTCGGTCCGGCTCATTGGTTTGCCTGTACTCATTCATCCTTCACCCCCCCGCCATCCTGCCATATTTGAACATTGACTTTTTTTTTTTTTTTTTTTTTTTTTTTTTGCATACACAACCTTCTCAGCGAATTGCTCAAGCTAGTGGCTCAACCCTTCCATTATGCCGAAATGAGCCGGTAGTTGAGGGGCGGGAGAAGGAGGGATTTTGATAAATTCTTACAATTAAGAGAACCTGCCTGTATAGGCAAGAAGGGAAGGTAGGAAGGAAAGCCCCCCGTAGTTAGGTGGTTTCCAACTGTTTCCCAATCAGCCTGAGAGAAGAGTGGGCGAGCGAACAAACGGACGAATGAAAGCCTTCTCTCCTTCAAGTCTTAAGTTTATGAGGTCGTTCAAGACGTTTCCAAGGTTTGATGTCGACATACACACACACAGCTCACAGGAAGGCCCTTGTGCACCTTGTGCAGACCCCGTCTTGGCTTTTCTCGAACCCTGGGCGAACCCCTCCATGTGTGCTTTTCTGCCGCGCGAGTGCCCCTCTTCTCTCTCTCTCTCTCTCTCTCTCTCTCAGTCTCTCTCTCTTCTCATTGTCCATGTGCCATGTCCGCTGTGTCTGTCGCATCTGGGACATCCGACATTTTCTCTCTCGAAGCTCCAATTTTGCACGCTACACCACGCTACCCGTCCGCCAACTCCTGGACGATGCGGTCATTGACTTCCCAGCTGCCGCCCCAGCCCAGCAATGCGGACAAGAGGGGCAGAATGGCCGGCCACCAAGTTGACGAGCGACATATGTAAGCAGCAATTAACAAGCAAGCACCTACCTACCAGTCCCTCCTCAACGGGGAAATGATGGGCCTGTTCGCTGGCATGGCATGGCATGGCCTTAGTCCCCCCGAAACAGGTGATGGGCACTGGCCGGAGGAATGATGGGATGGGATGGGCAATTCTACGTAATGACTGACCTGACACGACAGCGCAGTCGCCACATGCCATGCCATGCCATGCCATGCCATGCCGACTCCATCCGCGCGCAGCTTGCGCTGGCAGGTCCTCGCTCGGATTATGTCACGTCCATCCACCCCGTCGTCCCCGAAGCTTTCTCCGGGGCCGATGCTAGGTATGTCTCTCTCGCGCGCACCTCGGGTGCTTGCTTGCTTGCTTGGCTGAGCCTAACCAAGAGACGCGGCGACGGCGGCAGCAACGGACGTATGCAGGGAAATGAGGTTAAACGAAACAAAGAGTGACGAGGCGGCAATACCTACGTGCGTCGTCGATTACATTGCGACTTGAATCTCAAGGGTCTAATCAAACACTAAAAGAGAAAGAAAGTGTACCTTTGCTAGGTAAGCCTTGCGCACCTACCTGCCCCAGACCAAAAGCCAGAAAATGCGCAGTGACAGTTACAGTTGTAGCTGCATACACTACCTGGGTAGGTAGGTAGGTACAGTTGGCAGGTCTTGGGTCAGCTTGTTGAGTGGCCGACTTTGTAGTTTGGAAGCGAATAAGTGAAGGAGATCAGCGTGTACCCGCTCCCGTCATTTTCACCCGTCATCTGTGGAGGCGCGCCATTCCTGGATGGCTTTGAAAGTCTCTTTTCTTTACTTCCGCTTTTCTCCCTTCTTTTCTTTCTCTCAGCAAGACCCATCAGAGACCAATTACCTATCACTGGCGCCTCATTACTCCGGCTCGTCAGTCACTCCCGAGTCCCGAGTGTTAATTACCGTATGTGGGTAGGGGGTACCCATCTACCTACCTACCTACCTACCTACCTACGTGGTAAGGTAGCTGACGACGACGACTTGTTGTGTTCTTCCTTTTCTCATTTCCCCCGTTCTTGTACCCTAACCTAACCTAACCTAACCTAACCTAACCTAACCTTATCTTGAACCACCGTCATTTTCCCCAACGCCTGGCGGTCCACAATGCAGCTGCGTTATTGTTACCGCATCTGGCTGTGGCTGTCCTGCCTCCCGCTCCGTATCCGCACCGCGCACGGAGGTGGCTTTGTGCGCAATTCCCCCCCCCCTTACCTCGGGCTTGGCCAGCACATATAGTGTCAGTGACAGACAGACGGACGGACATGCCGGCCAATCCCTCTGGATCCCTGCCCCAATCAGCCGCCGTGGAAGGTTACGGAGAGTCTCCGTCGAAGCAGGAAACAAGAATCCGCCACACGAGAATGGTCAGGACGAGCGTGGGACCACCGGGAGGGAGAGAAAAGAAGAGAAGAGGGGAAGAAAAAAGAAAAAAGAAGAAGAAAAAAAAGTTTACTGACGTATGCCGTAATACCACTTTATTATTAGCCTCTCCCCTTAGATCTAGCGGAGGCTACCTAGTCTAGATGCATGTACGATGTATATCGCGGCAGTAACAGCATGGTCGACCTGCCCCCATCCGACCAACCAAGCGAAGGACCACGGCTTGTTCAACATTGGAAATGCTCCGGCACCACCCTCCCTAACACACCTTTTGGCCGGAATGCCTAGCTACCGCTGAGAGGTGAACAGAAGACATGCATCCTGGCGGCGTGCTTCTCCCCCACACCAGAAGTCCAGCAACCAAGTTCCAAGCCAACCATGGGCCACGCGCCTCTCCCATCAGTCACCATCATCGCCTGCCTACCTACGATTAATCACCTTGGGATGTTGCCAGTGACCAGACCACCACCTACCTCACCACACCCTTTTTTTTTCTTTTTTTTCTGGACGAGAGTCGAGCGGTAAGGGTAGTGTACCTACTGTACACTGCGTACAGTACATTTAGTTTTGGTTCGCCTTGGACACGGGTCCAGGTCCAGTGGCCTTGCCCTGTTCAACCTGCCTACCCAGCCAGCCCTTCGGACATTTTTGGACTCTCGATGCGTCCGCCCTGTGTCTATGACACAGAGTACCAAGTGAGGCATCTCTTAGTCACAGAAAAGCATGTGTGAATTCCATCGTCTTCCACACACCAAGAGAACACGCCACCACGAGGCGGTGGCTATACCGATCACACGCCCGTCTTTTCCAGTCTTCTGGTGCTGCTGATTTCCCTTCCCATCATCCATCAACAAGCAGTCGGGGGGAAAAGGAAGGAGAAAAAAAGGTCTCCCACCCACCTCGTAGAGCCGGTGTTGCTGACAGATCAAAGTTTCAGCGGTGACCAAGCCTCTCCAGCCCTCCTCTCCAGCACAGCTAGTCTATTGCTCCTCCTCCCCAAATCTTTAGCGATCAGGGGGGGGGGGGGGGGCCGGGCTGCCTGCTCACTCACTGGCTTGCCTGAAGCTGTTAGAGCGGCCCCGTCACCTAACTTGTTCCTCCCTCGCTCGCTTACATGACCCGCCGGCCTCAGCCATTTTCCTCCGTTTCCCACCCTTCTTTCTTTCCCACGCAAAGCAGAGGTAGAATAAAGTGGCACCGGCACCGGCACCGGCACCATAACCACACCATACACCACACAAATTGGCGACTGGCAGCTTACGCAGTACCTTAAAGCACCCTCGTCGGCTGCAAGCCATCGGTGCAGGCCCAGCACCAAAATTGGTACTACCACCGGTACTGGTATCAGCACAAGCACAAGCACCAGCACCAGTCCAGGTCAAGGTTCCAAATTCGGGTTCGGGCCCATGTCTAGCCTTGCCTTCCATCTGCTCTCTGCAGACAGAATGACTGAATGACTGACTGACTGACTGCGCTGCGCTGCACTGCGCTGCACGGCACTTTTCAGCTGTACCGACCTGCAGCGCAATCCAATCTTTGCTTCATCAAGCCCCACCTCTACCCTACTTCACTTCACCTCGAAAAGGCGCTACACATCCTACGCTTTTCACCCTCTCTCACTCTCACCTTTCACTATACGTATCTTATTACCTTACCATGTACTTACAACAGAAGGCCATCCATCTGCGGTTGTGACCTTCCCTCCACGTCCTGCCCCCTTCTCTTTCACTCTTCCCTCCCACCCATCCATCTTCTTCCGGCCTACTCTTTTACTGCTCGCCGCGCGCGCGCAGACTGCCTGCCACCAGACCGCTACGCTACGCTACTTACGCTACTACCCGCGCTGTTCACTGCCCACCCGTCCACCACCCGCTTGTTGCTGCCGGCCCCTTACCATCTAACTAGCTGTCTCTGCACAGCTCTCCTCTCTCACACACTCTCTCACATTCTCGCACACACTCTCTCTTCATCTCGCCTCTCGCCCACTCTTCTCACCTACATAATACCTTAATACCTACATCCATCCCATCTTCTTCGCCTTGCTACCCTCTCCTCCTGACCTGTTTCCTCTAAACTCTCACCATAAAGGTGCCCATTCTCATACTTGAACCGCAGAACACATTTCGAAAAGAGAAAAAAAAAAGGAAGAAAGAAAAGAAAAAAGGGGTTGAAACACGTCTGCTATTTTGTCCGTCCTACGAGTCACGTCTACTTGGGCCCGAGCCCTTCTCACTGCGCCGAGGCGTTCTTGACGCCACAGCGTGCACTCTTCCCATTGTCAGACAGACAGACCTGAGCTTCGACGCTCCACGGCACTCCCGTGTTCGACTCGAGTCGCAAAACTCTCTCTCTCTCTCTCGCAAAACTCTCTCTCTCTCTCTCTCTCTCTCTCTCTCTCTCTCTCTCTCTCTCTCTCTGTCTTGCTCACCCCACCCCGCCAATCGCCCGCATAACCCACCGTTGCTGCCCTCTGCGCAGCGCATAGCTCGACATTCTCTCCCCCGAATTTATTCTTCCCTCCTCTCCGTCCCTCCCTCTACTTGGCTGCGACTTTTCTCACCCTACTGCGGCTGACACCATTTGTCCGTAACCGACAGCCCGCAACCAAGAGAGACCAAGAACAGAAAGAGGAAGACCAGATCAGAACAAGGAACAATAAAAAAGAAAGAAAAAAGAGGCGAGAGGCCGTCGCTCGGTCGCATTCGCGTATATACCGCCCTTCGTCCTCTCCCCTGTTTCTGTCACCTCTTGAACCTCGTCCACCAACAACTCAAACAGAAGAAGAAGAAAACCTGCTGCTGCTATTGTTGCTGCTGCTGCTGCTGCTGCTGCTGCTGCTGCTGCTGCTGCGTGCGCTCATGCCTTCAGCCTCCCCCGCTATGGCTAGCCCGACAACCTCCTCGGCCGCCAGCTCCAAACCTTCCTCAGTCAATTCGGACGGCAAGAAATCGCCGCGTTTGCCCCCGCAAAATGGCCAGTCTGTTGTCGCCAACGGCAACTCGTCCCACGAGGCCCTGCCAAAACCTGTCGAGAAGGCCTCGATGAAGGACAAACTCACACGCATGTTCTCCACGAAAGACGCCACCAGAAACACCATCGAGGTGCCCCAACGCCCTCGTGGTTCCAGCTTTAATGGCTCCGACAAGCCCCAACCCCCGAGCAGAAAGCCTTCGGCGACCACCGCAGAAAAGGCTCCTGAGAAACCCGTCGCCAAACCCGCAAAGCCGCCTGCAAAGGACTTACATCGATTCATGCTGAACCCCGACCTCCCGGGTGGCCATGAGCACCACCTCAAGTCGAGCCGTCGCCAGGAGAAGCTCTCCGATATGTGGCGCACCCTCATCGGCAAGAAGCAGGAGAACGCCGGCAATGACCTGTCGCTCGTCTCCAACTGGGTCGACACCCTCAAGGCCGAGAAGGAGGACATGGCGGGAGACAAGAAGAACGGCCCGAATGCGACGTCGTCCCTCGTTGAGAAGTACGGAAAATGCCAAGAAGTCGTAGGCCGCGGCGCCTTTGGAATCGTCAGGATATCCCACAAGAAGATCGAAAACGGAACGGAAAAGCTGTTCGCCGTCAAGGAGTTCCGCCGCCGCCCCGAGGAGACAGAGAAGAAGTACAGCAAGCGCCTGACTGCCGAGTTTTGCATTTCATCGTCGCTCCGCCACCCCAACGTCATCCACACACTGGACCTGCTGAAGGACGCCAAGGGCGACTACTGCGAAGTCATGGAGTTCTGCGCGGGCGGTGACCTGTACACCCTCGTGCTGTCCGCCGGCAAGCTAGAGGTGCAGGAGGCGGATTGCTACTTTAAACAGATGATGCGAGGTGTCGAGTATCTCCACGAGATGGGAGTCGCCCACCGCGACCTGAAGCCCGAGAATTTACTGCTCACTACCCGTGGCGGCCTGAAGATTACAGACTTTGGCAACGGAGAGTGCTTCCGCATGGCCTGGGAGACGGACCCCCACATGGTGTCTGGCCTCTGCGGCTCTGCCCCCTACATCGCTCCCGAGGAATACATCGACAAGGAGTTCGATGCTCGCGCCGTCGATGTCTGGGCCTGCGGTGTCATCTACATGGCCATGCGCACCGGTCGTCACCTCTGGCGTGTTGCGCGCAAGGACGAGGACGAGTTCTACGCCAGGTACTTGGAGGGTCGTCGTGACGAGGAGGGATATGGACCCATCGAGTCCTTGCACAGAGTGAGTCGTTTGGCATACTTGAATAAGACTATACATGGCAAACGCTAACATGCCCCAGGCTCGCTGCAGAAACGTCATCTACTCCATCCTGGACCCCAACCCCACCAGACGCATCACAGCCTCTCAGGTCCTCAAGTCGGAATGGGGTCGTGAGATTAAACTCTGTAAGGCAGGTGAAGAGGGTCTCTGATTGATTCATGACCTGTCCGGAATGGGCAGTCTCTTTCCTTGGTCTGCAGCAAACACCCGATATTTTCCTGCGGATACCATTTCTCAACGGCGGAAATTGTGAGTGGCCGGTATTTCACACGGTACACCGATAGATCGATTTGTCTGCACAGACAGCGTGCGTTCAACCGGCGGTCCTTTGACTTCTTTCAGCCTGCTTCGATTCACCCTTTACACTTGTTTTTCTGATGATTTTACGACACCCCCCCTCCCCCCCCCTCCCCCCTATGCGATCTCGATATCGCAAGCATTGGCGTTTGGCGTTTAACCCCACCCCCCCTTTCCAAATCCTGCTTACGAAACACTACCTTCTGTTCAACGTACATACTCCCCGTCCTTGGAGCGGGCATCGCGAACAATGCTACAGAGCCGGGTCCACATGTTTTCTTTTGTTGTTGGGTAGACTCGGCCGAGAGTCCCCAATCCAACCCCCGCGGAACGGAGCTATAATGAGCGACGGACTGAAAATGGCATCCATCGAACGGCAAGGCGGCAGTGGGGTGGGTTTGTGGATCAAAGTCCAGTGGGAAAGGGTGACTGGACTGGACCCGGAGGAATCGGTAAGGACGGATGCAGAAGCAACTGCATCGGTCTTGAGAAACACTTTGCGGGGGAGGCTGCATGCATGCATGTGCGGACTTGGGATGTCGTCTCGATGCATTCGCCAGACACAACTCTGGATAGATGGCGTGGTCTCCCCCTTGGCCTGTAACCCACTCGCTTTGCTCGTGGTGTGAGTGGCTGTATTCTGAGCCAAAGTCCTACAGAAGAAAAAAAGTTAATGAAGAAGCAAGGAGGAGCGGCATCCTGGGTGATCATTCCGTGACTGCTCTTGCGTGTGTGCTCATCCACTCTTTGCCATTAATTCTACTTAGGTCCTGCGGGTTTCGTCGGCATGGGAGGGACCCTGCCCTCTGAAATTAGGGGAGGGGAGGAGAGGGGAATGCCGAACAAACACCGTCATAAGTGTTGGTTTGAGGCAGGCAGGCAGGCAACAGGATTCCGGCAACGAGTTGGCACGGACGAGGCAACCCCCCCCCCCGAAAACCGGGCGCAGAACATAGAGTTGTCCAGCCACCGGCCGAGAGTGGGTTATGTGCTGAAACCATTGGCTTTTTGGGACGAGTTTGGCATATGACCCCTCGCACGCCCGATGAAGACGGGACAAAGCCTTACCAGTCTGTCTGTCTGTCCGCCCGTCTGAGAACGACGGGGGTTGGGAGGAGGGCCTTGCTCTCGGAGCGAAGGTTGGAGGGGGGGAGAAGAAGAAGTAGAAGGGAAAACTCCAGAAGCCCCCAGATCCAGAGCAAGCCAGAGTGCAAGGCAGATCTGGAGGGCGGACGGCTGGGGGCGGCAAGAGCGGTTGCCGCTTTTTGCTTCCTTTCGTTAGTTCCCTTTCTCCTTCCCCCTTCCTCCTTCCCCCTTCCCCCCCTCCTTTGATTTATTTTTATTCTTCTTCGGACGGAAAGAGCGCGCGCACGCGAGAAAGAGAGAGATAGATCGGGGGCCGCCGCTTCCAACAGTCTCGCCCGCCTGTTTGCTCCTCCGTTCGACCCGGGAGAGGTTATGTGGGAGAGGGGTCATCATCAGCGTGCTTGCTCTCCCGTCTCACACCACCCATACCCGAACAATTTGCTCCATAGGACGTTGCTCCGTGGATTCCCCACTGGCTCACCTCCGTGCGACCGTCCCCGCATTCTACACCGGGTGTTGCGGTTGAGGCGGGGAGGGAGGATGGACGAGCTGCCGACCCGGACCCGGGTCCGGGCCCCGAGGTCATTTTGACATGGCAGAAAAAAGATAAGAAGGAAAGAAGAAAAGGTGGAAACTACCGTTCACCAGCCGAGACTGCCGGGTGCTCCGCGGAATACCTTACGGCGCCCGGGGAGAGGGAGAGAGGGGGGACGGCCGAAGGATGGGCCTTTGTATCCCATGGTTTCTTTCGGTTCGATTCCCATCTTACCCCCTTCCGCTACTCCCTCCCCTTCTTTTCACCTGGCGTTGTTTCCCCAACCATACCCGGCGCGGTTGAGGACACCTTCACACGAGGCAGTGTCTGTCTGTGCATGGCGCTGCCTCGTGATCGAGGACGCTTGATACTTCTGCCAAGGCCAGAGAGGCAACTTGGAGCGTTTGTTAAAGCAGGTTCACCTGACCCCACCTCTTTGGGCTTGAAACCGCCATCGCCATTTGAGGTTGACCGTAACTCACCTCCACCCCCCTCTCCTCTCAAAAGTGCGAATCCTCCGATCGCCGTGGCCTCTCGACTTTCACATGCGGCCGTCGGTTCAGACAAAATGACCCGTCGGCCGAGTGCCACGGGACGCGGGGCACAAGGCACGACAAGCGCGCATCGTGATCTTGATCTTGGACTTGGAGCCTAGAAGGAGGGCAGGAGGGCAGGAAGGGGCAGACCACATCGAGCTAGGAATAGAGCCAACACACCGCCGCTTGTTTTCTCTCTCGCCCCCGCCCTTGCCACTATCGATCGACCTGTGGCCTCCCTTCCCACAGAGGAGGGAAACGAGCAAGAAGCCAGACCAGACCAGGCCGGGCCAGGTGCCGGGTCACCCTCTACTGGTGCCGTACCTCGCCTCGTGGCCCTGCCCCTCTCAGAAGGGCCATGCGAGATCCCGCAGCTTCGTAAGAGGCCTGGGAGGAGGGAGCGACTGAGCCGGATGACTTCCCCGGTGGCGGAGGCGGAGGGCGGAAGGCGGAGGGGACGCAGCCGACCCAGATCACCGGGCGTCATCGATGTTTCCCCCCCCCCCCCCCAAGAAAAAAAATCCTCCGCGCTATCTGATGCTGAAGTCTGTCTCACTTCCCCCGCCCTAAGGTAGGCTGCCCCTCCCCTCTCACCCCCCCTAAAATGTCTTTAAGTCCAGCCAGCTGGTCAAGATTTGCTGTTGAGCGGGCTTTTAAAATAAAATAAAAAGACCACAAAAAAAGAACCCCCCCAAAACCCCCAGGGAAACACGACCTGCCGGCACCGCGCTTGCACAACAGGGTACTTTGTCCCGTTCGAACAGAATGCACGCGCGTCCCGCGCAAGCCACTTCCCAATGAAACAAATCAAAAAGAAGGGGAAAAGCCTCCCCCGCCAAGACCCCCGTCTCTCCAGGCGTCGACCGCTAAAGGAAAATAAATGAAGAAAAACAAAATTTGGGAGCTGCGCCTTCACCCCCCCCCCCCCCCCCCCCCTCCCCCCCGCCGGATCCGGCCCCACCCAATGCCGAAGCAGCGGAATCCGGGCCGGGGCCTTTCGAGCACGCATCCGGCGCAAGGGCCTTTACCGTATCCCTCAACCCCCCCTTGTGGGGTCGACCCCAGCGGATCCGACCGAGACCGCGGCGCCGGGGCACTCCATCGCTTGAGCGCTTGAGCAAAGTCCCCTTCAGCTGGACGTGCCGAACCACCCCCGCCCGGCCGCTGCTTCACGACCCCGAACCGACCCCAGGCCTGTTATAACCCCCCCTTTTTTCCTGGCCAACCGTCGGGCCTCGTCGTTGATCGGTCCCGGAACCCTCCTGCTTCCGGGCCCCCTGCCCCTCCGCACCCAACGTTACCGCATCCGCCTGTCTGTCCTCCATGTCGTTCCCCATCAAGTTGGAGCTTCCGCGCTCCGCCAACTCGTGCTAAGGGACAGGCCGCTAGTGACCCAAACCCTGTGCCTCTTGTGATGCCTTGACGTTGCCCATGTCCTCGACCCACCCTCATCGTGATGTTCCTCCTCTACTTTACACCCTTTTGTTGCAGTTCCGATCAGATGGTAGGCGTCCTCAGTAATATTTCGTCCTCACCGTCTTACCAGGCAAGGGAGCCTTGCGGAACCTGAACCATCAATGGTCGTTTACGGTCACATATCACGACGAGAGACCCATCTTGTATCCTGGATGGAAACCCGGAGGCTTCTTGTATTTGCGTGCCAAATCTTCAGTATCCGTTGCTCCGATATACATGAATGGCCCAAGGTAATAAAGTAGCGCGCACAGGTTGGCATGCACACTCAGTGCGAAAACACAAAAGAGACCTGCGACTAAAAGGATCATGATCCTCCGTCACCTTCCTTCTTCCGTTTGCAGACGACCCCAAGATAATACATGCAGAGATCCTCCATCTCTGCTCATGAGTCTCGTGCCAACCCATCATTTTCCCATAAACACCCAAGAAGACAAAATTAACAAAGCAAATAAACGCCCCCGTGGCGCAAGTCTTGTACCTCGTCAGAAGGGAGAATGTTTTCCTCTGCAAAGATAAGTGAAAGCCCTTCATTGAAATGGAAGGGATCCCCCATAAGCCGATAGCGCCGACCGCCTCGTGACCGCCCGCCGCCTGTAGGCAAGCAAATACCGTCCATCGCTGCCCTCGGGCGAAGGAAACTGGACCCCGTAATGATCGGTTTCATTCGTTCAGGGGAGTTGCTGCGGTGCGCAAAGCTTCCCTCGGTAGGTGGTTACAGACATTATTCCCTGACCCAGTGCCTCCCCTATCGATATTTTTCTGTCCCCGGTGTAAGGCGAGCAACAAATAGCAACAGGAGAACGCAAACAAGGCCGCCCCGAGCTCATGCAACGTAGTCTAGATCGAGTCGACGAAAGGGTAGGATCAGATCCCGCTAGTAGTTGAAACTGAGGAAAGACACATTTGTGTCTTTCCACAGTGGAGGAATCGGAGAAGCGGAAAAACTAATCCTCTAGGAGTGGAACAGGTCCCAAGCCCTCTCGCAGAGCTTGAGAAACTCATCGCGCTTTGCTCTCTGGCTCTCGGGGCTATCCCGACCAGCGCCAAAAGGTCCTCTCCTTTGAGGAGCGGGACCGTGACCCAAGGGCGGGCTCCCGTCCTCGTACTCGGCTCGGGTGCGGCGCCGGCTTGCACTGCGACTGGGATCGGCAAGTCTGCTTCCCGGGGCGGGAGAGGGCGGCGTAGGGGGCTGGTGACCATTTCCATAGTGCACGATCTTGGGGAGGAGCTCGGGGCGACCTCCAGCAATCTCGTGTTGCGCCTCTTCGGCAGACTTGTACTCCCGCGCACGCCCGGAACTCGGGGGGGCATGCTGCGTCTGAGGATGATGGCCGGGCGACGTTGCAGGGGGCCGGGAACTGTTCTGAGGGTACAGCGAGTTGGGGGCGTTCTCGGGATGGCTAGAAACCTGGCCGAAGACGTCGCTGATGGGAGGCAGACGGTTATTGGTCTGATTGGCTGGAACGTGGTGGATATGCGAAGTGTTGGACAGAGTGTTCGGCTGGTTGGCAATGTGACGGGTCAGAGGTGCGGGGTGTTGCCGGCCGGTAAAGGAGTGTCCCAAGGGGGCCGACTGGATGACGCGCTCGTTGGCAAACGATTCGGCCGAGGGCGGCAGAATGGAAAGCTGAGCCTTATTCCTGCGAGACAATCCGGGTGTCTTGGCAGCGAATTGCGACACGGGGTCCTTGCCAGATGTGTCAGGGCCGTCACCCTTTGCCGACTGCTGCTGCATTCTCTGTTCAATGATCATGCGTTGCTGGTCTCGTACGCTCATGCTGCGTTGGAGCTGTTCCTTCATGACGGGGTCTTGGGTCACAAAACCAGGCGACAGACATGCCAGACCGACTTCCTGAATGCCCAGGTTCTCCCGAGCAGTCATGGGCCTGGCGGTGCCGGGTGTGTTGGAGCCCGGATGGGCGCCCTTGTTGGACAGGTCCAGTTTACGTGGTCTGTGTCGAGTGGTCGGCAGATCGGGTGAGTTGGGCTCCTTCTTCACGACAATCTTCGGAGCACCGTTGGCATGTCGGGAACTAGAACAGGGCATGAGTTAGTCGACTAACACCTAAGTTACAGGCATGTTCAGCGTTGATGTGACTTACGCGCTAGGGGGGGATGATTTGGGGGCTTGGGCAGCACCTCTGGGGCTGCCACTGCTTGAACGATGTGCCGTCGCATTGGGTGTTCCAGTGGGGGCATGGATTCGTTGTTGGGAGGGCGAGGAAGTCGCGTGCTGGGTCGAAGACGCAGGAGCGTGATCGGAAGAGAACGACGGTTTGTCGTGAGGGGCGGGAGAAGGAGCCATCGCGATCGCTGTGCTCATAGTTGCTGTGCCGTCTGATATTGGTTTAAAGGATAAGGAGGGTGAACACCGTTCGAGGCGGGTTTGCTTATGCAGCACCGGTGCTGCCACCGAATTGCCCTTTTGAGATGCAACAAAGGTGCCCCGTGTCGCTAGGTTATAGCGAATAAGTGTGCGAGGGAAAATGAGGAGGCGGCGGTCGCAGATTGGAACAGACAGAATACGACGTGACGATATTGTCAAATGGGTGGGTGATTGAGATGCGCGATTCTCCCTTGCTCGATGCTCCAATTTTAATGGGTCGAGGGTGGAGGAAATGTCGCGGAATGGGTGCGGTGCGCGACTTGTCGTGCCGAGGGCTATCGCCTGGGTTGAGGACTCGACTTTGTATTCGACTGTTAAGCGGCTAGGCCTGGTTTGGAAGTCTTTGTCCTTGGTCTTCCCTTTTTCTCCCCCCAATGGCGCGATGGTCGCTGGGAAAGAAAGACGCCTTAAAGCCTGCGCTTTGAGCTCGACGAAAATGGCCGAGAGCGGGCTGGTTGGGAGGAATTAGCCTTCCAGGTAGTGGATACGCCGGGTGACGGTGGGCGGCAATAGCAGTACGATTGTTGGCCGTAAGAAAAAAGTCGGAGCGCAGACGAAGATTGGTTGGTCTGCTGATATCGTTTGTGCAACAACAGGTCGACTAATGTAGCAGTGACGGCCGAGAAAGAAGAAAGACGTTCACAGTCGATCGGGAAAATAAAAACAAAAGTTGCTGCTGCTGTTGCTGCTGCGAGTCGGGGACTGGAATGTGTGCAGTGCCAATCGTGTGCGACAAAAAATTAGTGGTGCTTTGGGGCAGTTTGGCGGGCGTAGATTCGATTGATTGACAAAGACAATGGGAGTAGGGTTCGTCAAGTCGGCTCGTGTGTCAGGTGGTGTCAAGACAAGGTAGGGGGAGCGAGATGATCAACCCAGTCAGGCACTTCGCTCTCCGAGGTTTGAATCGGTTTCTTTTTGTGAGTGAAATATTTCCCTTGGACCAGAGTGTCGGTGGTCTTTTTCTTTTTCTTTTTCTTCCTTCTTTTTTCTTTTCTTTTTTTTTAGCGGTAAGGCTGGTATATATATCCTGTATTAAGCGGCGCGGGTCAGAACAAGATTGCGAGAAGGGCCGTCTTGTTGGTTTCCGCTGGGTCGTCAACACAAATCAACTGAAGGAGACCGAGGTTGTTGGTGTTTATGGTTGGGTGAAGAAGAATAAAGGAAGCGAGAGACTTCGTCTGCGACGTCGGGGTGAGAAAAGGTCGGGCGCGGAAGGGTTTGAAAAGTTGAGAAGTGGTGGGGGGTACGCGAGACAAGTAGTTGAAGAAGAAGAGCAAGGTAGGGGAAGGCGAAGAAGGTTAGAAAAGGTAGCGAGCGCTGGACCAGACGAGGTTACAAAACAAAAGTTGAAAGAGGATGGAGAGGGGGGGGGGAGGGGGGTGGTGTTTAAAGGGTCGGATCCTAAGTCTCAAGTCCAGTTCACACCAGTCCAGGTTGCAAGCAAGTAGGTAAGTACTGTATGTAGTAAGGTAGAGGGACCGAGGGGGGGTGCGATTTACGGAAGACAGGGTGTGGTGACAATCTAGTGACAAGCGTGTCTATACTACCTGGTATACCACCTAGGTAGTCATGGAAAAAAGGCTGCGACACGACGGGACGAGACTGGATGGGGAAGATCAAGAACCGACCAGGGCCCTTGGACACACACGGGCGCACATGCACATGCTCAAAGTGGAAGGATGGATCATGGAGATGGAGATGGGGGAAAGGGGGGGGAGCTCGGAGGGGCGGTTGTGTATGGGATTATTGTTTTATTTTGTTATGAAAGGGGGATACCGGGGGTGACACAATCATGGCTCCGCCGACACACGGCCCATTCTGCTCGAATTGTTTTACTGCACCATGATACCTGCTGTAATCCACCTCGCCAATTGGTACGGATACTCCGTAGCCAGTCCATCGCAGTCATGGCCATTTTTGGCGAGTGAGTAGCCGGGGTCGACCCGATGCTGCAGACAAGGAGAAGTGCAATTAACGCTACTTCAACGGGGGATAAATATGAGGAGGACGAGGAAGAAGAAGAAGAAGAAGAAGAAGAAGAAGAAGTAGTAGGAGGTATTCGATGGAGGGGGAGGTGTGTGTTTACGCATGGAATATTCATTTGTGCACGCCGTTTGCGGACGGAACGGTTGCAGGTGGAGCTGCAGACAGCTAATTAGGTAGGTAGGTAGGTAGGTACAGGACAGCATCCAGCGCAGCGTGCGATTCGACCTTCAGCCTCGACCGTTCCATCCAAGCCATCCCAACCATCACGACCAACCACTGATGGTTAATGGTTGGTGGTGATGGACTGGTGGTGCAGTTCAGGCTTCTATCCGTAGACCAGCTTTAAATCTTAAGTCGGTCAGTAAGTCGTTATGCAGAGGACGAAATTGATTGGGTGGCAGACTCGTCTGTTTCGGTTTGACTCTTTTTATCTCTACCTCTCCGCCCAGCCCACCTCCGCCTGGTGAAGCACTACCGAGTGTCAGGCACAACAGCAACAGAATATTGGGTGGCAGCCGTCAGGTTTGGGTGCTTGGAGAAGCTGGCTACTCCAGCTGTTGGTTGGTTCGTGTAACAACAGTGGTGGAGAGTCTCATGGCGACTGTTGCCTTGCTACAGGCAAGTACGTACATACCTACAGTACCTACAAAGTACATGCAGTTGGTAGTATCCGTATACAGCGTAAACCACTCAATCCAACTCTCGCCTAAACTACCTACGATGTAGCTTACCTACCTGCCTACCTCATCACTGGACAGACCAGAGATAGTTTAGGTAGGTCGGTATCAAGGGGTGGAGGACATGTACGGTGGACGGGGGCGCCGCCGCCCAACCTCCGTAGGCGCCTAGGTAGGTTGTTTTACATTGATGTGATGATGGCCCACCCCCTCCCAGGTACGGGGTATTCGTAGTTTACCTCTCTCTGTATCCGTACGGAGTATCGTAACAGTGTACAGGCTACCTACCTCTCGCGCATTCCCCGTCTCCTGCGGGATCGCTGCTCTGGTTCCCCTCCCCTCCCCTGGAGGCTGGCCCCGACTCTCACACACCACACAGTCCACACTTCCTATTCGGGACGGGATGACAGGAACTGGGACTGGGGCACTGGCTGGTCAATCGTCCATCTCCGCTACACAATACTCCTAATAGCAGACACCAGTTAAGCACCTCGGATCGATCATCGAGAGCCATGCTCGTACGCGGCATGGGGCCGTGACCACCCGATGGCATAGCGAGTGTAGTAGTAGGTACTGGACTCCGTACATACATACATACATACATAATTCCTGCGTACCTTGGAAAGAAGAGCGGATGGGGGCGGCTATGGGAGGAGGCTGCCACGCCATGCCATGAGATGCCATGCTATGTGATGGCAAAGCTAAGGCTGGGGAGGTACCTTTGCCGGCGCGTGCCTGACGTGCCTTGCATGATTAGTACAGTAGGTAGAGGAAGAAGTTGGGAGAGAAAGAGACGATGTACGTCGTACCTACCTATGTATTTACATTGGGTACATTACCAAGGCACAGACAGTAGGGACAAGTATTCGTTTCTATGTGCCTTCCGACAACTCAACCGCATGTTGGCAAGACCGTGACGGCTGGCGCTCGGGGGCTGCAGCAGAAAGAGCAGACTATTGTTTCTGATTGGGTTCAATAGCTACTGACCAATCTTGCAACACTCGAGCCACCCTCCTTTTTCCCCTCACAGCTCCCTGACCAGACAGACACCAGATTGCCAGGATTGGCATAAACTAGATTGACACAGATTGGCGCCATGGATTAGCCTTCGATAACACCGGACGACGATTCTCCTGTTGCGAAACAATACCTACCTCTCTCTGCCACACTGAATCGCGAATTTACTCCTTCACCCCTGCCAGCTCGTCTCTGCTCTGCTCTGCTACGCCACCACTCCGAGTCCGAGGAACAATACAACCCGTCCCGACCCGTCTGCCTGCCTGCCTGCCTACCTACCTGCCCCTCAGCCTGTCCACGGCCCCGCGTTGTCTCTGCCATCCACGAACCCTTGCGTCATTGCCGCGCTCTATCAAAGACGAGGCTCGTCGGAGGCTAAACCGGCGCCCTGCTTCCTGCTTCCCCGTTGGATGCCCGTGTCAAGATCGAGTCGTGCGAAATAAGGCACACCACACCACCATCTTTTTGATCTCCAAGGCGCGACGGGTACGCACATTGTCGAGAGGAAAAAAGACCAGACGGAAACATCAACGGCGGGGCTTTATGACGCCCCCCCTCCCTCCCAACTCTCTGCGAACAGCGGCGATTCCTGACTGTACTGTGTTGCAGTGTGTCTGGCTCGGTTGGCTTTGCCGCACATTATCTCTGTACAGAGGCCAAATTAATCCAGACTCGTCTCTCGGCCGGACAACGCCTCCGAAACCCGACCTCGATGACTCTTGTTCCTCACACCGCCGACCGTGGCCTCGCCGTGCTTCTTCGTTCCCAGCCGAGGTAGGCGTAGCTTGACACGTAATAACTGCTTCAAACGATTTACAGACCAAGGCTACCAGTATTCCACTTCCCGGCCCCTCATTGAACCTACGTACGAACCTACGTACATACTATTGCCTACGTAGTTGCACTTGCGACTCCGCCCCCAGCTCAGCTCGCCCGCCCTGGGCGACAGGCCCAGCCGACCAGCCAAAACCGGGACTCGGTTGTTTCAACCGCCACAACACACAGGCATACAGCAGCAACGCATCCCTTTCACCGCCGTCTCATCCCAACGGATTGTGTGCTTTTCCCACCACTGAGACGTCCTATATGCTGGGCTTCAGTGGGCCGAACGACCTGGGAGCTCCATGGGGCGGCCATCAGCCACTCTATTGTCGGCATGCCGCTGTCGCAGAATGTAAAGCACTCTAAAGCGTCATCCCGAAGGCTTTCAACCTGTCACCAGACCCTTGAAAGCCCTGAAAGGCGGCCAGCCCGGATGGCCTGTGCCTACACCAGCGCGGCAACACATCCCGGCAACGCCTGCGCCTGCGCTTGATGTCCGTGCCTGTGCTCTCACACACTTACGAATTCTGACCTCCTAATAGTTGCGATCATGATATGGGCCCCGCTGCTCGCCTTCGCCGTAGGTATGCCCGCGCCGCAAACCGTCTGCGGGCACAGCAGACCAGCCAGACGCTTGCCCGGGCGTCGATACATCATCACTTGCCTGCTATCCATCAGGCGGGCGTGCAGGGAAGGGCAATACGGCCCCCAAGAGAAAACCAGAAAATTGGGGGCGGCGGCGGGTGAGAAGGGGAAAAGACCAAAAAGTGACTAGCTTGCTTGCAGTCTCTGCATCGCGAAAATATCTCACTTGTATAAGCCTGTGCGAATCGCCACACGGCAACATCTTGCCTCACCGACGGAAACGCGAGCCGAACGAAATACTTCACCAGAGAAAGCGCATGGGCACCATAAACGAGTGTGCGCTCGATTCTCGATTAACGAGAATTGCGTCTTCAAATGTTCCCTGGAAACACTCGGGCCGGCGGCGCTCCATGACTACAGGCTCCAAGTGATCAAGTTGCTTCATTGCCAACCCAACAGCAACGCCTGAAATTTCCCACGATAGGCTCGGGATATTTCGACCAAACTCCAAACGAGAACTTTCGCTGGTGAAATATAGTGTCTCCACCTACCCTCGTCCACCAGTGTCACCCATCCATGCCCGCCCGGCGCCCGCCCTGGTCATCTCTGAAGGGCCTATCAACCCCACACGGATGAATCTGCACAAGATAGACTGCCCCATCAGCCCATCAATGGCTCAAGCAGGGCAGCCAACAGTTTGGTCCCGTCTTGTCGGACCCAGAGGCGGTGTTCCCGCTAACCAGAAAGCAAAGTTAAGTCCCTCGCCTCTGATTGCTTCTCGTTGCCGCGCTGCTAGTCGTGTTTGTGTGCGAGACCAGGCTGCCTTCGTATTCAGATGGCGTGTTCAGTTGTGTCTTACCTCATCCGCTATGCTCCCGCGGCTTGCCAACCATATGATAACCATCGACGACGATCAGTAGCCACTCGTAGAGCGGCTGGACATCGCTGAAACACAACACTCATGCGATTGAACCTCTCCTGAGGCTCCTGAAGGCTGAGCCGACGAGATTGAGATGAGCATGCATACATACTATGTATGGGCGCCCACAAGTAACGTACGTCGTTCTCACTCACTCTTCTTCTCCGCACATCAGACTCCAACTCCAGCTTCAGCTAGTGTACCTACTGCGGGCCAGACAAAACAGGGGGAAGGGGGAAAGGAACATCCATGTTCAAACGTCCCTGACGATCCCGGCCATATCCCACGACCGTTACTACACTAGGTACACTAAGTGTACTATGTATGTAAGCCGCAAACCCACATGTGTCACCAGCCTCTTGTGTGTAGTGTACCTACCTCGATCCAGAGGCTGAGTTATGATGTCGCACACGCGCACGCACCATGAGCATGAAGTTGGTGAGTGAAGACAGGAGAATACGAGTCGGAGAGTTGCAACCTTCTCCACGCCGTCGTCGTCACCGACGGACAGTGCCACCTCCTGCGAATGCCGCCGACTATCAAATCTCCCTTTCCCGTCATGCGTCGTCCATGCCTGGCTCACAAATTGATACTCCGTATACTCTAACGAGATATGTCGTACAACAACGTTACTCGACCCCGGCTAACCTACTGGCTTTCGGGAACTACTCTGCACTGAGAGAGAGCCCGATATCGACCCACGTCTGTTCTGTTCCGCGACTTTGGAATTCGCCCGCCCCCCCCCCCCGAATTTTCTCTATCGACACCCCAAGATCCCCACCATAGTTCCAGGTTCGTCGTTGACGTTACATCCCCCTAAAATTTCCTTCCTCATCCTTTTTCGGGACGACGACCAACCTTTTTATCCCCCGTAACTTGTTCCTTGCTCCCGCTGGGTGAACCCCATCCTCATCCTCATTGTAGTTTCTGTACCGTGGCGGCACGAAACGAAAGGCAGCTTCGTCATTTGGCTTGTCACTGCACTGGTGGCTCGCTCCGTTTGCACACACACACACACGCGGCTTGCGGGGTGGAGACGTCTCTTTCCTCGGTACAACACTCTACACGTACACCCCCTCCCCTTCCCTCCCCCTTGTTTCTCCCGCCTCCGTCCCATCTCTTCAGAAGGGCAAGGGGAGCTCACGGACAATTCGCCGTTGATTCTTGCTCATTATCCTACAAACCGATCTGTAAGCCCATGCCGACTAGGTGCCGTGCCCCCTCCTGGTTGGCCAGGATGATGACTGTCCTCACCACCATCCCTGGAGGCCAAACCCACTTACTGGGCTTCGGTTTGAGGACTGTGGAAACGAGCCAATCATGTTGGCGGACCTGCCTTGTCTTGAAACGAGATGGGCGGTCGCCGGCCAATCAACACTTGTTTCCGATGTGACAGCGCTGGTCGATCACGAAAAGTGTGAAGTTCGGGTGGGCAGCAGCAGCCTGGCAAGCCAACAGTATAATCCGAACCCAGGTCGTCTGACCGGGCGGGGGAGAAACCGAGACTGGCTTTTTCTCGCTCGGCCTGCCTGGCGAAGAAGGGGGCCTTCTCTGCATTGCGCTTTGGCTTAACTCCAGGGCCCTTAGGGCCCGCCATCAGGTTTTCCTGTCCTATCCGTCCTCTTCACCATGCTCCTCCCCCCCTTGCTTGCGTCGTAGTAAGGGTTTCCGGGGGCTCGTGATGTTCGATGCGTGTGTTACGTTGCGCTTGAACCCGTCGTTAGCCCCCCCGCACATGCCTACGAATACGTGTATGCGGGCTTACGTAGTAGGGCAGACAATCCGAAGGCTTTTGACACCCACGCGGGAGTCATATGGCCCGTGGACGATGCATGCGGTTAGGGTCCTGCCATGTTGCCTCCTCGCCCGAGACGTCGACGGCCCGGGACCTGACAGTCGGATAGAAAAACGCCCCGTGGCGGCGACCAGTTCAAAGTCGGCGGCGGTTTGACGATGTCTTCCTCGGAGACAACGGCAATGACTTGCATATAGTGGCTTTCATTTTTGTTCCCCCTTTGGGTCTCATGGTTCTAGTTGTTATCATCATTGTTGCAATGCCGCTGTGGGTGACGCCTTGGGATCTGAAGTACTGCTTATTGTACACGCCAAGCGGAGCCGCGGTTCGGGATAGGTTACCGACAAATGCAAGGTGATGGATGATGCTCTATGATCGATCACCCCAAGCTCGAGGGAATTAAGCAGCGCGCCACCATACCACACACACACACACACACACACACACACACACACGCAGACATACACACCCATGGTTCTGCTCTCAAAGAGAAGAGAAGGGAAGGAGGGAGGGGCAACATCTTTTTCGAGGGCATCCCATTCGTTGCATCCGAACAGCTGCAGGTTGTCGCTTGTTCGCCTGTCGACTGCATCTTGCCGCGCGCCACGCATCTTGATTTGTCCGTGTTTATGTCTCCCTCCGCCCCCCTTCCTTTACGAGGACAAAAAGTCCACCAAGCAGCCACATTGCGGACGGTTTGATGGATGGATGGAGTTGCAACCAGCAAAAAGCTGGTTTGACGCTGGGATGGCTCGCTTTCTGTCTCTACCGCACCCGTTGGGTGGGCTTGCGCACGAGAATGCAACTGCCGAGCGACAAACTTTCTGACCTCGAGTGCGAGATGGTGGGTTGTTCCGCCATTTCTTTGTCAGTTGTGGCGCTTAAGTGCTGCGGCGATGGGAAACATTCGACATCGGCGATGTGACGCTTTGGGAGAAAGGGGACATTCGTGCTTAGGTAATATACTGATGATGGCTTATCGAGTGCACGGCTGGCACCGGGTGGGGCCCACTAGGGATTGCCTCGGCGCCAACTGGTAGCTTATCAATTTCCGAGCCGCTTTCAAAAAAATTCAATACAAGTCAACGGACCTATCTTATTTTATTTTGTTTTGGGATCGAAAGGTGAATGTGAGAGCCAAATTAAACCCTCCCTCCACTGGCGGTCAAAACTCAAGAAGGAAAGCACAATCGCACTACGCCGAACTGTCGTCGTTTCAGTTGAATAGCAAACCAAAAACAAAAGAGACATATACCCTTTCGTAAAAGCAACCCTTCCTTCCCACAGTCTCAGAGATGCCTGGCAGAACCACATCGGAAGACGTCCCCATGGACGAAGCGCCCACGTCTCACCAGCCTGAGGAGGAGGAGGAGGAGGAGGAGGCCGAGGCGCAGGAGGGGTCGCCTGAGCAGGAGGAGGAAGAGGAGGAGGAGGAGGAGCCCCAGCGCGTCAAGATTGTGAGTCTTCTACCTGTTCCAATATCTCCCCGAAATGAGAAGAAGGGTGGCGGCTCGTGAGGATGGAATGGGAACTGACCATTCCGACAGCTGCCCGGCTCAACCGACACAGCCGCCTCGTTCGAGTTCATCGACGAGGGCCACACGCTTGGCAACGCGCTGAGATACATCATCATGAAGAAGTACGTCGCCGCCTCTCGTATTCTTAGCAGCAATCAAGTAGCATTTTGGAGTCTTTTCCCTAACACGGACTGACACTGCCACTAGCCCCGACGTGGAGTTCTGCGCTTACGCCATCCCTCACCCCTCCGAGGCCAAGATGAACATTAGAATCCAGACCTACGGTAAGCACCTCACTCTCACCATCACCCTCGCTCCATCACATCATCACCTTCACTCCCGGAGCGTTCCCAGACCCATGCTGAACTCCGTCCCAGACGGCACCGCAGTCTCGGCTCTGCAAAAGGGTCTCAAGGACTTGCAGGCCCTCAGCGACACCGTCGCCGAGGAGTTCATTCGTGCTAAGGAGGAATTTGGCCGCTCGTAGCGGACATGTCTTTTTATTTTATTCTTTCAACATGTCAAGAATAATAGGCGTTTAGGGATCATCAATGGCATAGAGAAAAGAGACAAGAGAGACAGAGAGAGCCCACCCAATTGGAGTCATCGTGTTGCTTTGCGGGAAGTGTTTTTTTTTATTTGTTTAAGTTGTTGTATGTTATGTACATGAGCTCTGATTCTATTCAGCGCTCTTAGTTGCGGCCCTAGAATATGGTCAGCATGTGAGTCGAAGAACCACGTCGGCCCGGCGCTTCAGCCCCGTCCGCCACTCTTCGTCTCTCCGAGGCAGAACTCTTGCCCTTTGTGACCGTTTCCCCGCCATCGCGACTTACCTCCAAAAATCCGGTCATGAAGTTGTTGGGCAACCGCTTGTCTCCTCTGAAGTTCTCTTCCTTGAAGTAGGACATGATGTGCGTGGTCTGCTTCCAGAAGTTCATCGTCTCCTACAATCGCATGTCAAACGTCAGCCCTGCTTCGACTTTCCTACACCAAACCCATGTCTTGTCCCAATCGAAGGCCACTTTCTCTCCCCTCTCGTTCGTCCACCCTACGCTAGGCAAGGGCGGTCGGTTCCATACCTGGAATTCGGCGTGGCTCTTGAAGAGAAGGACATCCACAACGGGCAGCTTTTTGGCGAACCTGTGGCGTTCGAACTCCTCGCGTATCCGGGTGCGGATTACGGACACGGGCAGGGGGACGTTATACATCGTCTGGATCTCGGGCGCCTGGTATCGCATCACCTGATTAGCACGGTGCCCGTGGTCTCCTCAACCCAATTGGGACCCGTTCGGTTCGTCAATCTCATCGCCTGCTGACAGGCTATCGGAGAGGAACCTGGAGGGAAAACATACAGCTCGGATCCATTCTCTGTACGTGGAGAGAACCCGGCGCTTGGCGTCGTTCCAGTTGGCCGCTGCTCAGGGGATCAGTGGAGGGCCTCGGGGCTCAATTGGGGCGCGGCACTCACACTGCCTGGTCGTCTTCGCGAATTGGGTCGGTGTAATGGCCATGGTGGGCGCGCGCGGGGGGGGGGGGGGGGGGGGGG